>OX578148.1:124322919-124855419 GCA_951213105.1 Amaurobius ferox
GAGTTTCATATGGCTCAGCATTCACATTAATAAAATTTGTATATTTCACAGTTTTTAATGGGCAACTTAGGAATTTGTAAGGTCACTAAGGAAGCTTTATGTTATTGCTTTTAAAAAAAAATCACGACTTCCAGATTGCTGAAAAAACTGATTAAAAAAAAAAAATAAATAGATAGATAAATAAATAAAAATAGTAGTAATTGCATTGCTGTACTTTGCAAATTAGATCAGAAGAAGGGCAAATTTTATTTATCCCACTTTAGGTTTAACTTTTAGATTCATGTAGATAAAGTATTGTTTTATCAAAACCATACAACAGAAAAAAATGGACAGTCTGTGGCTGCAACTGAAAGAAATGGACAGTCGGGTTACAGTTGAAAGAAATGGATAGTTATGGGGTTACAACTAAAAAATAAATAGTCATGGGTTGAATTTCAAATAAAAAAAAAAGACAGACCATGAACTAAAACAAAGAAATGGATAGTCATGAGCTACAACTGAAACAAATGGTCAGTTGTGCTACAACTAAAGAAAGTGTTAAACTGAATTCAACTGTATTAAACTGAAAGAAATGAATTATAAAGGGGGCACAACTGCAAGAAATGGGCAGTCAGGAGTACAACTGACAGAAATTGACGCTCGGGTATTGCTGAAAGAATATTGGATAGTCATGGGATTACAACTGAAAAATGGTTAGTCAAGGGGGTCCAACTGAAAGAAATGGGCAGTCAGGGTGTGTGACTAAGTTAAAAAAGGTTAGGAACTTCTATGAGAAAGTTAAAGTATGAAGATTCTTCGATATACTACAAAAATGTTTCGCCGAGGAGTCACGGACCACGGGTTCGAAAGACTGCCCTACTCATCTGAAACCGTCCTTTCCAATATTACGGATAACAGAAATAAACATCCAAATCCTTGATCACTTTACGTACCGATGCCCCGACTGCCCCACTTTGCGTTCACCTAGATCACTTCCGCTTACAGAAAAAAGTGTTCTACCTGTTCTTTTTTTTCTTCTTGTACAACTTCTCGCGTAAACCACCTAACGAACCGTAGTAGGTGAAAGAAATAAAAGAAGAGCAAGCCGTTTTTAGATCAGAGACATGGATGATAGTGGACTATATTTCTTCGCGTGACCAGCGGATCGACATGAGGAGCCAGAAACGTGGAGGTAAAACAAAAATAAAAGTTGACCCCGACAGTGGAAGGGTGGCAAAATGACCCAGAGACCTTAAACGTGTGGGAAGGTGAAACGGGAAGGGTTCTTGAAAAAAATGACTGAAGAGAATGATAAAAGGAGCCAGTAAATACGCCATTTTGATAATGGCGTATTTACTATGAAGCTTAAATACTTTAGCTAATTTTAAAATGGATTTCGTACTGTGGAAACTACTTCAAATATAGAAAAGAATATACATTTCTCAATAGTTCGATGAACTGGGGGAAGTAGAATTGAGGGAGAAACTATACGTTTAATAAATTAATATCCCTGACCATAGTAAAAGCTATTTGGAATTCAGGTCCCATTTGTAACAAGTAACTTTTAAAGTAGATGAGCTAAATATGGCAAGTGTCCACACGGTAGCCTGCTTCACACATTTTGGATTAGTTTGATGTTTATCTACAAGTAAGCCCTACATCCTTGTGGACAGTAGTTCTCTAGCGCTGTTTGCCCAAAATGCAGTTAGATTATTAGTGCTTATTTTATGCAAATCATTCTGTTGAGACAAAGAATGGTTAGGTTTTATTCTTTTGAAGTAACTACTGATTTAAATTTACACGTATTTAATTTCTTATATTTTTTATTGTTTTTCATCGCCTGACCTACCTAAAAGTGTAAGGTAACTATTTGAATGACTAGGATACTCAATTTAGGGTGAAATCCAACGGAAGTAGCAACCACAGAGACCGTGCCATTCTTCTCTCTCGGACGTACAGGTTTAACATATAAATTTAAATTGAAAATATTATTTCTTTCTCTGGGAACATTCACTAAATTCTACCTTATGACAATAATTCGATTTTGTGAAGGGCTAATAGCAATGGAGGCCGCGAAAGAAAGACACATATATCTACGTTTAGTTTCCACAGTTTGTCTTATGATTTATGTGGGGATGCCCCCACGCAGGGGTCCATAGGCAAAAGTAAATTCCTGCCGCCCCTCTCCCCCATCAAATAAAAACTTTTATTATAAAAAAAATGTGCATTGAGCACGGATTTGCAAAGTGCATTGGGCAAGAAAGATGGGCCCGAGATCTTCGTAGGCCCCAGTGTTTACCTACTTTCCTGTGGTCAAAAGCGTCTCTGGATTTATGGTATATGCACAGATGTCACAAAAACTGTTCCATCCATAAAAATAAATATCGGTTGGATGATTTGTATTGAAATAATCAAATATTTAAAATCAAAAGATAATAAACAAAACATTTTTATTTCTTTTTTGAACACCTACAAATTTTGACATACGACTTACTGCAGTATCAAAGACGATATATTGAAAAAATAATATTCTATAAGATGATCGGAATTCACTCACATCCAATTAAAAATTCATATAATGTACCGAGAAATTGAAATAGTAGAATTTTTTTTTTCAGTGAAGTGTCACTACCATAGCCTTAAAAATATATCAGAGCTGTCGTCTGCTGTTCTTAATAAGTCAGACGGTCATTACAGACCTTTTTTCATCAATCGAAGACCATGGTGTTTTTACAAACTGAAAGAATTTTTATTTTAGAGCAATATTTCTCTGGCTATTCTTATGAGAAAGTTACTCAAGGGTTTCAAAAGAATTTACTGAAAAGTTTCAGTAACTTAGTCTTTATTTCAAAGAGTTTATTCTGAGATAAAATGGACGGTCTGTCTGTTCTCGCTTTGTCTGCAACAGATCCACACACTAAAAGATACGGGTAAAAGCACAAAAAGAAAACTGGATTTGCTGCCACTAGAATGACATTTTTAAATAGGTAAATTTCCAGTTACACATTTAACACATGCACATATAGTTACCTTTTTATTTTATTCATTTTATATGAAAATTATACGGAATATTGGGTATATTTTATTTTGGGCTAAAAAAACATTTTAAATAGGTAAAAAGGTAACATGAGATGTGTTCACTTTACTCACTTGTTTACCTGCTTAAATGGGTCCTTATAAAGAACTCTTTTAAGTAGGTAAGCAAGTGGGTAGTAGGTAAACAGGTGCGTAAAATGACCTGTTTAAAACGGCTAAATAAAATATACCCGTTATTCCGTGCAATTCTCATATAAATGAATAAAGTAACGCATTAATATAATTACCTTTATAAGTGTGTAACTGGAAATTTACCTGTTTAAAAGTATCATTCTAGTGGCAGTAAACGCATTTTGGGTGTGTTTTTTTTCCATATTTTTTTAGTGTGGTAGTTGCTAGTTGTTTTACTAACTTCGTAATTGCTGAATTGTTATGGGGTTCTAGAGGATGGGTATTTTTTCTGAAATTGTTTGATAACACTCTCATAAGAATGACTAGACAAATATTACTCTAAAATAAAAATGATTTCATTCTGAAAAAACGCCGTGTTTTTCCATGGATATAAAAGGGGTCGATAATTATTGGTTGGCGTATAAATAAGAAACAGCAGACGATATTTTTAATCTATTTTTGAAGGTATGTCAGCGCCCTCTAACTGAAGAAAGTTCTACTGTTTCAATATTATATTAAATTATATATTTCGGTAAATTATATAATTTTTAAACTGTATGTGCATGACATTTCAATCATTTTGTATGTACTTAAAAATACATGGATTTATAAAAGAATCATAGAAAATCTTTACTTAAAAAACACTTGAAAATATCGGAACTTTAAAAAGTAAATTTTATGCCCGAGACAGAAAATTTAAATTTATTTGTATTATTCAAAAATATTTTTCAGCACAGTCCTGGATCTGATTCAGTGTTTCTTTCAGACATACCTCTTTCAGGGATACGAATATTCGCCCCCCCCCCCCTCCCACGGAGACATTTTATGTTTACCCAGTTTCTATTTATGTGACAGCATTTAGGTAAAATTATATAGGTCAAATAGAAAATTTGCCCACCACCTTAAAATTTCATTCGTCCCCCCCCCCTACACCCCCCCCCCCCCCCGGCTAAAATAGTCCTGAAAGGAACACTGGTCTGATTTCTGTTTGATTCAACCGTCAACGCCTCTAGAGGCGCCATTGTTTGTACTCCAGATAGAACTGATATCACTCAGATAGCTCGAACAAAACTATCATCTTGTTCAATATTGTTCAAATCTCGAGTGGCTTTCCGGTATCGAGATTAAAGTTGTGGAAGTTTTTAAGGAACGAGTTTATATTCTTTTCTCTAATTAACTTTGGACGAGGGCGTCGTCGCGCTTTTTCGATAGCGAACCAGCGGCTCCTATTCGTACGTGATGCATAGTTATTGTGGCGATTATGAGCATCAGACCGTGACGATTTGTCGGAAGTGCAAACACGGACGGAACGAAATATGCGTGACTCGAGTGTAATTCAAACGTGGTGTTTGTTCTGTGACGATCAGTGAAGAACGAAGGAAAAAAAAAATTCTGACGTCTACCATATGTATATTTATTAGCAGATTACCAAATTTCGTCTTCTTCTTTATCCCCTAGTTCAATAGTTTTCAACCTTTTTCAGCTCACGACTCCCTTGACCAATTACATTTTTTTTGCGGCTCCCTTATGGGTGTAATAGCCATCACAAGAATATCAGTGAAAGAAAATATTCGGATATAAGAGTTTTGGAACAAAATAATAATAATCACATCCACTCACAGCTTACCCGACAATTATTTAAGCCGTCTCAGCTCTCTGGTTGAAAACCAACGTCTATTCAGACGCCCATGTACACCCATACGGAGTCTTAAAACATGATCGAATTCCCTAAAAATTGAAGTGTGAGTAACCCCGATATAAGTTGCATTATGTCCTCGGAAAGAAAGTTACAATATGTTATGTTGCAAATTGTAAGTTGCAATTGTAAGTTACAATATGTTATGTTTACAACTTGTAAGTTGCAATTGTAAGTTACAATATGTTATGTTACAACTTGTAAGTTACAATTGTAAGTTGCAATATGTTATGTTACAAATTGTAAGTTACAATATGTTATATTACAAATTGTAAGTTACAGTGTGTTTTGTTACGAATTGTAAGTTGCAATTGTAAGTTAAAATATATTCTCGGGAAGCAGCCCCACTTCCCTACAATGCATGATAATGTATAGGGAAACTATTGGAATCTTGTCAAAAATCGGAACTCGAGTTTTGGATGGATCTCCACGTTTCGAGCACTCCAGAATCCGTAAACACTATTTTTAGAGTAACGTCAGTATGTGTCTGTCTGTTCCACTTTAGCCGAAAAACAAATAATTGATCAAAAAACCTGGATTTCTTTTTATTTCAAAATGGCCCAGACTCAATCTAGCTGAAAAACTAACTTATTGACTAAATTTCACAAAATTTGGCAGATAAATCACCAGCGGGATACTTTGATGCTGATTAGATTTTGGTACGATTTGGAAAGAAGGAACCTACATTATTTTGCGAAATGGACTATAAAAAAGTTTGTATCCACTTTTTACTTGCTCTTTTTGCTTTCCTTATATACATAGTATAATGTGTACATAGTATAATGTATAAGGAAAGTATTGCGACGGGGCCGAAAATTTGAAATCGAGTTTTCGACGGGAGAGCACGTTTCAAGCATCCCTGAACATGAATCAAACGTTTTCGAGGTGATGTGTGTGATTCTGTGGAGACGATATTTCACGAAAGAATAAAGCGATTCGAACGAAACTTGGTACAAAATTTACAATCCGTAAATACTGGAAGCGTATTTTTTTAAACGCAATCGATTGTTCAACCTCCCACCCCTCCCCAAATTTTGAATTGAAATTTTGAAAAAATCATCAAAAAATCAATACTTTTACTAAAGTTACGTAAATAATCATTTGTTATGTAATTTTTCATTAGAAAACGATTGACAAACTTTAGAACGCTAGCAAGAACCGTTCTCGAGATATAGCACATTTTTCAAATAAATGTATCATAAAATCACATAAAAAAAACAAGTATTAACTATTGTGAAATATGATCACTTTTTATATGTAATATTATGCGATAAATGTGTTATCATTTTCATGGATCTAGCTTGTTCCTTTCACGTGAGGATATACTTTAGGTAATAGCTTTGTATTTGGACATAGTAGTTTATCTTCTACAAGATTAACCTATTTCTCCGGTCATACGAAATTTTGGCGACGAATTTTGCAATATATCGCCAACTTGGCGAGATTTTTTTAAACGTCGCCAAATTGACGAAACTGTCGTCAAATTGATAAAAATGACGCTAAAGAGGAGGTAAGGCTTTGCAAATTTTTAATTCCGTCATATGACGGGCATGCCTTTTAGTACATAAGAAACGCGCTTCTCTTCCTTTGTAATACTTAACTATACATATATGTCAAACTTGGCGTATAATCTAGCTAAATATCACTACCTTAGGGATATTTAGTCCCAGATTGATGAAAATATAGTCAAAATTGACGCCAAGTTAATAAAAATGAAACCCAATTGATGAATTTATTATTAACATATTTTAATATATGGACTATATTGCTTATTGAGGATGCTATCAATATTGATAATTGTTAATTTTGCGTAAAATATAAGCTAATTGGGTACAGAATAGCTCTACATAATTCAACGTTACAAACACTGTTCAGTGGATCTTTCATAATTTTTTTAACTGTGACAGAAGTATATTCATTGCATTATATAAGGAAAGCCATATGCTGCCCGCGTCAGATTTTTTTATGTTACGTTGATATCACCATTTTAAACAAGTAAAAAGGTAACATGAGATGTTCCTTTTACTCATCTGTTTGCCTGCTTAAATGGGTCCCTCTAAAGGATCCTTTTAAGCAGGTAATCAAGTGGGTAGCAGGTAAATAGGTATGTAAAAAGACCTGTTTAAAACGATCTTTACAGAGTAAATTAAAATATACCCACTATTCCGTGCAATTATCTTTTAAAGAGTAAAATAACACATTCATATAAATATAGTTACCTTTTCAAGTGCGTAACAGGAAATTTACCCGTTTAAAAGTGCCATTCTAGTGGCAGTAAGCCCAGCTTTTTGTGTGTTATTACCCTTTTTGTATTTATTTTAACATTCTTGAATAGAACAGCCATTTGCCGATAACTATATTGACAATGCTTTATATGACAATAACTATAACTATATGGCAATACTCTACTACAGTGTTTTTTAAACCTTTTTTTTTTTTGGAGGAATCCTTTTGAAATGTAATTTTGTCGCAGAAGCACAAAAGTGAAAAAGTCTATTGGTTCAAACTATGCATTCAAAATTTACGTTTTTTTTTATTTTTTAAGAAAACTTACACGCAACTGTCGCACTACGGAACCCCTGGAATACTGTGGAGGAACCGAAGGGGTTCCGCGGAACACACTTTAAAAAATGCCGCTCTATCACTTTGTAACTGATCATTTCAACTATCACGCTTTGTTGTCGAGTTTGTTATACTAACGATTTAATTTCTTCGCCAGAGGCGCTGCAGTCACTTTAATTCTATGGGACATAGCCACATTACTATAGATATGGGTAAAGTGTACACTCATGAGCCTTTCCTTGCAAAGTTATTAGGGTGCTTAAATAGTTCCCTAGGAACTCCGTATATTTTTTGGAAACTTAAACTCTTCTCTCATACTGCATTGAAATCATCTTTGTGCTGTTATTGCTCTTTTTATAATTTATCATCAAAATAGACTATTGACAAAATGCTCCCACTTATCCCATCATAATTGCTAGTGAATGTTTTCCTAGAGGGCTGTATCTGTCTGCTTAACTCCTTTTACCTTTTGCCCTGTCAAGCGTTTGTATTCGCTCAATATAAATAATAATGGACTTCAAATTATAATCACTCTATCCTTGGTAGTGATTAAATTGTTTTTTTTCATGCGTTAAAGTAAAAACGTAATGTATCCAGCATTGACCCAATGCGAAACCTTCGTTCAGGTTTTGAAGTGACTGATACCAAACGAAATAAAATATGATAGGTGAGAAATAGCTGAAAATCTTGTTGAATTAAAAAAAGCATACTGGAGCGACCTAAATACATATCCGGTTGGGGCAAAAAAACTTGCATTGACAGTTGATGAACTTTGTAGGAAAAAATAAAGAAAACTGGACGGATGAAAGTGTATGACCTTTAAATGTGTTCAATTAAATTTTTATTACTGGAAGTTAATAAAATCTAAATGTTAAACACCAATGCAGGCCTCGAAACTACAAAAATAAATGCATAAGTACTGTTAGTGCGTGTATGTAAATTTTGATACAAAACACCCTTACACTAAAAATATGGGTAAAAATATAATATGGGTAAAAGCTGAGTTTACCTGTTTACCTGCTACCTACTTGATTACCTGCTTAATAGGGATTTTTTAAGAGGATCCCTATTAAGAAAGCAAGTAAACAAGTGCGTAAAATGAACATTCTATATTATTTTTATACCTGTTTAAAACGGTCTTTTCAGCGTAAAATGCAGCGTTCTTGTAATTCTCGAAGAAACGAATAAAATAACACATTCACATAGATATAGTTGCCTTTTTAAGTGTGTAACTGGAAATTTACCTATTGAAAAGTGTCATTCTAGAGGCAGTAAACTCAGTTTGTTGTGTGTTTTTGCCTATATCTTTTAGTGTGCTTGTTTGTTCGTACCTAGATAGAAAATCTGTCAAGTGTTTATTCGTTGACATTAGTCTGCGATTATTTTAAGGAAGAGGAAAAAGCGACAAATTTATATGTAATTCCATATGCAGAATTCGAAAATGGCATTTATTTTTGCACATCATATGCAGTTTTCTTGCAATTTGAGTTTTTATGAATTTCTAAAATTTGCCGTAAGTGTTTCTAAAAAAGGGTTATTTTATTTATTTATTTTTTTTTGTCAATTTTAGTGAAACTTTGTATATAGATCACTCTGAATAATCACGTGCAATTTTTTTTATTCCCCAATAAATCGGTAAATTGTGCAATTCTTTTGGCACAAAAGGTAATACGTTGATAAAACCTCCAAAATATATATGTTAAGGTCAATGCGATTAATAGGTTATTTAACCAAATAAACCAGTTAAAGTGAACAATGTATGAAAATTTATCACATGAACCGGTTGTTATTAATAATTACCAATGAAGTTTGGTCAATGTAATAATTTTCAACGCGTTTAGCTTGAGATTTCCATTTATTGTATTTGTAATGTAATTTGTTTGCAATTTTTTGTTGCCTTAAGGTGTTTGTGTGTAATGTAATTTGTTTGTTGTAATAAATAATGAATGTAGTTTATAAATAACAGTAATCATTATTATAAAACATTTTTTACATTGACCCAATTTCATTGCTTACTAAACTGTTAATGTATGTAATATTATACACTTCCTATCGCATGACATGAAAATAACGTTAGAGTTGGGGTTTCAATAAATTATGCTTAATTAATCACAATGACCAAACTTCATTGGTAATTATTAATATTTACCGGCAAATGTGATTAATATGCAATATTTATCACATTTACCAAAAGACGTGGTTATTATTAATAATAACAGGTTATTATTGATACTAAACGGAGTTTTTGCTTTAACCGTAACATATGTATGTCTAGAATGGGTCAATTTGAAAGGAATTCGTACGATCATCGCAATTTGTATAAATACATAAATCCTTGTTTTGAGCGAGCTTAAACATTGGTCATAGTCGGTTTTTAAAATTTGCTTAATCTTCAAATGCAGAAAAAGGAGAAAAACATAGTCGAGTTTCAACTCTCTGCGTACACCGGGAACCCTCTCAAATATGTTGAACGAAAACACAAAGAGAAGTAACGTGAAGTCAATAAAAATTGGTGTAGATAAAAATGTTAGGAACCATAAGTAGATTTCTAAGTTCTATTATCCCTAGTTTTTGCGCAGCGATTCTGTTTAATCATATACTTAAACCATATTTATATAATCATATACTTAAATCATATACTTTCCATACTTAAACATTCAAGCAAGATTAGCGTGGAAAACCATTAACGTCTATTCCCATTCAGAAAATGTCTCTAGACGAGTTATCATTGCCTTAGATGGCCTTAGATCTTCCTGCATCTCTTGCGTCATCTGGATTGGCGATCAACAAAAACAAATTTCCGAAAAATAAAGCCAAGGCGAGCAACACCAGGTGCTTTGAACTGGTCTATTATGCCTACGCGATACTCTCTCCAATTTATGCATAAAGTGTCTGCCCCGTGTGAGTTTCGACTTTCAGACTCTGCACGACCTCGGTCTTTATAAGTCATCAGAGTGAGTGTTGAGTCAGATGTTGCATAAATAGCTGGATTTATTACTGCTCTGCTACGAGTATGAATACATCGGACTTAATAGGATATTTTCATCACGTACAATTGAAACATCTGTCTTCATGATAATTACTTTCCCGATCATACGCACCATAAGATGTACGAGTATAAAAAGTATTGGAATATGTGAAGGGGGGGGGGGGGTTGTATTCGAGTTTTCAATATATTGATACGCTTTGAGCACACCAGAAGACTAACTATTTTTCAGCTTGGCATATGTGTATACCCATCAATTTCAGTAATGTATGTATCATGGCGTCTCGTGCGTCTGTTTTAAGAGGGGCACAACTTCAAATATTCGGAGTTAAACTCGACTTAGCTATACTTTTGGGCCATTTTTAAGTGACCAGAATTACAAAATAAATTATAATTTAATTTTTTGGAATATTAAATCTTCATCAGTTTTGTAGCTTTTTGCAAAAGTTGTCAAGTTGGCGATATTTTAGTAAATGTGTTACCAAATTGTAACCAAGTGCGACAAACAGACAGAAAGAACTTTTCTTATGAGAAAAGAAATACATTTGAATATCATACTATATTTCTTTTGCAGCTTAAAATTCGTAGAATATGCAATACTAATAACTAAACCTTCCTAAAAACATGGTAATATTAATAATTTTTTTTTAAATCTAGTATGACTACTATTTCTTTTACCAGTTATCATTTGTAATCCAAATTGATATAAAGTACATAATATTAATAACCCCAAATTCCATAATGATACCTAAAATTTTAAGACCAGTTATCAGACTTACTCTTAAATAACAATTCCCATACCAATTTGCAGATCATAAGCAATTTCTGTGTATTTCAAGATCACAGGAAAAACAGGTCTGAGATGAAAGTGACTCTGTTTCTATTCACTCTTATTATGACTATTATTTTTTACATTTTTTACTCCAGTTATCATTTGTAATCCAAATTGCTGTAAAATGTAAAGATTAATAATCTGAAATTCCATAATGATATCTATAATTTTCTCTTAAATCTATCCATCAGGCTTAACTTATGTTATAAACAGTGATTCCCACACCAAATGGAAAATCATTGGCAATTTCCATATATTTCAAGATCACAAGGAAACAGGTCTGAGATGAAAGTGACAATGATGATTCTGTTTCTTTTCCCTCTTATTGACTATTATTTCTTACACCAGTTATCATTTGTAATCCAAATTGATGTAGAATGAATAAGATTAGTAACCTGAAATTCCATAATGATATCTATAATTTTCTCTTAAATCTAACCATCAGGATTAATTTATGCCATAAACAATAATTCCCACACCAAATTGGAAATCATAGTAGGCAATTCCCGTGTATTTCAAGATCACAAGAAAACAGATCTGAGATGAAAGTGATAATGATGATTCTGTTCCCTCTTATTGACTGTAATTTCTTACACCAGTTACCATTTGTAATCCAAATTGATGTTGAATCCATAAGATTAAATAATCTGAAATTTCATGATGATATCTATAAATGTCTCTTAAGTCTAACTTTCGGGCTTAACTTAGACAGCCATTCTCACACCAAATTGAAGATCATAGGCTATTTCCTTGTATTTCAAGACCACAGGAAAATCAGATCTGAGATGAAAGTTACTCTGTACTTGCTTTTCTTATCAACTTAGCTTTCTCTTATAAGTGACCCTGATACCCAATCTTATTGTTGGTGGAACTTCATAGAACAAAAGGTCCGATATCTCACCGAAACGGTTCAATAGTTCGAAAATCGTCTGCGCGTGCTCATTAAACGGTATTCCATGCTTTATTGCTTCGAATTGTCTTCGGGAATATGAAAGTCGTTTGGAAACGCTGCCTGACGTTGCAAAACCGCCGTCTTTTAAGAGTTTTTATGCATTCCTTTAAATGTGTCAAGGATGTATCCGTGGTTTATGTATCTATTAAAAGTCATGGGTATCAGCCCTACTTTAGGGAAGGAAAGTTTTATGACTTTTTTTAACAAGGATGATACGACTGAATATGCAAGATGTTAATGATTTAATTTGAATTTGAATATGAAAGAAAATTTAGCTGCGCAGCTGTGGGAGGATGTCTTAAATTTATTTCTAAAGGATTATAGGCGTTAACGATTATATTACTATTAAGTAAATGGAAATATTGTTAGGAATGCTGTTTGAAGATTTCACTTTTCATGTCACGCATTTTAACAAATTATAAAGGAAAATTTTCAAATAAGTAATTCTGGGTTTTTCTAGATTGTTTCCCACCCTGAGGTACACGAAGAAATTTCATCTATGACGGACAGGAGCAAATATGTTTTTTATTGTCCCTACAGTATATGGTAATGTATAGGTACTAGAGTGCATGGTAATGCATAGGAAAAGTATTGGGCTGAGGTCGAAAAGTGGAATTATATGTTTTGAGCACACTGAAATACAAATCAACATTTTAGCGTGATATCTGCGTGTGTCTTTCCTTCTGTATATCTATCTGTGCAATGTATGTATCCACTCTAGTTCCAAAACTATTCGAAAGCTCACGAAATTTGGTAAAGTCACTTATGAGTTACTTTGGTAGTGATTAGATTTTGATACGATTGGAAAAGAAACCGGTCTTTCTATTCGAAATGGCCCTAAAAAATTAATAAAATCTGAAATAAATGACTAAATATGTTTAATGTATCAACTGTATATTTATTTTGTACGTCATTTTTGATTACAAATTGGATAAATTCAACCACATTACTGTAGCATACGTTATTCTCGAGATATTTTAATTTTCCAGATTTTTCGTGACTTACCGCCATTTTTCAGTGCTTCCAAGTTTGTAACATTGTATTCTCATGTTTATATTTTTGCATCAATATAAGTATTTTATACGTCATGAGTAATTTTGAGACTTTTACATTTCTTGTATCTACTGATAAATTCTGAAAATAAATTCTAATTGTACAGCTCGTTACCACTAAAATTGATTCAATTTTCTAGATATTTAAAAGTTTTAAACTAGAATTTTAATAACAGGAAATACATATGTTATAAATTTTATAACATATGTTTATTCCCTTTTAAAGGGAATTTATAATACGAAATATATCATTTTAAATTCTAAAACATGGATGGGGTACAATTGAAAGATATGGACAATCATGGACAACTGAAGGCTACATACTCTGAAAGCTGTTTCTGACCATAGGTAAAGTAGGCAAATGCTAAGTGACATAGGCAAATGCTGAGTACCATAGGCAAAGTAGGCAAATGCTGAGTACCATAGGCAAAGTAGGCAAATGCTGAGTACCATAGGCAAAGTAGGCAAATGCTGAGTACCATAGGCAAAGTAGGCAAATGCTGAGTACCATAGGCAAAGTAGGCAAATGCTGAGTACCATAGGCAAAGTAGGCAAATGCTGAGTACCATAGGTAAAGTAGGCAAATGCTAAGTGACATAGGCAAATGCTAAGTACCATAGAAAAAGTAGGCAAACGCTGAGTACCATAGGTAAAGTAGGCAAATGCTAAGTGACATAGGCAAATGCTGAGTACCATAGGCAAAGTAGGCAAATGCTGAGTACCATAGGCAAAGTAGGCAAATGCTGAGTACCATAGGCAAAGTAGGCAAATGCTGAGTACCATAGGCAAAGTAGGCAAATGCTGAGTACCATAGGCAAAGTAGGCAAATGCTGAGTACCATAGGCAAAGTAGGCAAATGCTGAGTACCATAGGTAAAGTAGGCAAATGCTAAGTGACATAGGCAAATGCTAAGTACCATAGAAAAAGTAGGCAAACGCTGAGTACCATAGGTAAAGTAGGCAAATGCTAAGTGACATAGGCAAATGCTGAGTACCATAGGCAAAGTAGGCAAATGCTGAGTACCATAGGCAAAGTAGGCAAATGCTGAGTACCATAGGCAAAGTAGGCAAATGCTGAGTACCATAGGCAAAGTAGGCAAATGCTGAGTACCATAGGCAAAGTAGGCAAATGCTGAGTACCATAGGCAAAGTAGGCAAATGCTGAGTACCATAGGTAAAGTAGGCAAATGCTAAGTGACATAGGCAAATGCTAAGTACCATAGAAAAAGTAGGCAAACGCTGAGTACCATAGGTAAAGTAGGCAAATGCTAAGTGACATAGGCAAATGCTGAGTACCATAGGCAAAGTAGGCAAATGCTGAGTACCATAGGCAAAGTAGGCAAATGCTGAGTACCATAGGCAAAGTAGGCAAATGCTGAGTACCATAGGCAAAGTAGGCAAATGCTGAGTACCATAGGCAAAGTAGGCAAATGCTGAGTACCATAGGTAAAGTAGGCAAATGCTAAGTGACATAGGCAAATGCTAAGTACCATAGAAAAATTAGGCAAACGCTGAGTACCATAGGTAAAGTAGGCAAATGCTAAGTGACATAGGCAAATGCTGAGTACCATAGGCAAAGTAGGCAAATGCTGAGTACCATAGGCAAAGTAGGCAAATGCTGAGTACCATAGGCAAAGTAGGCAAATGCTGAGTACCATAGGCAAAGTAGGCAAATGCTGAGTACCATAGGTAAAGTAGGCAAATGCTAAGTGACATAGGCAAATGCTAAGTACCATAGAAAAAGTAGGCAAACGCTGAGTACCATAGGTAAAGTAGGCAAATGCTAAGTGACATAGGCAAATGCTGAGTACCATAGGCAAAGTAGGCAAATGCTGAGTACCATAGGCAAAGTAGGCAAATGCTGAGTACCATAGGCAAAGTAGGCAAATGCTGAGTACCATAGGTAAAGTAGGCAAATGCTAAGTGACATAGGCAAATGCTAAGTACCATAGAAAAAGTAGGCAAACGCTGAGTACCATAGGTAAAGTAGGCAAATGCTAAGTGACATAGGCAAATGCTGAGTACCATAGGCAAAGTAGGCAAATGCTGAGTACCATAGGAAAAGTAGGCAAATGCTGAGTACCATAGGCAAAGTAGGCAAATGCTGAGTACCATAGGCAAAGTAGGCAAATGCTGAGTACCATAGGCAAAGTAGGCAAATGCTGAGTACCATAGGTAAAGTAGGCAAATGCTAAGTGACATAGGCAAATGCTAAGTACCATAGAAAAATTAGGCAAACGCTGAGTACCATAGGTAAAGTAGGCAAATGCTAAGTGACATAGGCAAATGCTGAGTACCATAGGCAAAGTAGGCAAATGCTGAGTACCATAGGCAAAGTAGGCAAATGCTGAGTACCATAGGCAAAGTAGGCAAATGCTGAGTACCATAGGCAAAGTAGGCAAATGCTGAGTACCATAGGTAAAGTAGGCAAATGCTAAGTGACATAGGCAAATGCTAAGTACCATAGAAAAAGTAGGCAAACGCTGAGTACCATAGGTAAAGTAGGCAAATGCTAAGTGACATAGGCAAATGCTGAGTACCATAGGCAAAGTAGGCAAATGCTGAGTACCATAGGCAAAGTAGGCAAATGCTGAGTACCATAGGCAAATGCTGAGTACCATAGGCAAAGTAGGCAAATGCTGAGTACCATAGGCAAAGTAGGCAAATGCTGAGTACCATAGGTAAAGTAGGCAAATGCTAAGTGACATAGGCAAATGCTAAGTACCATAGAAAAAGTAGGCAAACGCTGAGTACCATAGGTAAAGTAGGCAAATGCTAAGTGACATAGGCAAATGCTGAGTACCATAGGCAAAGTAGGCAAATGCTGAGTACCATAGGCAAAGTAGGCAAATGCTGAGTACCATAGGCAAAGTAGGCAAATGCTGAGTACCATAGGCAAAGTAGGCAAATGCTGAGTACCATAGGCAAAGTAGGCAAATGCTGAGTACCATAGGTAAAGTAGGCAAATGCTAAGTGACATAGGCAAATGCTAAGTACCATAGAAAAAGTAGGCAAACGCTGAGTACCATAGGTAAAGTAGGCAAATGCTAAGTGACATAGGCAAATGCTGAGTACCATAGGCAAAGTAGGCAAATGCTGAGTACCATAGGGAAAGTAGGCAAATGCTGAGTACCATAGGCAAAGTAGGCAAATGCTGAGTACCATAGGCAAAGTAGGCAAATGCTGAGTACCATAGGCAAAGTAGGCAAATGCTGAGTACCATAGGCAAAGTAGGCAAATGCTGAGTACCATAGGCAAAGTAGGCAAATGCTGAGTACCATTGGCAAAGTAGGCAAATGCTGAGTACCATAGGTAAAGTAGGCAAATGCTAAGTGACATAGGCAAATGCTAAGTACCATAGAAAAAGTAGGCAAACGCTGAGTACCATAGGTAAAGTAGGCAAATGCTAAGTGACATAGGCAAATGCTGAGTACCATAGGCAAAGTAGGCAAATGCTGAGTACCATAGGCAAAGTAGGCAAATGCTGAGTACCATAGGCAAAGTAGGCAAATGCTGAGTACCATAGGCAAAGTAGGCAAATGCTGAGTACCATAGGTAAAGTAAGTAAATACTGAGTACCATAGGCAAATTAGGCAAATGATGAGTACCATAAGCAAAGTAGGAAAATGGGCACGGAACTCTGGGGGGCCCAACTTTAGTGCTCAATGTACATTTTATACTATAAGAGTTTTATGGAAGAACTAGAATTTACTTTTGCCTAGGGAGTTCAGTGATAGTCAAAACGGCTCTAAATACACCCTATAATAAAAAAATCGACGCACCAAGAAGGAGTTATCCGATTGTGATAAAAATTGGTGGATATGAAGAACATACATAGAAAAAGAAACGATTAAAATTTTAGAATAATTTAATAATCTAGAGTTTGACCGTATACAAAGGAAGTCAGTAAAATCGTTAGTCCACCTCTGGCCTGGATGCAAGATGTCACACGGCGTGGCATAGACTGATAAAGTTCACGGATGGTGTACTGCGGAATGTCTTGCCAAATTGTCTCCAACTGTCGGGCTAAATCGTCAACATTCCGGGATGGTTGCAATCGCCTTCCCATAACATCCCAAATGTGCTCTATGGGAGAGAGATCAGGAGACCTAGCTGATCAAGGAAGTGTTGGGCAAACTTAAAGACAATTCATAGCAACACGTGCCGTGTGCGGTCGGGCATTATCTTGTTGAAAAGTAAATCCGGGGTGTGGCAAAGGAACGGTAACACAATTGGTCGTAGAATGTTGTCTATGTACCGCTGTGTTGTCAGTGTGCCAGAAATGACTACCAAAGACGTAAGATATCCGTAGTCGAAATGCAACAGAAATTTTGACCACAGATTCAGAATCACTTCTTATATACACGTGCTGAATGCGCAGTTCCGATGCGCTGGTGTTCCCACTATTTATTCATTGGACACCAAATGTTATTCATTTGCATGTTCTCTCAAAATGTCTTTGAATACGAAATTTCATTACACTAGGGCAACTCCCTCTTGGTGCGTCGATTTTTTTGTTATAGAGTATATATAAACAAAGAGGTAGAAAAAAACACAGATGAAAGAAATGTACAATCAGAGAATACAATTGAAAGAAAGGAACAGAGACGCTTCGGAAATCGCGTTCTTATATTGCAAGTTTACCGATGTGATTTGACGATAAGAAATAAATATCTTTATATATGAAATAAGTCGGTTTTATAACTAGATTCACACGAGAAATCACTTGAGTTGAATCTCTGAGCCATTCCATGTATTTCAAATGACAAATGGGTGCTGCACATAGGACGAGAAAAATACGTCAAAAGGGCCTATTTTTAATGCATTTTTAAGCGTCAAAACAGTCCAATCAATCAGGTACAAGTAACTCGAGTTCTGAATATTAAATGACAATGGATATGGGCTCCATAAATCTGTAGGTCTGAAAATTCATCTGGGAGGTGATAGGTCAGGAGTAGGACGGTGCGGGTCATGTGCTTGCCACAACTATTGGATTTCGGTCTAAATTGGATGGCACTGTCTAAGTCGTCCAAACCATACACCTTCAGGTAGAGCGAACGGTCTAGATAAGGAAAAATTGTGATAAGGGAATATTTTCTCTTGTTCTGTCTGTCCACAGCTTAGAATCGTATAAATTGCACTGACTATTCTTTTGTTCGCTGAAATAATATTCATTAGCAAATTATTATTCTGTCATTTTGGCTCACTATAATAATATTGGTTTACAAGAATAAACTGATACATTATAAGCACAAATCTGTTTATCCATGTGCTGGTGAAATTATTACTGAGAGACACGCCATCCCACTCGTCTGTCCGAGCACACAGACAGTCCTGCATAAGTAAATCATGGTTATTTCATTCCGATTTATCTACCGGATATTCGACATAACTGGCATTGTGTTTATGTCTCTGGAAGGCCGTTGCCACCGAGTGATCCATCTAGATGTTAACGATGCAAAACCAAATTACCTGCTCGCGTTCAGTCGTAAAAAGATGAGTTGAAAAATGGCTGCACGTCACTTTTTTGTACCGATGGATGTATGGATTGTCGTAAAAAATCAAACACCTCGTAAAGATAGTAATATTGACTAATTTCATTATGTTAATTGTATGCAATATAGTTTTTGTTCGTGTGTTCCGAAAATACTGCGCCAGATGAAAATGTCGGGGTTTTTATGTTCCACGATCTTCTTAGAAGCTCCCACGGATGAATTAGAAAGCGAGATCTTCGAACACTTATCGTATCGATCACTAGATTAAATCTAACGGAGGTGGATTTTCAGTTCTTCTCAAGGTGTAGACAAAATGGAGAGGGAGGGGGTGAAGCATCTCACCGTTCACGTAAAAGTCTGAAACCCACCACGAGTCATCATGACCTAACTGGGTCAATTTTCGACTTCTTTTTTTAATATTTTGAATCAAAATGGGCTAAAATTGCCTAAAATTCTGCTTAAATTTTAATAACTTTCAGACTAAAAAATCTGATGTGGGCAGCACATGACTTTCCCTGCAGACTTATATCCACGTTTTCTTTATTTTAATTAAATTTAATTCACTTTTAATTCAATTTTCGTTCTCATTTGATAACTGGATTTATTTTCAAAGGTGGCGTACAGAAAATACGAAAAATCTAAATTATCTCGAGAACGGCTAGTCCTAGTGTAATGGGGTTGGACTTATTCTTTTCTTCGTTAAAAATTACGTATTAAACAAGCATTTAATGGATATATTTGAGCATACGCAGTTTTTTAGTTTAGATTTTGACAATTTTTGCGGGCCATTTTGCAAAAAAAGGCAGGTTATTTTTTTCGAATCGTACCAAAATCTAATCAGCACCAGGGTGACCTATAAGTGACTTATCTACCGAATTTTGTGAAATTCGGTTCATTAGTTTTTTAGCTAGAGTGAATACAATCTTTTGTGGGCCATTTCGCAAAAAAAGGCGGGTTTTTTTTTATCCCGAATTGTACCCAAAACTAATCAGCACCAGACTCGCCCACAAGTGACTTACCTACCAAATTTTGTGAAATTCGGTCTATTAGTTTCTTAGTTAGAGTGGATACAAAATCTGCACAGTCACACAGACAGACACACACACAGACACACACACAAACACACACACAGACGTCACGCTAAAAATGTTTTTTTCGTATTCTAGAGGTCTTGAAACGTGTAGATCCGTCGAAAACTCGAGTTGCGATTTTCGACATGATTCCAATACTTTCCCTATACATTACCATGTATTGCAGGGAAAGTAAAAATTGCCATGTGGCCTATCGAGACCTGACTTGAGTTATATCTGTACCGAATCAAAGCATATATCTTTCCATACAACAGTGTGTAAAAGTAATAACTGAGATAAATTCCTGAATTAAAACAAACGAATTGTGGGGCCAGGATCCTTGTCCTAATCTTTAACTGTATCGATGACTGTGAAGATATAGATTCATAAATCCTTTGTCGTGGTTGGTCTGTGATTGCAACATCTGTATCTGTGTATCTTGTAGTTCGATAAAGAACAATTTAGTTATTGTGATGTCGGAACTACACAGATCTATTCATTTGTCACTTTACAATGAGTTTCCATTTCACATCCGTTTAAAGAGATTGTTGTTGTATGTGGAGCATATAAATTTTATTCTTGCTTTTATGATATACAGTGGAACGTGATTGGGGGAATAGCCATTTCGACGCGAGAAATTATTGCATTAAATAGAAATTGTTAAAGAAAATTAAAAAAAACTTTTCAAAAGGAATATTTCTATTTTTAAAGTATGTCTATGCTTTTGGGGAGGATGTTTTATATTGAGAACTAGAAAATATATTGAAAAATATATTATATTTAGACTTGAAAAATGATATTGAAACTAGAAAATGTATCCGACGTAGTCCAGGATTTAAAATGTAAGCTTCTGATTAAAATTCCACTGAAACATGAAGTGGTTCCTCGAAAACCCAACACGCCTTAAATAATTGTGTGGGACACATGTAATCCCCCAATCTTCGTTAGCTCAAACTAAAAGATATAGTTTTAAAAACTAAACTCTAGCATAATTAGAAGTTGAGATACTATCAAATTGAGGAAATGCCTAAAATTAGGGGGAGGGGGGTAAAAAATCATATCATTACGTCGCTTTTAAAACACCTCACATTGAGAGTACTCGCATTGAATTATTCGCAGAAAAATATCGGAAACCTCAATCAAAATTGAAAAGCTTAATCACAATTACTTCAATGTTATCAGTAAACAATTAATTCGGAATGATCAGTAAACTAAAAAAATATTTATATTACTAGCAGTACAATTAATGCAGAAATTATTAGTAAACTTAAGAACATTCAAATTAAAAGAATGAAAATTAATTGAATCGAATTTAAATTCAAAACTGCATTCGAAAAATTTCACTGACTACTGGATAAATACGTCATTGCTTCACATAGCAACGAATATAGGCTATGACCTCAGTTGCAAGCCCCAATGCATAGCAACCATCGAACCGGAGAATGAAGCTCTTCGACAGCGGAATCCAATGTCTCAATTTTTATGCTTTTGTTTAAAAATTCACAGAATGTTAAAAAGTAGAATAATTGATTTTTATTAGAATGTGAAGATATACATACAAATGTATGCCAAATTGTAGAATTGTGCAAATGTTCTATTTTCGAATGCGACAAAATGGCAATCTGTTAACAAAAACCATGCATATTTTGATGTATATAAAAATGAAAAAATAAATTTGAAGAAATAATCCTGTAGATTCATCTCAAGGGTCGTTGGAAAGAACGGTCTTCGATCTCTCCGATGGTGTCAAGATGGAAGCTCTGTTATATAATTTTTGATCGTTTAAGGTACCAATTTATGCGAAAATCGCTCGAAATCGTTCTTAAATATAAAATTACTAAAACAAATTCGAATTAAGAACAAACAAACTCGATGAGATCTGCTGTATCAGAAGTTCAGCTAAACCGGTACCGAATTTCTCAGTTGTCAAAAACTCAGCTTTTCCTGTACATGCATGTACAAGCACGTACACGCACGCATACACATGCCCACGCACACACACACATTACAAAATAGACATGTGAAAATAGTAGTAATCAAACAATTATTAACTCACACTTTTGAATAAAATATTATAAGAATGTTTACTACCAATTTTTATTTATTATTTAATTATTGTTAATAAAAAAAAAATACCAATTATTTTTGTTTTACACTTAGCTTACTAGTTACAAATAAACATTGTGCGAGTATTTTGCAATAATTTTATGTTAATATAATATAATTTTCATGAAATTGTTCACAAAAAACAGTTTCATTCTTTTCTGATACATTCATATTTTTATATGAAGTGAACTGACAAATGGTTGAACCTTATTTAGAGATTGACTTGTCTCTGTACCCTAACTATGTGAAAAAGAGGGAGAGATCTTCATAAAGTCATTATTTAAATATTTCTTATTAATTAATAATGAATTTAATAAAAATAACATTATTAATTATTGCCTTTTCTTATTTTAGGTAAGTTCGAAGATTATTCATTCTGCCTTCTTATGTTATGTGAACCCCTCATCTGAGGTATGTTTAAATTTATTTTAAGTAACAAAGGAAAGTATCTGTGCGACCATCTGGGGATGTACCTAAAATCTAAGCTACGCACAGCTGCGAAATACTGTACAGTGATACCCGAGTTCAGGAGCCGATGCACAGAGGAGCGATTTTCTTATCTAATTCGAATTAGTTTTTGAGATATTTAATGTTTAATTGACATTTTGAGCTATTTTTCCACATCCTTGGCGATATATATATATATATAAATATATAATATATATATATATGTATGTATTTTATAGTAAATATGCTTATATATATATATATATATATATATATATATTAAAAGTTTCATAAATACCGAAGCATACAAAAAAAGTTAAGGATATTTTGCAAATATGAATAGTTAGAAATACTAAAGTTATTAAAGTAATAATGAATGACGATACAAAATACATTTAATTTATTGCCAAATGCAGCTTATAAATAAAATGATTTCAATAATAAAAATATAATATAAAAATTCAATGATAGAATAGAGAGAAGTTGTAACTCAAAAAACCCCAACTTAAAATATGCCTACGATTTAAAAATAAGTATTAAATAGAGAATCAACTATCATCAGGAAAATTAAATGCATATTTCTAGTTATCAAGTTAAAGATAATCAACAAATATCAATGGTGTGGATTTGAAAATAGAAAAACAAAAAATAACCAAGCATTAAAGCTATACACGTGGTAAAGCACTAGGCCTAAAAATTGTTCATTTCGAAAAAATTATTTTTCAAGTCCATATATGTAATCAAAATGAACACAAAATATGCTTATTCCTGAAACAAAAGATAGATTTTATCTATAAACTCTTGCTATTTGTACGACAAGCATGAAGGTTGAAAAATTATATAGGAAATACTTCTTTTTAATTTGTAGGCATATTTTGAGTTACGGTTTTTTGAGTATTTATATTATATTGAGTATTTATATTTGTTACTATTTAATACTTCATTTTAATTTGTAGGCATATTTTAAATTAGGGTTTTTGAGTTACAACTTTTCTCTATTCTATCATTGAAATTTCATATTATATATATATATATATATATATATATATATATATATATATATATATATAATGCATGTGTGTATGTTCTATTTTAATTTATGATACGATATTAATGGGTCCGCAATTCTCTTAAATCCAAAGGGGTTCTTGAGTTCAGAAGGTTGGAAATCATTGATATAGACATTATTGCTTAATTAAGGACGACAGTTTTCCCCTTACCCCTTTGTTATCTTGAAAAATGTAAACACAAATATGTGACAAAAATAAATATGTTTCAAGGATTTTAGAATGTATTATGATCAAGAATTCTCGCTTTTCTGTCATTCCTTATATAAAAAAAATATATCACGTTCTAACGAAAAATTGTTCACGTATTTTGCCGTTATGTTCCAGATGTAAACAATGTCTTTCACTTTTACGGCGAGAACATCGTGTTAGGACCTCGCGGCGAATTCTCCGCTTGACGAAAAAGCACGTTCTGAAAGCGTGCGACGTTCTTCAAAAATATTCCAAAAATGAGATCAAGCATTTGAAATCTCTTGATGTCGAGACTCGGGTGCAATACTGTCTGAACTACGATGCATGGTGCTGTTCATCTAAACCAGAAGTCGAGAATCTTTTTTTCGTACTTTCAGGCTGGATTCGGCTTTTGAATTTTATGAAATGGGCCGCAATTAGAAAAGAAGGAACATATTGCTGTGTATGTGGTTGACGGAAGAGGAGGGTACGACAGTGAATTGTAGATGAGGAAAACTTTAGTACTGAAAGCTACAAATATTGATATTATATGACATAATATTTTGTAGAATATTTGGTGATTCTGTTCATAAATCGAGAATGTGACTTTGCAATGAATAATTAATTGGATCAAAACGTAAAATGCATCGCAAGTAAAGATAAGTAAGCATAGGTACGTTTCGGAAATCATTGGATTTTCTTCTTCTTTGCAACAATCAAAGACCTGAAAGCTCAAATGGACATAGACTAAACCGGCCAAACAGAAAATGTCTAAACGGTTAGGTGGCGCTACTATATAGGGTTCTGTCATCTAGCCATTTCCTATTTCACCGGCTTAATCGGTACTCTTTTGGACGTTCTTGTTGCTCTGAAGATGGAAATGTAATGATTTTTAAAATATATATTTTCCATATACTTACTTATCCTTTATTTGCGCTGCATTTTAAGTTATGATCCAGTTCATAACAAATTCAATGCTTCATCAAAAGTAAGAAAATGTTTTCGATTTTTGTTGTTATCTGATTTACTGTTTTCTATTTTGTAGTCAAATGCATGAAAATCTTCCATTTCTTCGAAAAAACTTTAAACAGTATCTGTCCAAACGAGTTTTCTTTTTTTTTTCCCCCTACTTTCACCTGAAATATCTTCTAAACTACAAAATATAGATATAAATAGTAAGTGACAAAAATATGTATTATAAGGAAATCCAATTTTTAAATCTATACTTATTTTTTTAAAAGCTCTTATAGTTTTCGAGTAATTGTCTTGTTAAGTTGAAAACGTATGAAAATTTTACGTTTTTCCAGTTTGTAATTCTGATATCTTATAAATTGAAAGTGATAGATATAAAAAATATAAGCAGCAATTTGTAGCTCTTCAAAAGCCTTATAAGTGTATATAATTAGATTTTGGATCGAGTTTTCTTTTTTCGATATTACAAAAGTTGAGTTTTATTTGACAAAATGTTGTTCACACAAAACCATTTCGGCTCCATTAGACTGCAGCCACCGCGGATTTTTATTCAACTTTTTGGGTTCACACAAAACGCAAATAATCTCTTGAAGCTTCTTGAGCTGCATTAAATCTCCAATGACAGCCGATTACCTATCTACTCCTGTTCTAAACTTCTTGCTTTAGATGTATCAACTTCTGTTTAACAAACAACAGTTATTTCAAACCATCGTCACCAAGTCAAACTTGTGTATTTTGTATATGAAATAAAATTTAATGTCGCCACCATATGACTTTTTCTAGAGATCCACCCATTTCGATAGTGTGGGGAGAAAAATAGCACTGTTTGTAAATTTCTTATAATTTAACTTCCCTGTAAATCCGCAGGCTTTTTGGTGTCGTGATTAAAATCAGCATTTCAAGGGAATCGTTTGATTCTTTTGAAATATATCGTGCATCTTAAAGAGAAAATAACCTTTCCAGTATCTCAATATCGATGCTTGATAACATTTAAACAATAGTATTCATTCATTTCTTGATCATAATACTTACAAAGCATTCGTTTATTTAATAAGAGCGAGCATATTTATTTTTTATGATTTTTTTCCAATTTAGAACCAAAACGTATCATGTCTCAAAACCGGCGCCTGTTAGCGTCTCATAAAGGATATTGTTCTTACGAATACCTAAACTATCTTCACAAAACGACATTTACATGGAACCATTGTTATTATTTGAATATCCATGAACGCTTGACCTTGGCAACATATTCAATGATATTGGTTCGAAATTTGGCAAAATATCGCCAACTTTGCGACTGAGCTGGGCATCATTTAATTGGGTTGTTAACGTATACTATAAAAAATCTGATGTGGGCACCACATGACTTTCCTTATATAATGCAACGAATTTACTACTGAATTTACAGAAAAAAAATAAGGTTATTCTTATAGTAGATACATATATTCTTTTCAAGATATTAAATTTTCGTCAATTAGTCGTCATTTTCATTGATTTAGTGTCATTTTTATCCATTTGGCAAGATTTTCGTTAACTTGGCAGCATTTAAAAAAGTCGCCAAATTGGCGACATTCCGCCAAATTCGTCGCCAAAATCTCGTCAAGCTTTATGGACGGAGACATAAGTTATTCTTGTAGCAGATAAATAACTATTGACGTTCAAATACAAAAGTATAACTCAAAGTACCTTTTCTCATAAATGGAACAAGCTAGATCTACGAAAATAACGTCACCAAATTTATCGCATGATATTACATATGAAAAGTGAACATATTTCTCAAGAGTTAATATTTTTTTTAATTTATGGGATTTTTTGATAAATTTATATAAAAAATCTGCAATATCTCAAGAACGATTAATACTAGCGTTTTAAAGTTTATGTCAATCATTTTCTAAGGAAAAATTGCATAATAAATGCCTATTTGCGTAACTTTATGTTACGTGTTAATACTTAAATGTTTTGATTTTTTGATGACTTTTTTCAAAATTTCACTCGAAAATTTAGGGATGTTCTGAAGATTCGATTGTGTTTAAAAACAATAGGCTTCCAGTATTCACAGATTGCGATTTTTGTACCAAATTTCATTCGAATCTCTCCATTCGTTCGTGAGTTATCGTCTCCACAGACTCATTGACACACACACACACACGCACAGACATCACCTCAAAAAGTCTGATTCGTGTTCAAGGATGCTTGAAACGTGCTCTCCGGTTGAAAACTCGAATTCGAATTTTCGACCCCGTCACAATACTTTCCTTATACATTATATGTATATAAGGAAAGTAAAAAGCAAATTGGAAATACGTCAATGTTTTAGGAATTTGATATTTCGCTTGTTGAACGATTTGAGCATTTAATGGCTGTTTTGTGTACCGCACAGTTGCTTTGTGAGGTAAGGTAAATAGAGAGTTATCTGTATATTGTTCCCGTTTACGCATATTGGTGTTTTAAATAAAAGTGTTAGCTTTCCAGAAATTCGGACTCATACTTGTGACCTGTGAATACATTCACGATAGTTGATTATACACCGAAACAATATCATACACTTTTAAATAATCAACATGGCATCGGCATTTCTGTAACACTTTTAACATGATTACTATCCCCTGGATCCTCAAGGTCCTTGGATCCACTGAAGTTGCATTGTTTCTTTCAGGACTTTTCGGCCGGGGGCTGGGCGCGAATAAAATTTTAGGAAAGGGGGGGGGGGACAAGTTTTCTATTTGCCCAATATAAATATATTTAAATGCTGTGTCGCATAAATAGAAACTAGGCTGATGTAAAATTTCTCCGGGGGAGGGGGGGGGGAGTATGTCTGAAAGAAACACTGATTGCATTTTACTCCTCTTCATCATGACTTGTCAGATTGGAAAGTTGAATACTGCCACGTCCGTCGCTAAGGCCAGCTGTATTCCAGTCCTGAAACGGTCCTGGACCTTTTGAAATCTCACGAAATCATGGACTTAGTCTGATGTTGCTGTCAGTCCAGTGGGGATAAGCAACAACTACAACACATTACTACTTTATCTTATGTTTCTTTTGCAAGTAGACAAACAGTTCGGACAATTAAAAAACCATTCCTTGAACCAATTTACCCCAAAATCAATAGATCTATGAAATTTACCGATTTAAATAATAAGAACGAATTTCATGCGAATCACTAAATGTGTTCCACATATATCCTTGCGACAGACTTACAGACAGACTGACACGCAGACATAACTGGAAAAATGTCTGATTCGTATATCGTTTCTATCCATCGAATGTACTGTAGGGAAAGTAATAAAATTATACAACCTCCTTATATATGTTACTTTTAAAGCTAGATTATAAGAAGCTTAAATTATACTTCTGTAAAATGTGTTACATTTTTTATCATCTCGTCTGTAATCACTTCTCCAATGATGAATGGTTTTTCGAAGTTTACAAATCTGTATATCCGCTATTACAACCTCAAGACCATCATTAGTTATAGTCAATCCCCAAACCTGCCGGCAACAATGAAGTCTAAGACAATAACCGGATACTCAAGAGCGGATTTAGATTCTTGCCCACGCTTACCAAATCTTGCATCGATTATTCCATAATTCTGAGTACTGAATAAAAAATGTTACTGTCTGAGACGAAATACAACATAATGAGCTTGGGTAAATTGCCTGGTTCCGAGTACCGGGAAAAAAATATTATTCTGAGATTGAAAAAGAGAGCAAAAACGTTTTTTCGACGTTTTCACGGTTGGTAGAAGATTACTGGAGCACGGCTTATGAGTGCTGTTTACCGCTGTCTTCAGCAGAATGACTGCAGTCAGTGAATTTGTCTAATGCCCTGAAATGTCTTTTCTTGCCTTTTTTTAAAATGCTTCTTTGGTCTGGCGGCACTCTAATAGGCATTTGAATTCAGTGCTAAGGTTTGTCCTTCATTGTCTGAATTTATTAGTGTCTAAAAGTAGCCTTGCAATGCATCCACTTTTGTAGAAATGTATTTGAAGAAACAGTTGTTATTTTTATAGGCTACTGTATCGCGAGAAGTGAAATATAAACTAGTTGAATAAAACGTTGAAATTGGAGTTCAAAATATATTTAGACTTGTAGAGTATTAGACCCGATATTAGTGGTAGAGCAAACATTTGATTGAAGTCGGGATTGTGCAGTGACTTGCACTTGCTATACCACACCAATCCTGCAAAGTATTTGTTTAAATTACCTTACAGGTTGCTCTATTTTATAATTAATATTCCATTACTTTCATGTCACAGTTGACGTAGTACTAATATAAAAAATATTAAAATTGAATTGAATATAAACATATGTATAAGTATATTAAATGTGTGTGTCTTTGTTTAAGGGGACGGTGGACGTTGAAATGAGCAAAAATCGACCAAAAAAAGTTTTAATATATAACATTATTTTATACATTTAACATTTATTTACGGGTGGGACAGCGTCCATCCCAAACGAAAAACCTCCCAAAAAGACAGGTATTTGACATACCCTATCCCAAACAGTTCGACCCCCTTTGTAGGCATTGGCGTCCATGGAAATCGCTGACAGAAACATTGCACCTGCTGCAGCAGGTGCAATGTTTCTGTTTCTGCTGCAGCAATGTTTCTGCTAAGTCAATAGTCAATGTACTGTACTAGTCAATAGTCAATGTACTGCAGCAGGTGCAATGTTTCTGTCAGCGGTTTCCATGGACGCCAATGCCTGCAAAGGGGGTCGAACTGTTTGGGATAGGGTATGTCAAATACCTGTCTTTTTGGGAGGTTCTTCGTTTTGGGATGGATGCTGTCCCACCCGTAAGCAAAAGGTTGAATGCATTTTTTTCGAAACGGAATTTTCAAAGGTTTTACATTATTAAAATTCTCCATGCGTTTTAATTTTTGTTTGAGATGCATGGAATTTGGCAAGATACCTCTCATACTTTTTAATGAAACTGGGTATGCATTTTATAATTGGACTTTATTAAGGTAATTAAAAGTTAATAAGAACCTAATTAAATGATGAAAATTAAGTTTTAATGCCAAAAAATATTTTTAAAAAATTAACTTTCTAAGGGATTTAAAAATAAGTACCCAAATTTGTTCATAATGTGTTTTTGAGTGATCATTATGTAAAAATAATCAAAACTGTGAACAAATGGCAGGCAAGGAGCATTTTCAAATTTTCGTTAAAAAAAATTAAATTAAAAAAAAAATACAAAATTATAACAAAATTGAAAAAAAAGTTAATGGTACTGTATATAGTAAAGTTAAGAGAAATATTTATACACCTTTTCACGTTCCTAAGTCAATAAATAAATAAAAAAAATTTCAACGTCCACCGTCCTCTTAAAAATATCAGGTTTCTATTTAAATATAAATTTGTTTTCCAATACTATTATATTATATTGATAAAATATTCTCGAATATATTTCAAATACGTTTATTAAATAGATGCCTTTTTATGCGTATATATGTGTGTGTGAGACACGTAAACTCAAAGAATACAGTCATGAACTTTTATATGAGCTTATATTATACAAAATACTGGAACTAGGTGAACTTTTTTACAATTTGCTTGATTAGAAGACAAATTATTCGAAATTTTATGTTTCCATATCATCATTTGCTATGAAAAACAGTAACTAAGTGTAAGGTTATAACCTTCACTAATAAATATCTGGCCACTTTTCATTACACCATTTCAAAAATATAATGCAACTTGAGTGGGTAGAATATATTAAAGATTTAAATATTATGTTCAATTGCAATCATACGTTTCAAAGGCACACATCATATATTACTTTTCGTGCTTCAAGGAATCTGAAATGTATTCTAGATTATATGTATTTTTTGGTCTTAAACACCTATAAGAACTATAATTTCCTTATTAAACCTATTTTCGAATGTACTTTAATAGTTTGAAGTCTGAAGCCTGTACCATCAAAGCAGCATAAAGCATATTAATAAAATACAAAATAAATTACTACGATGTTTATATTTCAAAACAAATGGAATATTCAGCTTTTGACGAAGAAACTTCAATTTCAACTCTTTGGAGTACAGAGCTGTAGCTCTTTTCTCGCAAACTCCTAAATGGTCGAATTGATTTTATTTTACTTCTTAAAGTTATTTCTTTAGTTAAGACTTCTTTTGTCTTAACTTCTTTTTCTTTATTTTACATTTACTTCCTGCATTCAGATGTGGTATGGTTCGTATCAGATGCAGTGATTTTTTCAGTTCCAAAGTACCGAACTAATCACCTGGGTTTCTCTCTTGTTTATCGCTTTTTCAAATTATCTATTGTGTTCAATAACTTTGACATTTTTCATCAGAAGAAAAGTTTTATCTGGGCTCAACTTTTAATCTGTAATTCGCCAGCTCTGTGACTAGACTTTGCCTTTTTCAGGGGGGGGGGGGGACTTAATAAATGAAGAAATAACAAGAAAGATCAATCATGCTTAAAGCATTGATTATGAAACACTTTCCAACTTCAATGCAATTTTATTTAAACATGTCTAAAATGCAATACATTCCTCGGTAATATTTTAAAACTTATCACAATACTACATTAATTTATTATATTTGAAACCTTAAACCTTCATCGAAAAAAATTAACTTCATTCAAATGACGGCATTAAAATATAAATTGCCTGGTTTAAACATCTCTAAAATGTGATACATTCGTCGGTAATAATTTTAGAATTATCATAATACTACGATAATTTATTATATTTGAAAACTTTATCGAAAACAACTGAAATTCATTCAAATGACGTCATAAAAAAATAACACGCCTGGCTCTCTCTATAAAAGCAACATTTCATTCATAAATAATTCCCCCATTCATGTCATTCATCACAATACTATAATAATTTATATTATTTAAAAATTAAGACCATGGAGCTACAAGTAAGTAAAACTCTATGCGTAAAACTTCATCGAAAATTATCGTCCTTCTCTTTCTAAAATCAATGGATATTTCATTCATATCAGCCATGCAGACTCCATGGACTAAATGATTTTATGTTAAAGAATTACAGCGATTCTAATACAACTCATTCTACATATTTTGCTGTTTACATTTTACATAGGTGAAAAATAGGCTTAATAGTAGAAATAATCAAATTTGGATAAGCATTTAAACTGAAATATATTGTCATTGCGTTGTTAAAGTATGTAGATGCACAGAATTTAGGCAAAAATAAAGTAGTTTTAGGACGGATAAAACACTCAATATGAATTAAAAAGAACTTTAAAAATCACGCTTTTGACACAAGATGGATGCCATATATCATTTTGAAGTGGGTCATGTGATCGTTTCATATCATGGACACGTGATCGCTTCATATAAGAGGTGTTATTATTATTTTAATTTTTATTTAAAAAACTACTGAATATATTTCGCTGAATTTTTTTTATATATTTTATGGAACAATTTGAATATTGCCTAAAATTTTCAAAGCAATTTGTGAATTTTAAATCCGCTAAAACATGCTTGAAAAATTAGGTCCCATAGGGCTCAATGTATTCCATTTTTTCAACCCGGGTTCAATCCAAAACTAATTGGGTGATATTATTCATTTATATTCCCATAGGTCCTATAGATCGTCTGAACAACATACTAAAATTTCATTTTGATTAAGTCATTTTTACGGCAGTTATCGTGCTAACGGACAGACAGACAGAATGAACAAAGTCATAAACACTTTTCAACTTTGTTGTAAAGTGTTAACAACGGTAACAAAATTATAATGTGATAAAATGATAGTTTAAACTAAGTTACGGGTCAAAAACTCAGGCCGTCCGACTCATCCGGAGATATAGAGCAGCAAATATGGGCAGCCGGGAAACAAGGCACACCGATCCCACCGCGAGGCACACCACAGCCACAACTGCCCCCAGCCCGGCAAACCCCAACTAAGTTATGGGTGTAATTGGTATTAAAATACTATATATTAGTAGAAATAATACAAATTTATCCAATCCATCAGCGCATCCTCTCGCCCATTTTAAAATATAATAGTTTAAAACATTTTTCAGCAATTTTTTAATAGAGAAAATACACATGGAAGCTCATAAAAATATGCAGTATTTTTGTATCCTCATACTGATTGAGTCAACGGCCTAAACAATCTTGAATATAAATATATCAGTACGTTCAGAAAACATATGGAGTTTCCGTACTCCATATGTTTTTTTTTCACAGCTACCATACTATTTGTCATGAGTATCTTCGTTTGAAAAATATCATGTCGGCCGTTTCACGCACAGACGCCATTCCTTCAAAACGGTGCATTTGTGCTCCGTGATGCAGAAATCTTGCATATTCATTAAACATGCTGCATATCCAATTTTTGAACTGCCACAATATTTTGCCCACACAGATACAGAGCAGTTAAATATGTGCCTGAGGCATCCTATAATATTTTGCACGAAATAAATACTAATTATGCATAATTTCGCATGTAAAGGAGCGTATCTCCTCTTCCGGAGTCTATGAACCGTGTAAATAGAAAGTGTATTTCGCGTTATTACGATCTGGGGATATGTAATGCCTTATTTTGAGAATTACATATCCCCCAGATAGAAATAACACCAAATACATTTTCTATTTACACGGTTTATAGACTCCGGAAGAGGATATATATATATGTGTTATATCCCGAAAAAGGATAGCTAGATATTAACTTCCAGATATTTAATTTTATAAAATGGTTGAATAAATTAAACAACAAATTTAAATAAACTGCTTTCTGCAGTTTATTAACACTTTACAACAAAGTTGAAAAGTGTTTATGACTTTGTTCATTCTGTCTGTCTGTCTGTCTGTCTGTCTGTCTGTCTGTCCGTTAGCACGATAACTGCCGTAAAAATGAGTTTATCAAAATGAAATTTTAGTATGTTGTTCAGACGGTCTGTAGGACCTATGGGAATATAAATAAATAATATCACCCAATTAGTTTTTTATTGAATCCGGGTTGAAAAAATGAAATACATTGAACCCTATGGGACCTAATTTTTCAAACATTTTTTAAGTAAATTTAAAATTCACGAATTGCTTCGAAATTTTTAGGAAATATTCACATTATCCCGTAGAATATATAAAAAAAAATTCAGTAAAATATGTTAAGTAGTTTTTTAATTAAAAAAATTATTTAATATAGGGAAAAAAACAAATTCAATTAAATTCTGACTTTGGGATATCTTCCAGAAAGAAAAGAGAGAGATATTATATAATAAATATCTCTCCATTTGTTTAAACGTTTTGCATATGGGAGTGGCTTCATATTTTAAGATAAATTTGGTAGATAACAATTTTTCATTTTTTTAAAATTTTATATAACTCTTCATGATAAATTTAATTGATGGCATTTTAAATGCACTTTCCTACGTCCTAGAGAGTTAAAATTTGGTACACAGCTTAAATTTGTTGAACATTTTATTCGACAAAAATTTGATGGATCTTTAAATATAGATTATACATTTTTTTCGAAATGGCCTGAAAATAATCCCCGTTCACTTCTATAAATCATTGGTGTAATATTGTTAAAAATTCTGATGTGGACAGCACATGTCTTTCTCTGCAGACTCATATTCGTTCTCTTTATTTATTCAATGATAATTTGAGTTTATCTGCACAACATAAGTATTTTAAATGACATTGAATTTATACGTTAAACTTAAATTTGGTTCTCATTTGATAGCTGGACTTATTGTCAAAGGTGGCGTAGCGAAAACGCGAAAAAACTAGAATATCTCAAGAACGGCTAGTCCTAGAGTAATGGGGTTAGTCTTATTCTTTTTGTTGTCAAAAATCACATATAAAATAGGAATTTCATTGATATAATTGAGCACACGTAGTCTTTAATTTTTGTATATATAACGATTTTTGCTGGCCATTTCGCAAAAATAGCCCGTTCCTTTTTCCCGAATCGTAGTAGAATAACCTACAAATGATTTATATACAAAATTTTGTTAAATTTGGTATATAAATCACTTGTAGGTTATTGAAATATTATACTCTAAATTTTGTTAAATTTGGTTCATTAGTTTTTAGCTAGAGTGGATAAAGGCAATTTCTGCGGCCATTTCGCAAAGAAGGCAGATTCTTTTATTACGAATCGTACTATAATCTAATGAACATCAGGATTTCCCACAAAAAACATACCTACCAAATTGTATGAAATTCGGTCCATTAGTTTTTCAATTAGAGTGGATGTAATATCCACACAGACACACAGAAACATACACAGATACACCCTTACACACACAGACGTCTTCCTAAAAGTAGTTTTTTCGTGTTCTAGAAGTCCCAAAACGTGTAGATACTTTGAAAATTCGAGTTCCGATCCTCGGCACGATTCCAATACTTTGAGTACATACACATACACATATATATTATCTGTGTATTATCTGTGTATCTAAATTCCGTGCCTATGCAATTACAATAGTTGTGATTTTAAATGATCCCTAAACTTTTATTATTTCTTCAAGGAAGCCTAATTTTAACATATGCAGAATGCAAATATCTCAAGCGATTGTAAGATGAATTACATAAGAATTGCTGAATTTTTTTCACACAAAATTATGGGGTCTCTGGGTAACTCTGGAGTCTGGAATACAAGTTATATGAATGAAATATTCATTGATTTTGCATAAAGAATCAGATGATTTATATTTCGATACAGTTTTAAATATTTAAGTATAATAAATTACTGTAGTTCTGTGATAATGTAAAAGATATTACCACTGAATGAATCACATTATAGAAATTTTTAAATGAAATTACATTTCAGTTGGAAAGTGTTTCATAATCAATGCTTATGCATGATTGATCTTTCTTGTTTAGATTGAAATAAGCTGCAGAATTTGATGTCAAATTTACAAATATTGGTACATACTGGGGGGTTGAAGCTATGAAAGTTAGGAATTCCTCACAAATCAAATCGACCACCTAATAAACTGTAGCTTTGTAGTTTCACCGCCATTTAAAGCCATCAGACATTATTTAAATTTCAGTTCAAAAGCTCCGGCGAAACGTCTTTCTTTATCCAATGTAAAGGAATAAGAAATCGTCAATGAAAATGTTTCCGATAAACAATAAGAAGTTACTCCATTTGACATCTTAAAGGCAATGCCAGCTGGTTTTGGGATGACATATTTATTCACCATAGATCTGTCAAGACCTATAAATTATCATGTGCTTCATGCGCAGTACTCGAAAGTTTCAAGTTCATTTATTTTATAACATATTTAGTACATTTATATCCTTATAGAAACGCGGAGACAAGTGCTCGTTTATGAATCTTTATTTCTTAAGCGGACGCTAGTCGAAAGCGTTAATATTTTCTAAAGAGAAATATTTCATCCGTGTCGACTTTTTTCGGAAGATTTGCCTTCCTAAATGATATTTTTCTTATACTATGAAGATATAATATATATATTAAATATATATATATATATATATATATATATATATATGGGAGCGGGCGAGGGAAGAAACAGTCAGAAGGAGAAAGCGGAAATGAGGGAGGCGGAGAGTGAGAAAATGAGAGGAAGAAAGAGTTATGCAGAAAATGAGAGAAAGGACGATAGTGAAAATTAGAGAGAGATGAGAAAAATAGAAGAAAAATGAGAGGAAATGGAGAAAATTAGAGGAGAGCGAGAAATTAGAGAGAGGGAGAAAGAGAATATGAGAGGAAAGTTAGAAAATGGGAGAAAATGAGAGAGAGGGAGGTATGGAAATATGGTAAAGAGGGAGATGGAGAAAATAAGAGAAAGGGAGAAGGAAAAAATGAAAAAGTGAAATAGAAAGAAATGGAAAAGAGAAATTGAAAAAATGATAGAAAGGAGGAGAAAATGAGACAGAGAGAAATAAAAAATATAAAAGAAAGAGAGATGGGAAAATGAGAGAGAGGGATATGAAAAATGGAAGATTTGGGAGAAAATTAGAAAGAGGGATAAGAAGGAAAATTAGAGAGAGGAAGATGAATCAAAATGAGAGAGAGGAAGGTAAGGAAAATGGAGATGGAGAAAATGGAGATGGAGAGAATGGAGAAAATAAGAAAAAAGGATAAAGCTGAGAGCGAGAGAGTAGAAAAAAAAATGATAAGAGGAAAAATGGGAATTTTAAGAAGTAAGGTGTGAGAAAATGAAAATGGGTGAAAAGGAAAAGAAGTGTAAAATATTAGGGAGAATGATAAAACTACGGAGGAGAGTGAAAATGAGAGTGGGGAAGAAAGAGAATGTGACAAAAAAAGAAGAAAAGGCGGACAGGTAGAAAACAGAAAAAACAAAGAAAAGAGGTGTGAAAATAACTGTAGATATTCATCAAAACGTCAATAAATGTTAATTTTGTTATGTAAGCAATTGTATTATTTTATTAAAACCTGAAAATACTTTTAATTAAGTTCTAAGCTTGAGCTTCCGCGTCTACAAAAATGCACCACTGAAGGGTAAAATATGAAATCCCAATATCTCAATTCTTAACGAGCATCTATGATCTTTTGAACTTTCCAAATAGTTTACATTTTTAAACTAGTCACTAGCATAAACAAATCCTAAAGTCTTTCTGGTAAAGCTACAATGTTTAAATTTAATTGCAGTTTGATTGCAAAACAGTAAAATTGAAACGAAAAAGAAATTAACATCATATTTTGACTTCTTAGTTGAAATTAAATCGAATTTGTTGTAATTAAAAAAATTAATTTTCATTTCATTCGACAACTTATAAATAATAATTACGATTTGCAAATAATAACAGCCCGTTCTTTTTTCCTAAACGTACCAAAATATAATCAGCACCAGGGTAATGCATGACTTATTTGACTGCCAAATTTCATACAATTTGGGTAAATAGTTTTAGAGTTAAAGTGAATACATTCATTGCGTAGACGAACACATACACAGAAATCATGATAAAAGTTTTGGGTACATGTTTTAATCCTTTAGCTACCGCAAGCCTAAAAATAGGCTTTTTGATGCCCACGTTTATTTACCGTAATCCTAAAAATAGGCTTTTAGATGTTAACACTATCAACCGCGAGCCGATTAATAGGCTTTTGCAACTGTTGTTTTTTGCAGTAAGTTTTAAAGCGTAGATGTGCAGTTTCATTAGTGGACTCAAGACGACGCGAGTGTTGGCCGCGTGTTCTTGTGGATTTAAATAATTTTTAGTTTTCTTTATCCAAAAACTCAGATAAAATGAATCCTGATAATGAAAGTAAAGACATTTTTCTAGATTCTTTGTTAGAGTGTTCTAATTGTTCTTTGAGCAATGATAGTAGCGATGACATTGACGATAGGGATATTATAGGGTATACAAAACATTATTTGGGATTACCACTGCAATAACTCACATGATAAGCAAAACCGAGCCGAAAATTATTAGGCGAAAATCTGCACTCAAGTTAGCCTGTCTTTTCCATGTAAGCAATGAAACCGCAGCCAGTAGATTAAGTGTTAAGATACTTAAAACGTGCATTAAAACCATTGCACACTCGTATTTTAATTTTCAATTCCATTCTATTATTTTTCCTATACACTACACTACACATATAGGGGTAATAGATAATTACAAATATATTACAAATTAGAAAAGAAAAGCATAAAAATTTTACTACACTGACATTTTAAGAATGTGTGCTTATTATTCAGACCCACGGATGCAAGTCACCCAGCCCTATTAGCGATCTCTGCTTTAAATAGAAAAAAACATTACTCAAATATATTTACTATTTACGTAAACAATGACATTAGTGTCACCCAGTCTCATTTTATAAATAACAGAAAATGACATTTTTTCCAGTAGCTAAAAATAATAAACTTTCCACAACAAGACAACAATTGGTCTTGATTTTTCAGACATAATACTTAACTAAACAATGCAGGGTATTCATAGATTTGCTGAAATGTGTTACGGTTCGTATTCTTAACAAACCATCTTCCTTAACCTCGATTGTCACGCTAGGGATAAACATTTCCCTTTGTCTTAGAAAATATTTAATATTTGTAGTCCATTAGTTCTTGTTATCTTTTGGAATTAATTTTTACTCTTTTTTGCCATGCACATAGTATAAGGAAAGTATTGGATAAAATCAGCAGTATTATGCTGGTATTTGCAATGTTAGGGTGATCCGTATTTCTTTTATCGTAGTCCTTCGATACTGCTAGTGGGCACAAATACAAGCTGATTGGAAAGTAGCGTACATCAAATCACATAAAATGTACCGAGAAATTAAAATAGTAGATTGTTTTAGTTTGGTGGCAGTAATATACGCTTAAAAAATATTAGAATATCGTCTGCTGTTCGGCAGACGATCATTACGGACACCTTTTGTATCAATCGAAAAACATGACGTTTTCCCAGTTTGAAAGAATTTTTATTTTAGAACAATATTTCTGTAGCCATTTTTATGAGAGTGTTATTGAAGAGTTTAAGAAGAATTTATTGAAGAGTTTTAGAACACTGCAACGCCGTCTTTATTTCAGACAGTTTATCCTTAGTTAAAATGAAAAGCCTGTCTACGACAGATCCAGTTTTTCGAAAACGTTTTACCAACCTAGTAATTGTTTAATTGTTAGAGATTTTAGATCATGGGTATTTCATGAAGTTTTAGAACATTTGTATTATGTAACTTTTCAATGACACTCTTATTAGTATGGATAGAGCTATTGCTCCAGAATTAAATATAATTGCACTTTTGTAAAAAGCCATGTTCTTTGATTGATAAAAACAAACGTCTGTAATGATTGAAGGACGACGTATTAATGACATATTACTAACACGTTAAATTTTAAGATGACAGCAGTTGATGTTTCTAAAATACTTTGAGGAGACATTAGTGCCCTCCAACGGAAAAAAAATCTACTATTTCAATGTTTCGGTACTTTACAATATGATTTTTAAATTGTATGCGCGTGTCTTTCTGATCGCTCTGTAATTTAAAACATAATTATTTTTTAATTATATTTTTATACCTTGAAGTAAAATATATCTTCCTTCAACACAACATTTTAAAATTTCGTCCATGCGTATCTCGTTTTATAAACGTTTTCTAAATCTCAATTTTTATCACGCATTATATGTGTATTTTCGCTTCGTGTGTTATCGTCGTCCAAGGTGACTACAAATGTTGACAAAATATTTTTTAATATTAAAACGCGTTTTAGTTTCTGAACAAACATTTATATTCCTTTCAGTTTTGTAAACAAACGCTATAAAGTTGCAAACAATCGCTTCGCAGATTTGTTTGCTGCATATTGAATAACTGAAAATCCAAGAAGAAGCGCATTTTACCCCCGTACGTGCCATGAACAATCATGGTCATTCAGCAAGAACCTTCGCCTAAACTGTCGCAATAAATTTTGCTGAGCTTCTCTTCGAGTTCTGTTCATGTACGGTGGCTTCAAAGGCCATTGTTAAGGTTTGTTTCCGCCACTTTTGATGAAAGTTTTCCGCGTTTTGTTTTAGCTTTTCATTTCAATTTGGAGAATGTCATTTGATAAGCACTTCTAAATGTATGACTCATTAGGGAACTGTACCGCTATTTTCTGTATAACTGGGCTGTAGAAACAGCACCCTCTATGTTTTGAGTTTCTAAGACTAGTGTTGCCCTGATATTTATGGGGGAAAAAAACTGAGAAATAAACCTTCCATAGTAAAATCATTGTGCAGACGATTTTTTAAACTTTATATGAAGAAAATTAAAACATGTTGTTTAACAACGGAATTAAATCAGACGGCAGACGATTTTTACTAAAATTATAACATTTAAATAATATGAAATTGATAGAAAAATAAATTTTACAAAAGAGCGGTCTGGTATTTTTGATTGGGTTATATCAGCTACGACCTTGGGATATAAGATTACGAGAAGTATTGATATATTCATTCTTTCATGTCGCATGTTTTATTTTTGAAAAAAATTTCAATATCATATCTTTTCTATTGTATTTAACAGATTGTTGCAACTAGATAAAAATGGTAACAGTATATATTGAGGGTTTAGTGTCAAACAACGTTAACTACAAATTCGTAATTTTTAGGAATGGGGGGGGGGGCTGTTTTGATTGCCTTTATATCGTTTTTTATTTCTCATAAACTATTCTTAATATAGGCAAACAAATAATAATTACGTATTATAAGGTTATATTAAGTGATATAGTAGAACAGTTATTATTATTGCATTGCTTAATACTTCTGTAATAATTAATTAATATTATGGTAGTGCGCTTTTTGACTTAAGTTGACTTAAGGCACATTACCGTTTAGTTATAATATGCATTAGTGTTTGTACAATATAAAACTAACTTTATCTCAAAACATGCAATTTTGTAGTTAAATTTGTTTCACACTAAACAATCGATAATTCGCAACAGTTTTAGCATATTTATTTTGGAATATGATGAGTAAACTCTGCATTTTTTTATAAATTTGTTTATAAACGGGAGCAGGTAGATTTTATTCCTCAGATTTGTCTATATAGATAATTTTGTATAATGAAAACAAAATATCGTTTAACTTCTTTTTTTTAGAATTAAATGTTTTTTGAAGAACATTATTTAGAATAATTCCAGAATTTGCACAGATTTTAAATCACTAGCAACGTCAAATATATCTGCTGCTTTCTCTCCGCTGCATACCGAGTATAAAACATATAATTTTGCAAAACAATATATATATATATATATATATATATATATATATATATATATTGCAAAACATATATATATATATATATGTTTATACAAGATATATTGCAAAACATATATATATATATTCGTGTTGTTTCCACGAAATTTTTCAAATGTATGATTTTTACGTTTAAGCACGTTTCATGACCTCCTGAACACATTTTGAGCATTTTTAGAAATGTACCTGTATGTGTGTAAGTGTGTGTGTGTGTGTGTGTGTGTGTGTGTGTGTGTGTGTGTGTGTGTGTGTGTGAGAGAGAGAGAGAGAGAGAGAGAGAGTTGTGAACATAAATCGAGAATGAATATTCGAACTCGTATGAAATTTTATGTGTGAATATATTATTAAAAAGAACTAGAACCAGATAAACCCTTTTAGTCTATGATTAGAAACCGAGTTATTCAAAGTTCACGCATTACATAGTGTTATATCCTGTGGAGAATGAGTATTATTTCCAGAACGATTACATAGTCAATACTTAAAATTGGTAATTTGAATCACGCTATGGATGCAATGGATATTAAACTAGCATATATTAACACATATCAGACAAATAATTCCAGTCCATCGGCGTTATAGGCAGATGGTCAAGTTATAAAAGTAATTTTTTAAAGATATTTTACAATTTAAGAAAAATGTACAAATTTTTCAATTTTTTAAAGAACACTTTGAAAACTAAAACATATAATATTACGTTTTTCTGATACTAATTATGATATGAGTAGACCTAAATAATATATAGAATATGAATATTAGAAAATCGACTGAAAAATTTTCTCGTCTGAGCCGCAAACTAGTAACAAACACATTTCTGGATTCTTGCACTTTCTCGGCTATAATACAGGAGGAAGTAATCTTGTTTTCAGAATTATATATCTGCCGATCAGAAGGATTTTAAATGCCAATTGCGTGACTAACGAAGCTGCAGGAAATATATGAGATAATAATACTGATGGGAAATAAGAACGATTGTTTGTCCAACGGTTTAACAACTTTCTTTTTCGATAAGGAAGCATTGGGTACATTAAAAAAAATCTATTGACAGTTTATTTTTATCCATTTTCTTATGAAGAGGGAGATTAACAATGTAACAGAAAGGAGAGCTTCCTTCCTTTTGAATATAGCAGTGTTTCAGACATTACACGTAGACTGCATGCTTTTATAAGTCAGAGAAATCGGAAGGGACAGCCAAAAATAGTAATTATTGTTTTCCCCTATAATTTTCGTATTGTAGTTTGAAAATTGCAACAGGCTGCTGCTTGTTAATAGATTTAAGCACCACCCTTCCATCTAGGGCAAAGAAATGTAGTCGATGGTCTGAAGACAATGGTCTTAGTTGTCGATGGTCTGAAGTCAATGGTCTTAGTTGTCGATGGTCTGAAGTCGGTGGTCATAATTGTCGATGATCTGAAGTCGATGGTCTTAGTTGTTGATGGCCATAGTTGTCGATGGTCTGAAATCAAGCAGAGCTAAAAACCCGATCGAATCCAATTTTTAATTTCTCATACTGTGTAATATAGTAAAAAGAAAGTATTGTTTTCACGAATATTTTCGCAATTCGAGATTTTGATGCCAATTTATGTTTTAAACCCTCCTAATCCCGTTTTGACTATTTTTTGAATGATGTCCGTCTGTCTGTCTGATGTCTGTGGTCGATTTTTTGTGTACACAATAGCAGCCACATATATTAATGGCAACGTTCACGAAACTTTATATCCCTTTTTGTTATAAAACAAAAAAAATCTAGAATTAGATAGAAGTTTTTTTAATCCGAGCGAAAACTTCGAAATGCATTCGAAACTTTATATTTTTTAACATGGCAGCGTAGGCCAAAATTTTATATAATCACGCATAAAAGGGTTTATTTATGATTCAATGATCACGAGACTTAATAATTTCTATAATTGTGAAAAATAGCCGCGATACAATTGTTTTTGTTCGTGACGTCATTACCCCCTCCCCTCTTGAGGGGCAAGCTACTCCCCGGGTAGCGTACATTATCAAATATGGTATGAATCGAGTTTTTCAAATTTTTTTTGTAAAATGTGAAAAAGAAAATGAATTTTTGGTATGAGAATGTCGAGTGAAACCACACTTCAGTTAATTATCAAGAGTTATGAACTATAATATTTAAACTTCGTAAACATTTTATTTTCACCAAAACTAATTACGATGTGGGTGATCGACACGGCATGACACTGAGTAGACATAGTCAATTTGGTCCACATAGTCTTGCGCTTATTTGAGAGTTTAGGTCCAGACTTTTTGCACTGAAGAAAACGACATCCAGTTCATTTCCGTAACGTACATAAGCTGTTTTATCTTAATTTACGCTGCATTTTACGCTGTGAACCAGTTCGTTGATCATTGAACGTGCGCAAAGTCACGTGCTAAACTAAACACAAATACGCCGAAAAGTTAGCTGAAATTGATTGTAAACGAAGCTGCTAAATTATTTTATGAAGCTGTTGTGGAATAGTGTTTTAAACCTAACTTTTGAACAAAACATAAATGATTTTTTTTTATTGATTTTTAAATGATTATTTCAATCGCCTTGTTTTGTGATTATGTATTTGCTGTCATGCTGAGTGATATGACGTGTTGATCATCTAGATAAAGCTTTTAGGAAGTTTGTACGTTCTAATTTCTTCTGTAATAGAAATCGATTGAGGTCAAGTTTTTTTTAATCCTGTGCTTTCAGACCATGAACTGGAGACTGGACAATCCAGTGACGTTATTTCTTTTGTCCTAGCTTGGAGAAAACTTGAGTAGATGCCTCGTTAGCTGTTTTATTTATTCAAAAATATAATACCAATTACTAATAGCTAATTGTCCTTATAAAATCGTCGATGAATTAAATCCAATTGCCTGTTAATGGATTCTCAGAAACCTCAAATCCTCAGAAACCTTAAAATACATCTACAGTACTGCTTTTTGATTCACCGGAAATACACAAATTTGTTGAAATATTTTCAAATTATCATTTCTGGGCAAATGTTGTCAATTTGGCGATATTTCATTCACTTTGGAAATGAAATTAATTTCTTTGATAATCGCTGTCTTTTTGTGGGAATAATAATTTAATATTCACGATTAAAAAACTTATAACTTTTACTATTTGTGGAGCTTCTAATATCCGTACACATGCGTACATTCGCTTCTCCCGATCAATATTATTCTATAACTAGGGTCGATTTATTTACGACATCTAAAACTTCCTAGCAAAAAGCATCTGTTTCATGAACAGTAAAACTATATTTAAATCAAGTATAATAAATAATTGATTAAAGCAAAGTGACATTATGAAATAAATTAAACTCCATTTTTCGAGGCATTGAAGTATCGTTAATTTAGCGCCATTTTAAAAAAGTCGCCGAGTTGGCGATGTTTTTCCACATATGCCGCCAGTTTTTTTTTTTTTTTTTTGCCAAACTAGCCAAATTTGTCGTGAGTGGGAATCTTTTCTTATATAGTACCCCATCTGTTTTCTGAATAAGCCAACAGGAAAGGATGCGCTCTGATTTGAAAGTCTCAATTTATATTTCCTTTTCAGTCGAAACTGGAATCACTTTACATCGTCCTTCATTGAATCTAAAATCTTATTCATGGTCATCTCTGAAGGAATTTTCAATTTTCCCGCTTCTCTTCGACTCTGTGACATAATTTATCCACTCTGTGCGAGATCCGATTGGTCAGTGATGTCCGACGTCACGGACCATTGTTTTGCAACTGTCGTGTGGCATGTTCAAATGTTTTTTTCGCTGTTTTTGTCCTGTCGGTACCTGGTAGAATATATTGGTCACGATAACTCGCATGACGACACGACCTTTCTTTCCCTCTCAAAAAAGAAAAAAAAGTTTGAATGGTCTTGTTTTGTGGAGTCTGCTTCATGTTGGATTATGATTGGTGATTATGGTTTTTATACAGGATCTTTCTTCATGATTGGAGTGTTAAAAAGGCAGCAATAAGTTTAATTTTTAATTGAGTTAAAGATTTTGCTGGACAATAACAGTGGTTGGTAAATAAAACAAAATGGCTTAAATTTGCAACTCGGGGTTATAATTATTATTAAAGTTTAGAAATTGCTAAATAATAATATGACACCCAAATTGCTTTATCACTTGCTATTGTTATGGGAGAAGAGGTTCAATTAAAAAACCGAAGGATTATCGAAAAATGGTGCACATAAAATTATTAATTTCTATGTAGAAAGAAATTGAAACAATAGAATCTTTTTCTATTAGGTAGCAGTAATATGCCATGAAAATGTATCATAAATATCATCTGCTGTTTTTAATACATCGGACGATCCAGAGTAGAAAATATTTCATTTTAAGGCAACATTTCTCAGACTATTAATATGAGAGAATCATTAAAGAATTTTAGAAGAAATATCCATGCTCTAAACGCCTAAACAATGCAACAATTACGAAGATAGCACAGCGTTTTCGATAAACTGGTTCTGTTGCAGATAAAACGAAAACATGCATGCCTTCCATTTTTACTTAGGATACACTATCTAAAATAGAGACTTTTTTGCTGAAATTCTTCAATAAACTCTTTTAAAACTATTCCATGACGTTTTCATAAGAATGGCTAGAGGAAGATAGCTATAAAAAATTCTTTCATTCTGAGAAAGATTCGATTATATCTCGATTGATAAACTAGGAGCCTGTAATGATCGTCAGGTGAATAAAAAACCGCAGATGACATTTCTGATAGTGCCACCTCACTGGGAAATAAAATTTGCTATTTCAATTTGTCAGTACATGATATGATTTTAAATGTTTTGATGTGAGCTACTCTTCAATCACTTTGTATTTAAAACTATTTGCAACGTATAAAGAACAATTTTAATATAAATATTTTGAAAACCATCATTTTTCATCGAACACTGACATAATTTTGGTTTTAATTTATTTTTCAAAAGATGCATTGGTAGCATATTTGATTTAATTACTGGATTACAAAAATAATAAAATAGTTACTTTATCTTTTAAAATATGTTCCACACAGTGTAGATGTGGATAAACTCTAATCCAGGGCCATCATTCATTGTGATTTTGCGGATAGATAGCATCAGAGTTTCTTTCAGACATACCTCCAGAGGGAATGTCTGAAAGAAAGCGGATGTAATAGCGGTAAATGTCTCCGGAGGAGCTTCGTCCCTCCGGAGACATTTTATGTTAACCTAGTTTCTATTTATGGGACAGCATTTAGATATATTTATATAGGGCAAATAAAAATTCTGCCCTCCCCCCTAAAGTTTCATCCCCCCCCGGGCGAAAAAGTCCTGAAAGAAACACTGGACAGCAGTTGTTTAATAATATTATAAATATAATATCACGAGAAAAAATTTGAAACACAGCTGTATTAATTCAATTGCGATATGAATTGGCATCATATAAACTATGGGTAATGAAAACATTTTCTTTACGCACATTCGAGTTTGTCAACATGCTCCCAATGAAAATCTATCAAAATTGTTAGAAATTGATGGTGTAATTAAGATGACATAACGGTGTAATTAACAGTGTAATTAAGATGATGTAACGTATGTTATGATACGGCCAAAAGTTATAATTTATGTTTTTGACGATAAGGCATGTTTTGGGCACGCGTGGAATCGGATATTTTTGAGGCGGTGTAGGTAAACTTGTGAACAATATTATCGTTCAAACAAATTAAGCTATTCAAATGAAATTTTTGCTTGATTATTACAGTTAGTGTAAATATAATATTTAAGAACAAACATTGCTTTAAAGTAGCATATCAAAGTAATGGTAATCAATCACGTTCAATAAATAATCATTTCATTCATTTAATTTTACTCATCAAAAGATCAAAATTTTCAAAACGTTGGGTTATATTACTTTTTAGATAGTGTAAGTTTTTTAAACGATTTATCTAATAAATAAATAAAGTCTAAATGTAAGTAGCATATGATTTTCCCTATATGTTAATACTTATTTCGTTCTTTTTTGCTATTTATATTAATTGAATTCGCATATATTCCTTTTTCATATAAAAAGGAAATTTACCTAAACATTCCATTTTTTTTCAATTATTTAAATTTTAATTGGTAATTTGTTGGTTTTATTGACTTTGAATTTCTAAAATTTCAATAAATGGGAAACCTCGTCAAAACTTTATCCTAACATATCGTAGTTGATTGTGTGGGATACCAGCCAATGTTTTCTAGAGAGAGTAGTCCGCGGTTGGTTGTTCTACCTATTTTAATGGACTGCGGCCTTATTCGGCGCAAATTTTTGGATTTAAATGGATTAAAGAGTCTAACGATGAAATTCATAGAGTTTCGTCCAGAACAGAGCACCAGGCGCGAAGCGCCTTTAATCTCCAATCTCCAGGTGTGGTTCTTATCTTCATACTGTGACATTAATTCATTGGTCCATAGTTGGAGGTTCGAGGTTTTTGATTTACTGTTTTTATTATTTGTCCTAGCTCCTAGTGTGGCAGTTTGTTGCACATTAAGAGTTTAAGCAGTTTGGGGGGGGGGGTGATGAAGATATGAGGGTAACCTAGCATTTTAGCAGTTTAGGATTTTAAACATTTTGTAGAAAACCAAAGATCGCGAGTTTTCTTTAATATCAACTGATTAAGGTGGGACGTTCCTAGTACCGAATATCAAAGTTAAGTACCGAGCGGGGTCTCTTACGAGATTTAGCCTTGCGATGATCATAGTCATGCAGATTAAATAATAGTTCATTTGGGACAGATGGCAGATTTTTGTAGAATTTAAGCGCTAGCTTTTTGATTTGGGCTCTAACAGTTTTTATTTTGAAGTCTTTCCTAATTACCGAGTTTCTTAAGTATCTAGGGGCTTTCCTTATAATCCTTAGGGTTTTGTTTTGTCTTTTCTCTAATAAGTCTATGGTAGTTTTACAGGCATATCCCCATACGGGTGCTGCATACAGCATTCCCGGGCAGATGACCGATTTATAAATTAGGAGTTTATTTTGATAACTTAGATTTCCGTTTCCTATCATTGGGTATAAGGCTCCTATGGTTATATACGCTTTTTTGATTATGTTCGTTACGTGCAGTTTCCAAGTTAGGTGGGAGTCTATCGTTACACCTAGGTATTTAGTAGATTTTTCCGCTTTTAGGGCATGGTTGTTTATGTACAGAGGAGGCGGAGGTTTACGTTTTCTTGAGAAATAAATCCAATGACATTTATTGGGATTTAATTTTATTCGCCATTTTTCCAGCCATGTTTGGAGTATGTCTAAGTGTTGTTGTAGCTGTCTGTGCATTACTGAGACGTAAGGGTGTTTTGCAAGTATCGCGCTGTCGTCTGCATAGAGTGCCAGCTCCGTGTCTGGGGTCCTGGGAATGTCATTTAGATATATGTTAAAGAGTGTCGGGCCCAGGATGGATCCTTGCGGTACACTACTTTTAATGAGCTTGGGTGTAGATAAGTTATTTTTTACTCTGACTTGAAAGTGTCTGTTATTTAGGTATGAAATTAAAAGTTTGACAAGTGCGTCAGGGACTTTTAGAGTGATCAATTTGTAAGCTAATCCACAGTGCCACACTTTATCAAAGGCTTTTTGGATGTCAAGAAAAATCGCAGCTGTGGGTGTCTTATTATTAAAACCAGAAGAAATGTACTCTACCACTCTCAGCAATTGATGAGTGGTGGAGTGTTTTGGCCGAAATCCAAACTGCTCCGGAATGATAATGTCATTCTCACTAAGGTGCGTGTTCAGTCTCTTAAGAATTATTTTCTCAGTAATTTTACTAAGTGTCGGCAACAAACTGATTGGTCTGTAGTTGGCTGAAATTGAGGCATCCTCACCAGGTTTATGGATCGCTATAATTATCGCTTCCTTCCATTCTTTGGGGAAATAATTTAGTTCTAGTATTTTATTTATTAAGATGGTCAAGTAAAATATTATATTTAAGGGTAGGTTTTTTACCGCGATATTCCTGATTTTGTCGTGCCCTGGGCTTTTACGGTTTTTAAGGTTTTTGATAATCTCTACTATTTCTTGCGGGGTGGCTGGGTTAATCTCAGCCGTGACCGGGGAGTTCCTGAAATTGTTTAGAGTTTGCCTAACCATTCTTAGGGTGTCCTGACACATTAGATCGTGGTTTGGTTCAAATTGCTTTTCGTAATGCCTAGCAAGCGCCTCTGCCTTTTCTTCGTCTGAGTACGCAATATTAGCGCCATCTATTAGTGGCGGGAGTTTAATTTGAGGTTTTCTGAGTCTTTTAGCGAATTGCCAGAGCGATACGTCTTCCGAGCTAAGGGATTCAATTAACTCTTTATACTGTTGCTGCTTTTCTGCGACAATTTTATCCCTGACTTTCCACGTGAGTCTGTTAAGCTCCCTTTTGAGGGTAGGGTCTCTATTAGCCTGCCATGTCTTACGCATTCTGTTCCTTTGCCTAACTAATTGTTTGACATGGTGGGAAAGTGTGGGCATTTTTGGTGACTCACGATGTGTTGTGGCAGATGCAATAGCTCTCCTGATTTCTGTTGTGAGTGTGTGCGTGGCAGAGTCAATATCCGCCGTGCTCATAATGTTGGGTACTGCTAAATGCGGCTCGAAAAGTGCTCTTTTGAATGCGTTCCAGTTCACCCTCTCTTGTCCCAGAGAGGCTGGAAGGGGAGTGTTCAAATCGAATGTCACCAGTACCGGTAGATGATCCGAGTCGAATTCATCCAGGGTATCAATTGTGTGAGCGTATTCTATGTTTCTCGTTAGGACAAAGTCTATGAATGAGCCATTGGCACCTGAGAAGCAGGTTGGTCTCGACGGTGCAATGATGTCAGTGTTTGTTGTGTTTAGCAATCTATGTATCTGTGTACCGCGTGTGTTGGCTCTCCTGCTGCCCCACGCTCGGTGGTGTGCATTGAAGTCGCCCGCGAGTATTGTGTTTGGATATCGCGAGAAAAGCAGTTCCAGCTGCGCAACGATGAAATTTAAAGGAATGCATTTTTATATACAATATACTTTATAAATATTGTTGGTACATATGGCCAATACGCAAAAATATTTCAATTTTAATTTTTCGTGATCTCATACTTTGTGGGGAGGCGTGTTTAATTTTCAGGAGGCAATATAACCCGTTAATCTAAGAATAAAATGAAACAGCATTTAGACTTGAAATGGCAGAATTCGACCCCGTATGAAATCTACATTGAAACGTATTTTCAATTTCCGTATTTTCCCCTTGGTCATTACAACACTTACGAAAATAGTGATTTGAAATAAAATAATCTGCTCAAAGATTTACCCAAAGTCTTTCATATTTATTTTGAATACACAATATTTCAGTACCTCCCTAAAATCTAAGCATGTTAAAGTTCAGAGTGGACAAATGTGGGCGTGGTTATATCCACAAATGTCCCGGCTATTCGCAATTGAATCTTAAATATAGTTCCTAAATAATGCTAATTATCCGTAATTAAACATAATTTTCAGAATTTTCGATTTGTTTAATTCCTTATAACAGGCAGTGCCGCTATATTCATTACCTGGATTCCTATGCAAAAGTAAAGTAAGGCCCTTTTTGCAATTATAAGAGCGGATATATAGCAAATTGTCTACTTAGTTTGTTATTTTATCAATAATACTAGCAGTGTAAACGTTCTTCGTATGACTTGTTCTTCGGAATATACATGGTGTCCCAAAAACATTGACCTCGGCTTTTATTCCTTCATCGCATGAACTCCATTCAAGTTTGTTTGACAGGAAATTTTTGATCTATCCAATGGTGTCAAGATGGAAACACTGTGATAATATTTTAGGTCGCTAAGGAATGGATTTGTGTAAATATCAGCCTAAATTGGAGTAAATCGTAAAATAACTAAAAAAACTAATTTGAAATTTAAAAATAATTATGCCGAGGTATACCTGTGTACGTCGAGAAGTACATGTGCACCAAGGTCCATAGAATATCTTATATATAAGGTACGCTTACTTTTACTGGACAGAATATATGTACCATAAAATTTATATGCAAGAAATTGTAAATCAACATATTTTTAAAGAAATATGAATGAAATTGTAAATTGATAAAGAATTGATAAGATTGCAAATTGATAAAGATAATATGGAGAGTTTTGTAAAAAGAATCTTATTTAATTATATTTTAACATATTTCTCATAGACAATACAGACAGTAGAATGTACAGTCTCTATTTAATGAATTTGAACTGGATATTTCGTTCTTTAACGTCGTGTAAAAGCAATTGCTAAAAAGTACTATATTAAAATCCAAATTCATGCAATATATTTGCGTGTAAAATATTAATCGTGTAAAATAGTAAATTTTGTGTAAAATGAAAAGCTAAATGTATTTGCTATACAAAATCACCCGGAAAATTCACATCCTTGACTCCATCTTCCGTTTGCTGCAATTTAGTTCGTTTTGAATTTTAATTTGAGTTTATTTGTCACATTTCAGAGTCAACACATTATTTATTCAACATTTAATTTATCTCGTTAATGCTTAAAGCGAGAGAGTTTTAAATAACAATTTAGTTCGTTTTGAATTTTAATTTGAGTTTATTTGTCACATTTCAGAGTCAACACATTATTTATTCAACATTTAATTTATCTCGTTAATGCTTAAAGCTAGAGAGTTTTAAATAACAATTTAGTTCGTTTTGAATTTTAATTTGAGTTTATTTATCACATTTCAGAGTCAGCACATTATTTATTCAACATTTAATTTATCTCGTTGATGCTTAAAGCGAGAGAGTTTTAAACAAAACTGCGTTTTCTAATGTTTTTCTACGAAGCGCCGCTAATCCATAGATCAGGAGATCTAGCAGTGATGTCACAGTTCGTCCAGAAATGTTACCATGGGGGAAATAGCGAGTGAGATAACTAATATTCTATTCACCTTGCCTGTGCACCACATTTCATGGTTTACGATACTTAGATTCCCCGCTTTAGACTGAACACACATACACACGCAGACATCTTCCTTTATTATGTAAGGTAGCAAATATATCCGGTTCTGCTCGTGATTTATAATATGTACAAATTCTTGTAGTATTCTAAATGACATTGTTATTCAATACATTATATTCTATTGACATAAATTTAATTTAACTCTACTGAAAGGAAGTTTCTCTACTAAAAGAAGTATAAGAATATCCATTCCCGCTGTTCAAAATTATCTTAACAGTCAGATATGAAGAATAAAACATCCTGGTCCCGTTTGTAAACAAATTTACAAAAAATATGAAATTGGGTCAATATATGTCAAAATGAAAGTGTTAAAATGGTATTTGAAGATATACCCGTTTTTTATTCTGTTTCAACAATTGACTTGAAAAATATTTGACAAAATAAAATAAATGACGTAAGAAAAGGTCGTAATTGATATAATCCAGCCAAAAGTGCAATTCCCATAACTCATCTAATTTATCATGTAAATTCTACTATTTATAGCCAATCTTGAAAATTAGGTGGTCTGGGAATTTTTTTTTTTTTTTTTTTTTAAGCAGGAAGTGAAAGAATACGGAAGTGTAAATCCATAATGGATTCCTTTCGCCTTCGAAATTTGATGCTGAATCCATATCAACCATCCTCTAAGTTCTATCTATAGCAGATTCTAAAAAAAAAAAGAAATTAAATTCTTTAAAAGTTTTGGTGGTAAAAGAAATGGTTCGCTAGCAATAAGAAATGGTAAAGAATATAATGAAGTTTTCAATTTAGCAAATATGAAATATTGGCAGTACCGAGGTTTTTTCGTACCAATACCAGTATTAAAATACCCACAAAATTGGACCCGGATTAGCGAAATCCCGGTATTTAATATTGTAACTGCACTTATTAGCCATTTCACCTAAACGGCCTTGATTGCAAAACGGCGTATATAGAAAAATATCATTCTCAGATAAGAAATGTTAAAAGTTTTTTGTTTTTTTTTCAAATAGTGCAATGTTATGGAAATAGTATTTTCATTCGCATTCTCATATATTCCTTATTAATTTAGACACACCTTTAAAATAACATCATAGCATGAAGCCATTAAAATGAAGCCACTGTATGAAAAACAAAACATCCAGAAAAACATCATTCTGCCTTCACAAGGTCGAAAAAGAATTCAAAAACTCCGAGAATGGTAAAACAATCTGTTCGCCAGGCACGCTGCTTGTTTTTCTATTTGAGAAAAATAATCTCCGGGAAACGCGATCCATTTGCAAGTTATCAGATGTATTTATTTTTGTGAAAAGCTATATCGTATGTAAAAAATACTTTTTCCACAATATTTCACATCTGCGGCGTTTCACGTGCTAATCAGACGTGTCTCCCGCTTCAGAGGGTGGCCGAGACATCGCCAGGCCATCTACCTTGCATATATCCGGTGCATATACGGAACGGCTTGTTCGTTATAAATAATGAGAATGATATTTCTAAGTCATCTTTACCAAGATCAGTATGTTGAGTCTCGACAGGACTCGGAGGGGTGTCAGGTATGTTGAATTTTCCTAGCTATATCTAGCTTATTTTTTTTTTCTCATACCATTCTATAAGAAAAAGAATTGCATTCCCAAAAATTCGGAGTTATTTTAAACTAGCTGTATACCCTTTCTTTGTACGATATTTTTATGTGAAGAAACTTAATTCAGAATTTACGGTAAACGTTTAATATTTGGAATCTTTCATTTTGAAATGTTATAATAATTCTCACAGAAAGAAAAAGGGCAGCTCTCCCGTTCTGAAATATTTGACAGACAGATAAACCGAAGCGCAACTTACAATTTTGTTTATATAGAGGTAATAACAATTAAATAACAGCTTCTTTGTAAACTATATTTTCTGATCTTCGTATTAGGGACGGAATAAAGTGATACTTTTCATTTATGACCCTTGAGCGGGCGAAATACAGTTGGCCACACGGAAAATGACAGGTACTTAGGTCTATGCCCACATTGCAGCATGTCTATCCTTGCTTTTGCTGTCTGTCTTTGCTTACAAAATGTCTGTAATTTTAAAAATAGAGGCATAAACCACGATCGTGCAACGGAGTTGGGTTTTGCATACAAGCACTTTATTTAGACATGCTTAAAACGATTAGGCCACCTCAGTTTGGAAATTCAAATAACGATGGGTTCCGTTTAATTTTATTTTCATTTCCTACTCAAACCATCCTACCTACATGAAAATGTAAGGTAACTGTTTGGTCTGCGAAAACAGCGCCACCCAATATAGAGCAGAACCAAATGACAGTGTCAACCACAGGGACCTTACTTACCATCTTTTCCCTTACTCATCACATCTCGGATAGACTTTCAGATCTACAGATTTCACGTTTCCATACTCCTTGTGGACACGGAGATAGTTTGGGTCGGCGGCAGGGTATCGACCCCGGGTCTACTGTGTGCAATCCAGCACCACCCCAACCAATTCTCTATCTCGGGACTCATTTTCCGTTTGATTGGAAGTTCATCTAACGGTTGCCACGCTCAAAGGGCGAAGAAAAAGTCAGAGGAACAAGAAGAAGACAGACAAACAAAAGGACAGACGGACGTTTAAATTTTAAGTGGGACCTTACCGAGAAAACCTCATTTAGAGATCAAGGCCCTTGTTACACAGCAGGATGCTGTCATTGATTTAAATATCTTATTTGCTCTATTTTATTACAGTGACAAAATGTAATTTTACGCATCACCTACATGTGGTAACAATGGTTTGATACCGTTGCATATACATTTTCATTACACTGCTCTCGGTTTTTACTTTTCGGATTTCTTTCATCACTGTTAAGAGCTATTTATTTTACATTATGTTTACGGTATGTTTGTTTTATTCATAACGACCTTTCATTGTATCAAAGCGTGGGGCAATAACTCTTTGGGCAAAAACAAGGAGTGTTATGTTTGTTTAAAAAAGAGAAAATAGAACACTGGTGTTTTAAATGCCTCGTGTTTATGATGGCACGATAGAGTGAAAAAAAATTCAAAAACGTATGTTTTCAATACTTATATGTACAATTATTGCCTATTGGTTAATTAAACATCTCTATATAAAGTTTCACCCCTTTTGATCTTTATGGTAGAGCGAATTTTAAACAAAATTGTCTTTTTATCTCGAATTTAGATATGACACTTTCCGGCTTTCGATTTTTTTTAACTTGGCGATGTCTATTTTGAGGGTATTTTCATGGATGATGGAGTTTGCCATCATCCATGTGATGGGTGCCTCGTTCTATGGATGCTTAAAGCTCAAACTTTAAGCAGGACCTCTTTATTTCTTGTCGAGATCCCTAGGAAAAAGTAAATTCTACCCCCCCCCCCCTCCCCCATCATTAGAACTTTTATTGTAAAAAAATGTACATTGAAGCTGGGCCCTCAGAGCTTCGCTGGCCGCCAGCATTTGCCTACATTGTCTATGGTCAAAAACAGCGCTGACTTTAAGAACTGTGCACCACCTCAAGATATCGTCCATTTTGAGGACTTTTATACATTGTTTTGCGGTATCTATTATGGTTATAGATGACAAAAAAATCAAAAGTTCTAATTTTTCGTACCACTCTACTCCGCACGCCTTCTAGTCGCTCGTATGAGGCTAAGTTTAAGGGAAATTCATGGTTTATCTTTTAAATATTTAGAATGAGCGGCTACACTTAAATTTCTCATACATATTACTTTAGTATTTAAGCCTGCCGAAGACGGGAAAACTAGCACTCTTAAAAAATAAAGCCACAACTTTTTTTAAATAAATTTGATTTTATTTAACAGTATAATACTTTTCTGCAGTATTTTTATTAGTAGTTAACATTTAGGGTTCTTAGTATTGAAAATAGCCGTTTTAATCGAAAATATGATTCAATTGAATTCTGTCTCGTGGCTAATGTTATACGTCTACAAAGATTCACACTTCTAAGACATCAGTGTTCTTTTGGAGGGTTTTAAAGACTTTTCGGAAACCGGCATTTTCTCCATCCCATGGAGAAAATTCGAAAATCCGGCTGAGTTATATTTTGTTTCATGGTCAATACTATGTGTAAAGATTCAGCCTTCTAGGTTATTAGGAGGTTTCTGATGGGTATGGAATGACTTTTCAAACCCACTCTATTTTTTACACCTCTAAGGAGAGAAATGGAAAATGCTCCGTTAAGTTTTTACCCACGGTCGATACTATAAGTGTGCTAAGATTCAGATTGAAAGTCTTCGTCTGAACCTTACGTCCACGGTGACCTAGAAGACTGAATGTCTTCTAGGTCACCGCGGATGCTTCTGGAAGATCAAGAAACACTTTAAAACATTTTCTTCGCCCCCCTACGTAAAACATAAAATCCTCTTCCATCTCCGTTAGGTCTTTTACTGTAATTGATAATATGCGTGTTCAAAGTTATTCAAAGTTTCCTTGTGGGAGCGGGGGGGTCTTTTGGAGGGTCTGAAAAGACACAAACACGTTAGAATGTATATAGACTAGATTCTAGACCCATTATATAATGCGGTGCATTAATTTATGCACAGGATTACCTCATATATGTTCCTTATGGCCCATCGGCCGCCCACCAGCCCTTTCGCATCTGATATCCCCAAACACTTCTGGACTCGCACCTCTCCAATCGATATTATTGTTACGGCGTGTCCTCTGGAATTGGGGGTGTACACTCATGGTACAAGAATGATTCCAAATTTCTGGATAATTAACACGTTTATTTACAAGCACTGAAGCACTGAGTAGCGAGCGGGGGGGAGGGCTTGTACAAGAAATACCACAATACATATTAAATACTAGTCCACCACACATTATTTTATTTTATAGCATTTACATTGAAAAGTTATTTTAAATCGTTTTAGATAGACGGTATGATTCTTTCAGTTAGCAACTATACCAAATTTTACGATCAAACCATAAGATTCCTTTTTCTACTTTATTATATTATTTCATAGCGAAAGTAAGGATTTATCCGAATATTATCGAACTCCGAACTTTTTATCACCACTTTTTAAGACCGGAACGCATTTCAAAAACTTTCGCAAAGACTTTCGCTGTGTATGTGAGGTACAGACAATGATATTTTAATTCACAATTTCGGCAGTCGTACTGCGCATGCCTATGCATTACGCATAGTACTGCGCATGCCTATGTACTGCGCGCATGCCTATGCATTACGTTACGTGTTTTTTAGTACTTCTGTTTAAATGATTGCTCTGTTTACTTAGTGATTTTCCACTTCCCTATCGGGAAGTGATATATGACTATATTTATGTCCAGATTTGTCAGTTCGAAGAAGTGCTATCCTCGAAGTGAATTTTATTTTCGAGAAGCGTCCTTATTTTCGGCTGAAAGCTGTAAATGAAACGCTACCGGCTGATTGACGTTTCTGGAAATTTACCCGCTCGACGCCAATCGCTTTTCCTGCTTAAGTTACGGACTGGCGCACTCTTGGAATGTACTGAGTACGCCTGACGAGGTTTTGAAAGTTCAGCTTAGTTACACCTTTCTGTACTAACAACTTCGAACAAGTCGAGCGGCATTAAAGACAGTTTCTAATATTAGAAAAGAGCCTTGATCGAACTATCTCATTTGATGAGTTTGGGATGCTATTAGTAAAGCGCAGTCCCAATATATTCTCAAACTCATCGAACCAGAACAAGAGCTGATGCGATTTGGTGCATTGGTACCGATTTCACTCTTGTGGGTGCTCATCGGCATGAACCGTTAACTGCACCGACAACAAGAAAACTACTAAAAGCTTCAAATTTGTAATCTTGGTGACCGACAAAGTTGGCTATACCACTCATATAGTGTTGAAACGACAGAACTCGAACTACGCGAAACAGCAAAGCAAGGTTCAAATTTGCAAAACTCATTATCAAGAACCTGGAATGCATGATTGTAAGCATTTGACCCCTGTTCTCAGTATATCAGTCGAACATCGGTGACCCTTCATCGATGCATAGAATGTGGCCTATTGAGGTGTTATCACTGGGTGTTCAGTGCCAAACATCACAACGTACTGAATAACCAGCTGATTACCGTTTCGAAGAGTTTCTACTGTTTATTTGATTAAATACGTTAGTGACTAGTAGAAGAAGTTTATTAGTATTGCTACGAACAGATTACAAGCAGAAAAATGTTAACACATAAGTTCTCTCATGGGCAAAAACCTGCAGATTTTGTGGAGCCTAAAATATTAGAAATTCATTTAAAATGATATCTACTTCTTGCTTTGACGAAGAGAAAGGACCCCTTGAAAATTACGCAATCCCAGCTGGATGACCCTGTTTACAGGGGCAGCAGGAGAGAATAGAATCTATAGGCGTTAACTGTGCAGTGAAAACGGTTCGTTATATGAGATAACGTAAAATTATTCCAGTTTATTAAAATTGTTTTTTTTATTTGATTAAAGAATGACTGGATCAACCAGTTATGTTTCAATACAGTTACGCTTATCGTTAGTGATATGTCAAATACTTCTATTAATGTAATATTAAAACCATTTTCATTGAATGGAAGAATGTGTGAAAGTTATTTTTCTAAATGATGTATTTATTTATTATTATTGGTATTTCAATTTATTGTTATTCATAGTTTAATATAAACTATCTTGTTTAATATATCTTGTTTAATATAATATATATTATGTTTAATATATCTTGAGTTTTGAAACTCAGATATTGATCTAAATCAGCGGTTCTCAAAATAAATTATGCGGCCCATTTGTACACAGAAGGATTTTTAGAACCCATTTTGATAATACGAAAATTATCCGTGGCCACATATGTCATATGTTAACTATGTTTAGGTTCAATAATTCATAATAAAGTGTTTTTTGATTAAAGAAGATAGTTTTATAATTTATGAAAAAGTTCAGATATTCGCCTCTTTTCTAATAATTTTATTTAAAATCTCATACCACCAAAATAAGCTCAAAAAATTGGTGTTATATACTTATGTGTAAAATATGTGATTGCCAAGCTGAAAATCAATATCTTCAAACCCAAGTAAACCAGATGTTGTTGTTGTTGTTGTTGAGACCCAGACCGTCCGACCTACCAGAAAGGTGTAAGGTAACCGTTTGGATGGCCGGGAGGTGTCACCCAATTTAGACAGAAACCCAGTGAGGGAGGCATCCACAGGGACCGTACCCTCCTCCCCCTACCACCAACCTCTCGGAAGGACTTACAGACCCACATGTTTAACGTGATCGTATTCCGCATGAACACGGCGACAGTTGTGGCAGCGTGCAAATCCAGCGCGCAAACCACCGGGCTACCGCGTCCGAAATGTGCCAACAGCACGCGGTGTTCCCAGGTGGTCACCCACCCAAGTACTAACCGCGCCCGATGATGCTTGACATCAGTGATCTAACGAGAACCGGTGTTTCCAGCACGGTACGGTCGTTGGCTAAGTAAACCAGATGTGGAAGACTCAAATAACATTTGGTCTCAGAAATATAATTGATGCAGCAATAACACTTCATTTAAAATATATGAAATATTTTAAGTAGCTTCGATCACTTTAAGACTTTCAGAACACAGACACACTGTACTTTCAGAAACATTGCTTTAAAACTATTAGCCATCAAACTGTTTCAAAGTGTTTTGTGTTAAAAGAAATTCATTACATCAATCGAATAAACCACGTCATTCCGTAAAAGCAGAATTAACGGAAATGCTTCATGCTCTTGAATTTAGTTTCTCTTTTCGATAAATTTCATTAATTGGCTAATTCTATCTAAATTTTACGCCTTGTTGAGTGTGATATAACCCTATGCTGCTGCGTATCATCCTTATATTTAAAGCATTACATTAAAATCACGTAAAACTACCACTGAAGCATTCAATTTGCCATTTAGTGGCTTTCCACCTTGTTGACTTTTCCGCGAAAATTAAATGGGAAAACAGGATAGTTAAACCTTCCCCGAAATTTTCTCATTTGTCACTTTTTTTTCCCGCAAGTAACTGTAACTGCATTGCACGAGTAAGAACAAAGCAGAAAAGAAGCAAAACAATGAATAAATGTGTAAAAAAAAAAAAAAGTCCGGTCTTTTACAGTGACTCAGCGTTTAACAAATGGAGCGGATATTTTTCAGAAATGAAAAGCCCAAAACAGACGAGCAAATCTTCAGACCAGTCTTTTCTCGGTGTTTATAAATCGACGTGCTTAGCAAAGCGTGAAAAAAAAAGAGGATGTTGTGTGGGTTATAGAATATTATTTGTAGGAAAAGGCATTTATATACTTTTATATACAATTGAGTGTGTTTTGTGGTTGTTTTGAAAGTCATTTTTTACGTTTTCTGTCAAAATGTTTACCGTTTGGACTGTCTTGCTCGTCGGACCAACAAATTGGCGGAAGGATAAAACGGGTGTGCTTTATTCTTGGTATATATTCCTCGGTGAAATTTCAGAAAAAATAAAGTCTCACTTTTATATTTGCTTAAATGAATGTAGCTTGTACCATACAGGTTAAATAGGCATGATACGCATTACTTGCGTCATGCAGCCAACTGTACGTTTTTACAAAAATTAGAAATATAAATATTCTCCATCAATTTTAGAAATTGACCTCATTTTCAACATAATATAAAATGCTGTAATCTTGTAGCTTATAAGACAAAAAACATTTTTTTCAAAGACAAACTACTGCATTGTTTCTTATTGAAAAGAATGCTATGAAAATCAAATCCTAAAACGTCTAATCATAAAGATAATCTTTTAATCACGAATTTCAATCAAAGACTTCTAATCATGGTTATTAAAAATTCTAATTTTACATAAGATGTATCCACATATCAACTTTCATGGTGATAGGATCATTCGTTTTTGAGTTTCCGCGCCCACATCTCGCAGGTTGACATATTTCCAAACTTATTAGAAATGTTCAGGAAGTCTTAAAATGTGCTTATCCGTCAAAATCTCTCATTCAAAACTTTTCAGGAAAACAAGACAATACAATAGTAGCAGAAAACAAAAATGCATGAAATTTAAAATTTTTATATTTATTTGCAGAACTTAACATCGTTTTATCCCTGCCGTTGTTATAAGGACATCCCATATTAAGCGGTCCAAATAAAACTCTTGAACGCTTAGACTTTTATGAAATTTAGTACACTTCATGCACCATCCGAGATAGCAAAAAATCACGAATTTCGTGTCAATTAGTTTTTTCAGTGGACAGACTAAAACTAAGCGAACATTTTATATACTTTAAAAATATTTGGCCATAATTAAAAGTCTTTATTTAAACTCTTCTTTTTAAGAAGTACAAAAATCACACGACCATAGCGCTTTCGGGCATTACTGTGCCCTTCATCAGTGGCCAAGTCCTACTTCGCGACTGATGAAGAGCATAGTAATATCCCAACTATACATGTTATTCCGATTTTAACCAGCGATACCCCGACCATAGATGTTATTCCGATTTTAGCCAGAGATTCCCCAACCAACATGCTATTCCGATTTTAGCGAAAGATATCCCAACCATACGTGTTATTCACATCAAAAATGAGCACTTGGTGTGGAGTTATCTTGTAGTCTTACTAACCTTTAAATAGTTTTCTGTTCATCAGTTGAAATCGAATATCGAGAACCTCCAAAGGGACGCTCGAATGTTTGAGTAAATTTGAGTAGCTCTAGAAAGCGGTGAGACCCAAAAAGTTTACGCATCTGCTTTAGGCTAACATACAAACATTTGATATTTCAACGCACAAATGACTGCTGACAAGAATAAACCCAACCTTAAATTTTGAGATCTTAGGCTTTTGCGATGCTCATTTAATGATGAAATATGCTTATTAAATGACTTGAACTTTAGGAGCGGTTCTGATGATCCTGATGGACGAAACCTTCAAGGGCAAAGCACTTCAATGATGTCTGGGTGTGAGTATCTTTCTGCCCAGACCATCCGACCTACCCGAAGGTGCAATATATCTGTTTGAATGACCACAAAAGTGCCACTCAATTTAGACCAGAACCCAATGGGTGGGGACTACAGTGACCGTACATACCTTGTCCAACATCTATTGGATGGGGTTTCGATTTATGGCTTTCTCGTGCCCATACTCCTTTTAGATATGGGGGATGTTTGTCTGTACGTCTGTGGGAACAATACCTCTCAAACAAAATGAGCAAATTTAATTAAATTTCTCTATTTATTAGACCTCTGTCTTACAGACGTCTTCTTGCTTTTGCTGGTATGGTGCTCTGCCTTTTCATACTGAAGGACGTGACATTTACTAATAGATATTTTTAATCGACTGTTTATTCCGTTGCTAACTATTTTAATTTTTTATAATTTTAGATAGCAGTTTGAGGGAATTTTTATATTTAAACTGATGAAATGGTTGAATTAGGTAGATTTTAGCTAATATACTATTTTAATAATATTTGCATTAATAGCATATTTCAAGCTGTCATAGATTATACTACAATATCATAGACTATAAAGTCGTAGACCATAGTCTATATATAGACCGTGGTCTATATATAGACTGTACTACAACTATTGTTCTGGGAATTATATATAGTCAAACCCGTAACCAGAAAAAAAATTCGATGGGGATTCCACAATTTCTGGATGAAAAGGTAACAATTTTTAAAACATAAAACGCATTTATAATTGATCAATAGTTATATATTTGAAATGCGTATATACATTTAAAAATATATATTGAATGACCAAATTAAGAAAAAGCTTCTTTCAGGATATGATATAAAATATATAAAAGACCCAAGTGGGGAAAGAGGTCCCTCCAACTTTATAATTGCTCTACAACTTTATAATTGGCATCTTTCTTCTACCTCACTTTGTTGCCGAGTTCCCAATTTCTTGAATTCTCCTCTAGTGGCGCTGCAAGCACTTTTATTCCATCGCGCATAATTCAAGAGGTACGAAAACGTGCTCTCCCATCGAAATATGTAATTCAAAAAATTTCAGGAAAACTTTAGTATGAGAAAATAAAAATGAATTTTCCGTGAATATCTCAATGGAATAATAGACTTGTTTACATGCCAGTGTTTCATGGCAAAAGCATATTAACTCTCCTGTTTACCGGTGTCTGCATGCTTTGTGCTTCAATGTCAAGTATGCAGTAAATTTGGTCTTTAGTTAAAAACTGTTATTTCGCGTGACAAGTGAAATATCTGGCATGCCGTACGTTCGCCGTGCTTAAGTTATTACCGTCACCATTACCTTCGCATGCTTAAGTTGGGTTGACTTTAAATTAAATAATGTAATTGATTGTTTAAGTTATGCAATAAACAAACCCTTTAACTTTAGATCGAATATTCCTAGAGCTGCAAAAACAGGGTCTACTAATGACTGTGAGTTGTCGATTCAGAAAGTTTTCAGCGCCTCTAGCGGCGAATTGAAAAGTTAGAATTCATATCTCAAAAATAAAGCAGATAGACACAAATTTTCAATTATGAAGTTCTAGGGTGTTCTTTATTAAGTATGGAAATACGTGTGGTTTGCCCATAATCTGTAACAGGCAATAAGCATTTGGGTAAATGAAATGGAATAATTATTGTACCCATCAATTGTCTGCAATGTTTCTACAACAGTTGTTGTTTACTGCAGAAAAAGATAATTCTAAATAAAAATTAAAATGAGTGTATTCCACGAGTTTTTTTTTCTTTAACTTTATAATTGAAAATGTATGCCTATCTTTCTTTGTTTTCGTGAGAAGGAATTCTAACTTCTTCAATTCATCCTTAGGGGTGCTACAAATTTTCTCAATCTATAAGTCATAGGCGCTACTTGTCTGCTGACCTTACTTTTGCAGTTTTGGAACAATTCAACTAAAAGTGTAAGAGATGCATAAGGACATAAGAGGATGGATACCTAAAGATAATTTTCTACATCAGTTATTAATTTTAATAATCTTTTGATCTACCTCTACAGAGAAGAATAATACAAATTTTGTAATAAAAAATGAGATATAGCTTTCTAATATTTCCTTGAAGAAAACAGGCATAAAAAAGTAAATTCTCCAAGTCAAGAACAGTGTGCTTTTAACAAATGCTATGATGCAACTGTGATGTGGCAGGAAAATATATATGCGAGCAGAGTTAGAACACTCAGGCAACCATCGTTGGATTTCAATGACTTATTCCACCCATTGGTGAATTCTCACCATGGATGTTTTATCTCTGTGGTTGGGTTTCGATTTCAACAATTCACGCATTAGCGAATCATTACTTTGGGTGTTGCAGTTCTCTCTAGCTGAATGTCTCTTTGCTTGTTACTTCGCAGTTGTATCTTAGCGCTTGTTAAAAGCGCACTATTCTTGATCTGATGAAAAGGATTCAAAACTCCTTTGAAACAATTGCAAATTTTACTTCAAACATGGAGTAGCTCAACATATGATAACTCATAATATTCCTTATTCATGATTTGCAACATGTAATAAACTCTTCAGGCATGTGTCAAAATTTAAGAATTTTTGTAACAATGTGCAAATAAATGCATTTTTCCCATCACTTTCAACTTTAGAATCCATTTTATCCAATATTTCGAAATGTGGGTTACCCAATTGTAATCGCAAAATCTTCAATGGTGGACACCAATTTTCTTATTCCTACTATCTTCGAGGACGTATTAGAAAGTAAATTCTCACAAGCAGTTTTATTTATTGGGAGAAACAGAAACATCAGTAATAGTAAAATGTGCATATGATCTCAACGGCGAAATGATTGTATATATAATTAAAAATATCTGCTGTTTCATGGAATTTTATCTTTAATTTCGCTCATAAAAGTCCATTCAGATTGAGGATACGACTCTGATTTTTGAATTATGGGATTAAGACACGCATCAATGACGTCACACATCTTATCAATATATAGCCACATCTGGCCTTTCTAGAATAAAAATTTCTTGTTAACATCATGAGAGCTTTAATTTTAAGTTCCATAAATAATTCTATGCAAACAAACATAATTTCACCGATAATCATGTTAAATTGAAAAATCTGATGTGGGCAGCACATGACTTTCCTTATATAATGCAATGAATTTACTATTTTTGCAGTAAAAAAAAATAGATTATTTTTATAGTAGTCATTTATATTCTTTCCGAGATATTGAATTTTCATCAATGAGTCGTCATTTTCATTGATTCAGCGTCATTTTTATCCATTTGACGAGTTCTCCGTTAATTTAACAACATTTAAAAAAGTCGCCAAATTGGCAACATTCCACCAATTTCGTTGCCAAAATCTCGCCAAGCGTTATGGACGAAGAAATAAGTTATTCTTATAGCAGATAAATGACTATTGGCGTTCAAATACAAAAGTATTACTCAAAATATCTTTTTTCATGAATGGAACGAGCTAGATCCATGAGAATGATGTCACCCAATTTATCGCATGGTATTACATATGAAAAGTGAACATGTTTCTCAATAGGAAATATTTTTTTTTTATTTTATATGACTTTTTGATAATTTTTTTGGAAAATGTGCAATATCTCGAGAACGGTTCGTGTTAGCGTTCTAAAATTTATGTCAATCGCTTTCTAATGAAAAATTACATAAGAAATGTCTATTTGCGTAACTTTATTAGCGGTTTTAATCTTTTGACGATTTTTTCTAAATTTCACTCGAAAATTTAGGGGGGTACTGAACATTGCGTATAAAAACAATAGGCTTCCAGTGTTTACAGATTGTGATTTTGTACCAAATTTCGTTCGAATCGGTCCATTCGTTCGTCAGTTATCGTCTCCACAAACTCACTGACACACACACATGTACTTTCACACACACACACACGTACTTTCACACACACACACACACACACACACACAATTACTTCAAAAATGTTTGATTCGTGATCAGGGATGCTTGAAACGTGCTCTCCCCTCGAAAACTCAAATTCGAATTTTCGACCCCGTCACAATACTTTCCTTATACATTATGTATATAAGGAAAGTAAAAATATACGACAGTACTTATCATTATTAAATTGCGAAAAGTTTAGATATTTCTAATAATCGACAACAACGTTTTCACTTTGCAAGAAAAAAAAAATCAGCTCAACTCTTCAAGTTTTCCAATATCACAACATTGGCGCACGGACAAGTAGAAAGTGAAACCAAATTGAGGGTATAGGTAAATTGAATTCAAAACAATTGTATATAAATCTTATTATTATCCCCTTTTGATATTTTGCAAAATTGTGCAGGCAGATGAACTAGTTTTGACAGTTCTGTATAATAATTTTGGACAGTAAGATTTATATAGTATTGCTAGTGGCAATCAAATTTGCCTTCTCTGGTTTGAAAAAAATATTGAAACATCTCTTTCTCGGGATCTACTATAGATAAAGCTCAGATAATGGCGGAAATAGATTCAGCATCGAATTTTTAAAGAGGTAAGGGAATTTCACATTTGATTCTTTTTCGATTTCCGGTTCAAAAAGTTTTAATTTCCCTGAAACATCTAGTGCATTAATTATTCAAGATTGGCTATAAATAGAGCTTAGATAATAACTGATATGGATTCAGCAACAAATTCTGGAGAAGGTAGGGTGGTTCACTTGGAATTTTCACTTCCGATTATTCACTTCCGCTACAAATATTTTCCTTGAAATATCCATTTCTCAATATTAATTACTGACGGAGCTTAGACAATGACTGATATGGATTCAGCAATGTAAATTTGAAAGAAAATTCACTATGGAGTTCTAGAATTCATTGAGGATTTCTAGAATTCACTAAGGAATTCTAGAATTCACTAAGGAGTTCTATGATTCACACATTAAAAAATTCACATTTTCCTTGCGATGAATATTTTTCAGGATTGGTTATAGAGAGCTTAGATGATTTTTACGCAAACCCTGTCGAAGATAACGCAGGTAAATGACATAACGGCGTAACGTAAGGACATTAAAATTTGATGTATGAAAATATTCGACTTTCTACACGCTCTGGAAGTAGAGAACGATCCCATCAAAGATCTTGAACTGAAATAGAACAACAGTTAACTTGAAGTTGATTAAGTATACAGTTTAAGTATACAGATTCTTGAAGTTTTATACCACGACAATTAACTTCGACAGTTAACTAAGTCGACAGTTAACTTGAAGTTACTGACAGTTAACTTGAAGAATTTGTATAGATGAAGAAGAACACCCTTATACCATTCCTCGAATAAATTAAATCCAGGGATACCTGACGCATGCGCATTGATGAAACCAGGTTTTCATTAAGCTATGACGGTCGAAAAGTGTTTAGTTACATGGAAGGACTAGAATCTTGCTTATTTTCTTATACTTCGATTGCAGTAATCCAATTTTATTTTAAAAGTATTCTTTTACAACTAGTAGATTTTCCAATACGATTGTTATTGTACATATATGAGCAAGCTCTTTCTCTTGCAATGCCGGTTTGCTTTAAAACTTAGTTTCGCGGTTGAAAGACAATATAATAGATTTTTATAGATTCGGTTTCTTCATGGATCAATAAAAAAAAGATAATTCATCCACGGGTTATAAAAGTGATATTTTATTATCCATAAACCTCCGACAAAAGTTGGAATTTTCCTTAAATGTGAGACGGCATTATCTATCCTTAACTATCTCAGTAAGCCCGCGAGATACGCAAGGTGAAGTGAAATAGAATACTCACTATGTGTATTCATTTTTTTTACTTTCCTTATATACATTATGTATAAGGAGAGTATTGTGACAGGGTCGAAAATTCGAATTCGAGTTTTCGACGGGAGAGCATGTTTCAAGCATCCCTGATCACGAATCGAACATTTTTACATTTTTGAGGTGATGTCTGTGTGTGAAAAATGTGTGTGTGTCTGTCAGCAAGTCTGTGGCGACGATATCTCACGAACGAATGGAGCGATTCAAATGAAATTCGGTACAAAAATCATAATCCATGAATACTGTAAGCCTATTGTTTTAAAACACAATCGAATATTCAGAAACCCCTTAAATATTCGAGTGAAATTTTGAAAAAATCAACAAAATCAAAACCTTTAATAAAGTTACGGAAATAGGCATATTTCTTATGTAATTCTTTCTTAGAAAACGACTGACATAAACTTTTAAACGCTAGCATGAACCGTTCTTGAGATATTGCACATTTTTCAAATAAATGTATCAAAAAATCCCATAAATGAAAAAAATATTAACTGTTAAGAAACATGTTCACTTTTCATATGTAATATCATGCGATAAATTGCGGGACATCATTCTCGTGGATCTAACTCGTTCCACTTACGAGAAAAGATACTTTGAGTAATACTTTTGTATTTGAACGGTAATAGTCATTTATCTGATGTAAGAATAACTTATTTCTCCATCCATAACGCCTGGCGAGATTTTGGCGACGAATTTAGCGAAATGTCGCCAACTTAGCGACATTTTAAAATGTTTCCAAATTAACGAAAATCTCGCCAAATGGATAAAAATGACGATTCATTGAAGAAAATTCAATATTTTGGAAAGAATATAAATATTTACTATAAGAATAGCATATTTTAACTGTAAAAGTAGTAAATTCATTGCATTATATAAGGAAAGTCATGTGCTGCCCACATCAGATTTTTATGTTTAAAATAGATTTCTATACGTATTGTGAATGATATAAAAAAATATCGAAATCATTATTTTAATCATTATTAAAGAAATCATTATTAAAGTTTTATGTCGGACACAGATGTTCAAGAACGAAATTTGAAAAATGTGCATTCGACGTAGTATTTTAACTCTGCATTCTAGTATATTTCAAAAGATTCACAGCGCCATTTTTTTCCTTTTCCATACAACTTTCGTGTTGCGTCAAATGCAAAGCATAACTCTGTTCTGAAAGAATGTCGAAAAATATTATTTAATTTTTATTCTAGGAAAAGAAAATTCGAATTTTATAAGATGTGCTTCGAAATGGGGTTTTACGCGGAACGAGGAAGTAAGTGTTCGAATTGTGAACTTCGCAACCGGTTGTTTTCCTTTCACTTTACGCAAGAAGAAGAATTTTAATAAAAGTATTTATACTTCTTTCGGCACGCATCATGTACAGCAGATGTACCAGGGGAAAGGCGCTTAATATCCCCACAGTTCCGAAAGCCTCAATTTTTGTTTATATTTTCATACATAATAAAGAAGAAAAATATCGATATAATAAATCGATACATAATAAAGGATAAATGGGTTCAAAATCCAACTATCAAATTTTCGGTAAATCTACATGTTTTGAGCATGCCTGATTACAAATCAACCATTTTCAAAGATGTCTGTCTGTGAACCCGATATCTCTGGAACAAATTGAGCGAAACGATTAAAATGTATTACAATTATTTGAATCGATGATTCATAGTCAATCTGATCGATTACTGATCAGGTTGGTTATTAATCGATTAACAGCATAAATCAATTGATTCGAGAAATGAATGAACTAGGAGCAGTTACTTAAACTTTAAATATAGTTATTATTTTTAATTATAAAGCGTTATATGTAAAATTAATTATTTTTAAATCTAAAACATGTACTTCTTGGGCACGTGAAAACATGCTCTCCTTCATAGAAAATTCGTGAAAATAATTAAATATCATCTATATACTCAATGCTATTAAATGACTAAATGAATTTTTAGTAAAAAAAAATTACAAAAATTAAAACTATTGTTTGTAGGACAAAAACTTCGAAAACTTCCTTGAAGAAAACAGGTAATGAGTGACCATCATTGTTTAGGAATTATTATGAGTCGCTCTTGAGATATTGGAAATTTTGCTTTTAAACAAAGAACGCGGTATTGGAGGAAATTCTATCTGTTCTAGCTATTATTTTCCCTTACAATAAATATCATATGTAAAAGAAAAGTATTGTGATAGGATCAGAAACCCAACTTTCTGATTTTGATGGATTTACACACGTTTTGAGCATCCGGGAATACGAATTTATCATTTTTCAATGATGTCTGTGTCTGAGAGTCTGTGGTCGTGACATATCACTGACAAATCGAACAAATCGTACGAAATTTGATAAGAATATTACAATCAGTGAATACTGGAACTCTATATCGATTTTAAATACAATCGAATGCTGAAAACGATCCCAAATTTTCGAATAAAATTTTTAAAAAATCATTAAAAAATCAAAACCTTCAATAATGTTACGTAACTGATCATTTCTTATGCAATTTTTCAGTTAAAAAACGGATGACATTAACTTCAGAATGCCAGCTTGAGCCATTCTCGAAATACTGCATTTTTTTCGAATAAATTTATAAAAAAATGCCGAATAAAATTTAAAAAGCCTTAACTGTTGTGAAATCTTCACTTTTCATTTGTAATATTAAGAAATAAATTTTTTAGCATCATTCTAGTGGATCTAGTTCGTTCCATTCACGAGAGAAGATACTTTGGATAATAGTTTTGTATTTTTGACGCCTAACAATTCACCAATAATCATAAGATCTTCTCTCCTTTTGTCTGTGCCACTTGGCGATCCAGCTTTGCCAACTTGGCGACTCTCTCCCCAGATTGATGAAAATATCATCAAAATTGCCCCTAAATTAACGAAAATGATGCCAAATTAATGAATTAATTATTAATATATTTTAATATACATGCTATTCATATTTATAATTGTCAATTTAGAGTGGCACGAAATATAAGTTCATTGAGTAATTCGAAACAGTATTACATATTTTCGTTTAGAAAATCACCAAATGAACAATTTAACGTCAAAAACATTGTGCCATGTGTATTATACATCATTTTGTCACTGAAAAAGAAGTAAATTCATTGCATTATATAATCATGCATGGAAAAGAAGTCAATTCATTGCATTACATAATCATGCATGGAAAAGAAGTAATGGAAGCATGGAAAAGAAGTAAATTCGTTGCATCACAAAATCATGTGCTATACCCACATGAGATTTCTTTTATTATAACTTTTAACGAAGTATTTTAGTAGAAATGTCTCAGATGTTTCTGGAAGAAATTGGAGCAATCTTTTGGGAAAAGCGTGTTAATTTCCGAATATGAGAACTGTGTCACCTTTTATCAAAATCCGCAGTTACTCAAAATTGTCAAAATTACTACAATTATTTTTAACTAAAATGCTTGCGAAATCTATTGAAACAAAACAATCAGCATTTCGCTTGGCTCTTATATATTTCGGTGGATCTTATATTAACAGATGTAAAAATGTTGCATTTGAATATTATATTTCCTTAAAATAATTAATTAGAACATTACAAAATGTATTTCCTCAAAATAAACAAGATAATTTTTTTAGAATAGTATATAATTATATCCTGTAGCAAGTATATCATGTTAGATTAGTTGTAATTATATATATATATCTAATTTTTTTTATTTATTTCAGGTAAGTTGAAGCTTTTCCAGTTTGGCTTTCTGCTTTCTTAGCTACTTTTTTGGTAGGTTTAAATTATTCATAAATATAATGTTAATCTGCTACTGACTTTGATAAATCAAGTAATATCTTCCTACCTTTCGTTGTTGCTTCCTTTCCTAAAGGAAAACATTATCTTCAGTTGAAATCATCGTTTTGTCTAATGCAAATCTAAACATTTTATTTCCATCTATCAAGTAAAGAAAGTAAGTAATTTTATCATATGTAATTAATGGGGAGTAAAGTAAGAAAAGTTTAATTTTATCATACGTGTAACTGACTATCCCGATCCCATTGAAGCTCTATAGGCCTCTTCAGTAGGCCCACGCAGCGATCATTTATGCGGTTCGTGTATCCCGGAACTTCTTGTATCCCCTCGTAAAGCCCTCTTGAGAGTGTCCTCCGTAGCGTGTTTGATAACTTCCGTAATATAAATTAACAAGAAAGATCAATCATGCATAAACTATTGATTATGAAACACTTTCTAACTGAAATGAAATTTTATTTAAACATCTAAAATGCGATACATTTAATCGGTGATATTCTTTTAATTATCATAGAACTACTATAATTTATTTTATTTGAAAACCTAAAACTTCATCGGAAAAAAATGAACTTTATTCAAATGACGTCATCGAAATATAAATTGTCTGGTTCTCTATGTAAAAGCTGTGAATATTTCATTCATACACTTTTATTCTAGACTCCATAATTTTGCGTGAAAAAAATTCAGCAATTATTATGCAACTCATCCTATAATCATTTGTTTGCATTCTGCATTCATTAAAATTAGGCTTCGTTGTGGAAATAATCAAAGTTTGATGATTATTTAAACTCAAAAATATTGTAATTGCGTTGGCGCAGAATATAGATGAACAGAAAATACGCAAAAATAAAGCGGTTTTGGGACGGATGCAACACTAAATATAAATTTAAAAGAACTTCAAAAATCACGATTTTGACTCTGGCAAAAAAAAAGATGGATGCCATATTTCATTTTGAAGTGGGTTACATGATCTATTCATATTATATGGGTGTAATTATTATTTTAATTTTTATTAAAAAACTACCGAACATATTTTGCTGAAAATTTTTTTTATATATTTTATGGGATAATTTAAATATTTTCTAAAATTTTTGAAGTAATTTGGGAATTTTAACTTCGCTTAAAAAATGTTTGAAAAATTAGGTCCCATAGGATTCAATCTATTTCATTTTTTCAACCCAGGTTCAATCCAAAACTAGTAATTGGGTGGTGATATTCATTTACATTCCCATATGTCCCACAGACCGTCTCAAGAACATACTAAAATTTCATTTTGATAAAGTCATTTTTACGGCAGCTATCGTGCGAACAGACAGACAGACAAACAGACAAACTAAATTAACAAAGTCATAAACACTTTTCAACTATGTTGTAAAGTGTTAAAAACTGTTTCGTTCACCTGCTCTAAAAGCTTCAATAGCTCTGAAAACCTCTACATTGCTTTAAACGTAAGATAGAAAACTGACTTTAAACGGTTACAGAAGGAATTAATCCTACACAATATGGTTAATGTCAAATTTCTATCATATTCAGGAATGCTAAAATAAACAACACATTCTTGCACAGGAATCTAATGTACACTCCGTTCAAAAAGCTCTCAGTCAGCAACAATGCTCATTTCAATTCGAGATAGATTGTGATCACGTACTTTGACGAGCTTTGCAGGTGTCACCATGTTACAGACCTTGATGATACGACTTTTTGACCTGAATTTATTGTCTTCCATATATACGTTTCGGGCTTTCCTGATCGCAATTCCTACTTGACAATTCCTACTCAATTCCTACTAGACAATTCCTTCTCAATTCCTACTAGACAACTCCTTCTCAATTCCTACTTCCTAATTAGATAATCCTCTACAGCTTTGAACTTCATAATTTTATTCTCTATTATCTCGCTTTGTTGTGGAATTCGTATCATAACTTTTTCAATTCTCCGGTAGGAGTGCTGCAATAACTTCTATTCTATCGAGCATAGTCACTTTACCATAGATAGACTTAAAGTGTGCATATGGACCTGTCCTTACAAAGTTATTGGAGTGATTAGGTTTTTTTTTCAGGGAATCCTGTATACTGTACGTGTTTTGAAACTCTTTGCGTGGTCAAAATATTTTGCTCATGTAGTCAGTTTACTTATCAGGTATGCTCATGTAGTCATTAGTTTTTTGTCTTTATTATTAGTGAAATATGAAAAATATGAATAAAATTTTAATTTCAATAATTTATTAATTTGAACCCAAACCATCGACTCTATAACCTATAATTGTAGGTTTTAATTATTAAGAGCTTTTAAGGTACAGACATATTGCTTAGTTGCAGGCTCAATTTTCTCCGTACCTCTCTGTAAGGGTATGTTTTCGCAAAGTGTACTGATATTTTTGTTACATTGTAGGATTTATTTTTTCAAACTTTTCCCATGGTCAATTTTCTCCCACACTACCCTAGAATCCTTCCCACTCAATGACCGGGCTATATATAATGTAGATAATGGAATACTCCGAACAAAAGGCGTTGGTATCATGAAATCCGCAGAACAAAGGAAAAACCATTTGTGTCTCACTCGGCACTGACATGGAAACGAAAAAGCAAACAACAAAAGAATCTCTGTGGCCATATAATTAGGAACGAATTGAAATGGAAATCATATACACGTTTGTAAGATTGTTCTTAAATAGGACATGCCTGTCTTTCCGAGAGTGCCTTGCTGGAAGACAAGTGGTAATCGCTCTTTCCCGCGAAGTCGGTCACTTGAAATACTTTTTCTGCTATTAAGATGCATAATTAAGAATGTTCTGGAGGAAACTTCTGTTGTACGGTTGCAAATCCGAAAAGTATACCGGCTCCACGGTGTCGCCAGTCGCATTCTGGTTTATTGTAGAATGTCACGCTTCGATATCTTGGTTAGTTTTAGCATTGACGGATCAGCAATTTTAAGGGCCCTATGCTAAACCTCGGAGCTTAGATTAGTTAAAGTTATTTATTGTATAAGAGGTCCATTGCTCGGGGCCTTATGATGTCATCGTTTTTCGAACGAAAAAAATCTGATGCGGGCAGCACATGACTTTCCCTGCAGACTCAAATTCATTTTTTCTTTATTTCTGTAATAATGCATTAAATTGAGTTTAATTGCACAATATAACACTAAATTTGCATTTTTAATTCCATTTCTGTTTTTATTAAGTAATTGGGCATTTTTCCAAAAGTAGCATAACTAAATGCGAAAAATCTCAAATATCTCGAGAAAGGTTAATCCTAGAGTAATAGAGTTGTTCTTATTCTTTTCCTCATCAAAAATTACGTATAAAACAAGCATTTAATTCATGTATTTGAACATACGTCGCTTTTTTTTTTCTTTTTTTTGATTTTGGCGATTTTTGAGGGCCATTTCGTAAAAAAGACAGTTTGTTCTTTTCCGAATAATATCAAAATCTAATCAGCACCAGAGTATCCCACAAGTAGCTTATCTACCAAATTTTGTGAAATTTGGTCAATTAGTATTTTAGCCGAATTGGATACATGACATTTTTGCGCGACATTTCGTAAAACAAGGCAGGTTGTTCTTTTCCGATTAATACCAAAATCTAATCAGCACCCGAGTATTGTACAAGTAACTTATCTACCAAATTTTGTGAAATTTGGTCAATTAGTATTTTAGCTAGAGTGGATACATGAAATTTTTACGGATCATTTTGCAAAAAAAGGCGGATTCTGTTTTTACGAATCATACCAAAAACTAATCAGCATCAGGGTCATACCCGAGTGACTTACCTACCAAATTTTATGAAATTTGGTCCATAAGTTTTTGAATTAGAGTGGATACATACATTGCACAGACAGACACACACATAGACGTTACACTAAAAATAGTTTTTTCGTATTCTAGAGGTCTCGAAACGTGTAGATCCGTCGAAAACTCGAAATGTGATTTTCGGCATGGTTTCAATACTTTCCCTATACATTACCATGTATTGCAGGGAAAGTAAAAAAAAATAGAAAATTTGCGCTATATAGACGTTAGGTAATTAAGTGACGTTATGAATATATTTACATTAAATGAAGATATTTTGAAATTACGAATTCTGGGGCCTTCAAGAGCCATTGCGACAACTGGATTCTGCGTTTTCTAAGCTGCTTCATGCACGTTATTTTATTGAAACCTTTATTTAAGCCAAGCGAATTTTGAGCGTAGATTCCTTAACACCGTCTCACATCTGATTATGTGTGAAAGTTTCGTGGATATAATGAACTCAACCGATTCGAATATAAATTACACTACTATCGATTACACTACAACCAATCCGAATATAAATTGTACATAATCGAATATATAAATCGAATATAAATTGTACAATCGATTTATATATTCTATTTATACGTACAATCGAATTGTACATTATCGAATATTATACATTATCGTACAAATATTCAATGATGTACAAAACTCGATTATGTACAATATTCGATAAATGTTGGTTCGATTTGTACAATGTATACAACAATTCGATAAATGTTAGTTCGATTGTACAAAATTCGATTATGTACAATCCGAATATAAATTGTACAATACTCGAATATGTAATCCGTGAATAAAACTCGGATTATGTACAATATTCGAATATAAAGTTTTGATTATATTATAAACCGTGTAATAAAACTCAACCGATTCGAAAAAAAAATTGTATTTGAATTAATTATATTTTAGGTCATGGCGAAGTCAGAATTTTAAATTTCGATCACTGAGATATCTGAGGTCAAAGGTCAGATAATGTTAAGTCTATGGAGAAACATTAATTTAAAAAAATCGCGAGCCATAGAGAGTTTTTTTATTTGTTTGGTACAACTTACACAATTGTATAAATTACTATACTGTCTTGTACATAAATTTTTTAATACTTAACATTTTGAATTTAATATGTAGAGTTTTTTACTACTTTCATGAAGAACATAAAATTTTTAATACTTAACATTTCGGATTTAATATTTTAAGTTTTTTTACTACTTTTATGATAAAAGAACCCCTCTGGGTTATTAAAGATGCAGTTAGATACCCTGCTTTACTTCAGTTTCAGGTCGTGAGAGCACCTAGTATATTTTGACCCGAGAACTCAGGGCCGAGAGCATGTTTCCAGACGTGTTGACCTTATATTTTAATTCCCACTATCAAAGAGCCAGCGGAGTTCTTTATGCTTCTGATTATTTTTTTCTGGTTTAGGAATTGTTAAAGAGGTACAATTTGAAATGTGAACGTGTCATGTGATTTAAAATAAATGTCGTTGTAATTTTCAACATCTCCATTTATCGCAGAAAATCTTGAAGAATGATCTTAAAAAACTGGGTCTCTGTTCCTTTCTCCTGTTTAACCGGAATCCCAAGCTTAAACTTCGTGGCGAATTCACCACTTCATTTTAAATTGAAATCCGAAGAAAACTCTTTTAAAGCAATATATTGGAGTATAACGCTTTCTTTATATATAGTCATCAACAGTACTGTTTCACACTATATTATAGAGGGATTCACAACCTTTTCCCATCTGGAAGACTCCATTAAAATATTCGAAAGAGCACCAGATATATATGTTACCGGCAATGTATGAAAGCCGGCATTCTATAGAATACCTAGGCATTATATAGAATACCCAAAACTGGTCGGCAATCTATGAAACGATTAAAATTTCACAGATTTCCTAGGCATTTTATAGAATGCCAAATGACAAACCGGCAAAGTATGAAGTACATCTCCGATTCATTCCTTTTTTCATATTTTGCCTAAATAGCATTTGTCATTCTATAAAATGCCTAGGTATTCTATAGAATGCCAGCATTTCATTCATTGCCGGTAACATAACCGGCAATGTATGAAAGCCGGCATTCTATAGAATACCTAGGCATTTTATAGAACACCGAAAACTGGTCGGCAATCTATGGAACGATTAACATTTCACACATTTCCTAGGCATTCTATAGAATGACAAATGACAAACCAGCAAAGTATGATATATATCTCCAATTCATTCCTTTTTTCATACTTTGCTTAAATAGCATTTGTCATTCTATAGAATGCCTAGGTATTATATACAATACCTAGGGAAAGTATATAATAATTCTCATATTTCATACTTTGCCTAAAAACGGCCGGTATTCTATAAAATGCCTAGGTATTCTATAGAATGCCGGCATTTCATACATTACCGGTAACATATACATCTTGTAACAAAAGTGACCTTGAAATTACGATTAAAAATTTTATTTTTAAATAAAGTTCTAGTTACTGAAGTAGCTAAAGTATACTCTTGTACATTGTATTCTCGATTGTACCTTGTAAAGCAAACTATCTCTCATTTTTTCCACAGTAAATTCTTTCCCGCAGTCTTTATAAAGATTTATTATCATAATTTCAAATATAAGTTCAAAATTCTGTTTCAATGTAAAACGTGCTACAAAATGTATAGAAAAGAATCCTGCTGTAAAATGCAATATTTTTACTTTCAGATATTATTGCATATAGAAAGTATTGTTTTTTTGAAGAATGTTCGAATTTATACTCATTTTGAGCACAATCAGACCATTTTTTGTAATGATGCGTGCACTGAAAGATGATGGCCATGATGAATTTAGGTCTAAAAACGAAATATATTAACGATGTTAAATTTACATTTTGAAAAATTGTATAAAAAAATATTTGTGACAGGATAAAACATCGCTCAAATTTTCTATTACTTTCAGATTTTATAATTCACAGTTTAATCATTATTAAAATGGAAAAAATGCTTTTTTTTTTTACATTTCATATTTTGCAATATTCAATTTTCGTAATTATTCTTTTAAAATGCTTTTGTAAGAATTCTTCAAAAGTTTTCTATTTTAAATTGGCAACAAATTAGTGACGCCGATGCATGTATTTGACTGTGTTAATATAAATTTGCTGTTCTAATTAAATCTATTTTTCTCCTATACTAAATGTCCATTCCTCCTGCAAGGTCCTCGGATGGGTGCAAGTAAAAAAGGCCTTACACCAAATGCTCATTTTTGTAATAGCAATCATCGTTTTAGCAAATAAAACTACGAAAATTTAAAAAATTGAATAATTCGAGTTTTAATCGTAAGAATTACTAAAAAATTGATCAAATTCTAGTTTTACACATAATGTATATTTTCATAAAACTTCTAAACTATACATAATATCTATACATAGTGGTAGGAAAATTCATTTGTGATTTATTGTCTTCGCACTTCACAGCCAGACAGACAGATGCGAACACACATACACACGCTTACCGATATATTTCCTTTTATTTATTGCAACCGCTATCAGAATGAAAGCAAATTTCACAGATTTCGTACTCAACTTAATAGTTATTTTTTATAAAATTCGTAAAAATAAAAATTTGTGTTTTGAAGTTGGCAAGATTTCAGTGACTTCAAGGAATTGTATGTTTTTGGCTTAATCGTGTTTATATAAACTTCTTTTGATACCATTAACAGGGTGTAGTTCAAATTATCAATTTCCTCGTATACTATGTATTACTTTCAATGATCTGGGAATAATCAATGTTTTTTATAAAAATAATGATATGAAAATTTTAAAATTCGAATAATTCAATTATGAGAATTGCTAAAAATTCTATCTAGCTCTGGTTTTTCGTATAATGTATCTAAGCACAAAATTTGAAAGTGGTAGGTACATTCGTTTTTTGGTTATCGTGTGCACATCTCGTAAACATGATTATATTTTCTTATTACTTATACACACACACAGAAACATACGGACGTATTTTCAAAAATGGTGAAAAGGATTCAGGAGGTCTTAAAACACGTTTATCTTTCAAAAACTCCGATTTGAAAATATTGGGAAAAATAATAATTTTTCTATACAGGGTGAAATATATGGTTTGAGCATGGTAGTATGAGCAGGTAAAAAACATCGTCTTTTTATGAGCTTTCGTTTGCAAGTTATTTTAATATTTTTCGTAAAAATATAATAACAATAATAATAAAAATAAAACATTTTAAATTTTTCTTTTCAAATTTTCAACAGTCTGTCTCTTCAATAAATTGCACATTTTGGTGTAATCTGTATGAATGTGTACTATTTTTAGTGCCTTTTACATGCAGTTACGAAGTTGCATAGAATTGGTTGGTAGTACATACCGGTAACATATTATTTCAGACAAACTTATTCTTTTTCAATTTCGTCACATATTCACAACTCATTTAACGAGAGAAGTTAAATATAACAAACCGGTACCAGTTAGGTAAACAGGTTTAATCTGCATTACTATAATTATTTTTATTTGCATATGAATATCATAATGACAAATGCATTTTCTAACATCTCATAATCAATCTGTCAGTTCAATACCAGTATTTAATTATACGTTTTCTTTCGTAGTAGAGAAAATTTCAATACACACACGAATTTTTCTGATAAAAAATATGATTGTTTCCTTATTTTATTTATTTTTTCTTTTACTTTTGTTTCTGGTGGTTATGTAATTACAACCTGTAACGATTTTTACCACAGTATTCTGAATATTACTGGGAAACATGTTTTACAGCTTTACTTTATTTTCCAGGAGTGGTTTTAATAAGACATATTTTGTTCAAAGTATGTGTATATATGAAAATTCCGATGTTGTATTTGAAATGTATAAATGAATATTGCTTAGCGGATGCTAGCTATATTTCTAATTGTCAGGTTAGATTTGCATAAAATAAAAGTTAATTGTTGTGCTTCAAAATAGTTTTACATGTTATCACCCAGAAAAGATTTAACATTATTGTACAGTTCAATGTTAATAACATTCTGTCGTGGATCTTGTACATCTCTATTGATCTGTTAAAGAAACAAAGGCATTGCATTATGTAGGGAAAGTCATATGCTGCCCACATGAGATTATCTTTTTGCGAAGGTCCGCTGAAAACGTGAAATCGGTCTCTGACTGTATTATATAAATTATATAAATTGCGCTATGTAACTGTTTGTGCTTTCTAAAACGAAAGTGGTTACCAACCTTCAAAGTGAATCCCGAAAAGTGGTTTGGCAAGCCTCTCGCATTAGGAAAATGTGTTCTTAGCAAATCATCTATCTCCTCAGGGTCTTAGTCGCAAAATGTTACATTTGGATAACCCAGAGGAAAAAAGTGAAAAGGATTTTCCATGGGATGGTAACACCTTTCCTTGGTGGAATGGCCTTGTCCCTCTTGTGTTTATGAAGTTTCCCGCTTTTTTCACGCATGGAAAATGGAGAATTCTATCTTTCTTGGTTCAGATGAACATTCTGATGCCTGATTATGAAAAGAAGCAAGAATGTTCTAAATGGAAAACCAGGTATGTATTTTCTTGTGTACTGGTTCTTAATATGGGCACATAGATATATATGTAGTACCAAACCACTATTAACGTATTATTACAACCCAATTTATAAACATAAAAGATTCCGTGTGAATCTTGTGTTTTGATGGGAATAACGAACGTATTGTCGCCCATAGGGGAGGGCAAGAGGGGACATTTGACCTTTCCTCGATGTTCAAGGTCCCAAAGTTGAGCATCAAGCTAGTTGATGTTTCATATCTTATCCTTAAATTTACCTCGTTCACTTCAGTGGCTTGTCCCCTCTCGGGAAAAGTTCTATGGACTCCCATGGAATAATGTATATGGTCGAGGTATCCGCCTGAATTGGGAGAACTACGAAAATGTAAACACTTTGAACGGTTGTACCTCCGAACCTAATAAATAAAAATATAAACTTTTCATACTTGTTATGTCGGAAATAGGAAACCCATTATAAATATACAAAAATATCAATATTTTAATATTTCGAAATTTTTTTTCCGAAAATATAAGAAAATTTGATTTGAGCGACATTTAAGGTTATTTCTAATTCCATGCCAATCTTTAATATTGCATTATGGTCCTAGTGATTTGAATTAAAAGATAAAAGTTGTGTTACGAGTATATACAATACTTGTCTACAAATAATTTTAATTAATCATTCCTTGAAATAGTTGAATACTGCGTTCATGATCTTTAGAGGAATTTATTATAGTGTCGATGCTTTTTGGAAAACTAGGGGGCTCTGCCCTCTGCTAGCTACGTTTCGTCAACCCCCTTCGATAGGCCTTCGCCTCCTACTCGCTGTTCTCGCTTCATACCTATCTCTCCTAAACATTCTACTTTCAAAAATATATTTTTCCATCCCTACATATTTTCCGCAGGATTAAAAGCAGGGATTTTTCTTAGCCTAGGGAATCCAAAAACTGAATTCCTTGATCTTGAGCTATTTCATGCTAAACTAAAGTTTAAATCGACAAACGGTTTATTTCATCGTATTACCCTAGTATTTCTCTATAAATGTACCAAATTTCATATTTTTGTATGTTATATTGTTTTTACGGTACGAGACAGAGAAATCGCCAGGTGCCGATACGAAAAAAAAAAATCTGATGTGGGCAACACATGACTTTCCTTATATAATGTAATGCATTTACTACTTTTACAGTAAAAAAAAATAGGTTTTTCTTATAGTAGATACTCATATTCTTTCCAAGATATTGAATTTTCGACATTTAGTCATCATTTTCATTGATGTAGCGTCATTTTTAACTATTTGGCGAGATTTTTGGTAATTTGGCAACATTTAAAAAAAGTCGCCAAGTTGGCGACATTCCGCCAAATTCGTCGCCAAAATCTCGTCAAGCCTTATGCACTAAGAAATAAGTTATTCTTACAGCAGATAAATGACTATTGGCGTTCAAATACAAAAGTATTATTTAAAGTATCTTTTTTCATGAATGGAACGAGCTAGATCCACGAGAATGATGTCACTCAATTTATCGCATGGTATTACATATGAAAAGTGAACATGTCTCTCAGTAGGAAATATTTTTTTTTAATTTTATATGACTTTTTGATAATTTTTTTGAAAAATATACAATATCTCGAGAACGGTTCATGTTAGCGTTCTAAAATTTATGTCAATGGTTTTGTAATGAAAAATTACATAAGAAATGCCTATTTGCGTAACTTTACAAGTGGTTTTGATTTTTTGACGATTTTTTCAAAATTTTATTCGAAAATTTAGGGGGTTCTGAACATTCGATTGCGGATAAAAACAATAGGCTTCCAGTGTTTACGGATTGTAATTTTTGTACCAAATTTGATTTGAATCGGTCCATTCGTTCGTCAGTTATCGTCTCCACAGACTCACTGACACACACACACACAGACATCACTTCAAAAATGTTTGATTCGTGATCAGGGATGCTTGAAACGTGCTCTCCCGTCGAAAACTCGAATTCGAATTTTCGACCCCGTCACAATACTTTCCTTATACATTATGTATATAAGGAAAGTAAAAAGAATTACACTTCAGAAGTGCATAAAAAGCAAAATATATCAAAAACTACATCGAAAGTAAAAAGGGGGGCTCCGTCCTGCAAAGATTCACCCATGTATAGGTACCTGCCTGCAAAAATTCGTGGTATTTCTATTGTTAGTCTATCCAGGACGCGAATTCGCAGCTCAAATATTTTGTCTTTGACGTTAAATATTTCTTAAACCATAATATATATCATAAAACGGTTTACTTCAGCCTATTCCCCAAAACTTTTCCTACAAGTGTACAAAATTTTATATATTTATATGTAATAGTTTTTGCGGTACGAAGCAAAGAATCTCGAGAAACGAGAAATTTGTCAAACAGCGGAGGCTGCAGCTACTTTTTTTTTAATATAGAGAGAAATTAATATAGTGCTAGTGCTCATTAGAAATATTTAATATAATACTAGTGTTCTTTAGAAGTATTTAATATAGTGCTAGTGCTCTTTATAAGAATTTAATATTTAATATATAGTGCTGATACTAAATTAAATAATTCAATATTGAGCAAACCGCCAAATACTTATAGCTAAAAATTAGACTAGCCAATTACAATGCTTAGCATTTTTAGTATGTGACTTCCTACTCTACATGCAATCCAAACCGAGATCTTTCGATGAGTAAAGTTATTGTTTGCTTATGCGACAACATTATTAGTAGTAATATTATTTTTTAAAAAATTAAATTATTGAAATATAAACAAAATCTTGTTGAATTTTAATTTTTAAAATGTAAACAAAAGTTTTCCAAATTTAAATTATCGAGAAGGAAACAGAGTTTTTATAATTTAATTTATAGAAAATTAAACAAAATCTTATCACATGTATATATTATTAACAAAAGTTTTTTAGAATGTATTCTAAAGCAAAACATTTTTTTTTTAATTTAAATTATTGAACGATAAATGAAAATTTTAAGATATAAATTAAAAAATAAACAAAATATTTAAAATTTTCAAGTTTTTGTTTCATTACCGCGCATATTTAAATGATTTAATTTTGTTATACATTATTGTATTTAAATATATTTCCATCATTTTGAGTTTTTTTATAGTTGACATTTCTTTTTTTGTCAACCAGAAGTTTCTGTACTTTTTTCAAAAATATATCTGGCCATATTTTCTTAGGTGCTTTTAACGGTCCTTCATAGTAGAAGGTTGCAGATCCTTGTTCTAGAACAACGAGTTTCATCATTACCCGTTCCTTTCTCAATCAAGTGACTTCTTTGGCCTTGCTGTTGCCGATGTAGATCCGTCAGTCATAAAGTCACGCTTGGCTTCCTCTCCGCAGAGGCTGTACTCTCAGTTTTTACGTTTTAGACCGTAACAGGCGGTAATTATCGACAGATTGCATAACCTTTTTCTTCACTTTGAAACTCAGATCCAACTACGATACAAGCGATCTTTGCACGTTACAGTTGTAATAGAGCGGGCTTAATCGTCCCTGCTTCTGTCGAAAACGATTGGACTACTAGAGGAAGAGTGTATAATTGTCTTCTTCTGAAGAGCAACTCAACTCGACTGAAACCCGGAAGTAAGATTTTCTTGGTTGATTTAGAGATTTAAATGCTTAATTAGTGAGAAACTAATTGGATTAACGTATTTCACACGCTTGAGATTTTTAATCTGAAAGGAACTAATTTAGCTTTAATTACCCGTTTTAAATTTTAGAACACTTTTAAGATGTTAAGTTAAATCGAATCGGTTTATGTTTCAATGATTGTGATGCAGCGTTGATTGTGATGCGGCGTTGATTGCGGTGTGGCGTTGTGAATGTGGGACAAGTGATATATAGCCAGCAAATACTTTTCTGTATGTCTGAACTAAAAAGAATAAATATAGAATGCTCGTTATTTGACAGTTGAACATTCAAGGTGACCTGATTTCACTTCTGGCGGTATTCATGAAAACTTCAGCTGCATTATACTTATGAATACATTCTTTGTTTCATATATCTTGCGGAACACTGAGCCACAGTATGCTTTTCACCATCAACTTTGGCACAGTAGTTGCGTAAGATTTGTGAGACAAACGTCTTCGGATGGCGAGTTGTTTCATTGACCCAGAGTATGATCGGATTCTATTGAAAAAGACTGTTTTGAACTGAATTTCGATTTTGCATGTGATCAATCCGTACAAAGTGGAATGGACAACTGTGGTGTATCAACTAGTGATGGTGTAATGCTGATGCATGTTGTGTCAAGATTTATTAATAACGAGAATTTGGTATGGAAAGACAAGTGACTTGTGACAGCTAAATAATTAAGGTTTCTACCATATTTATATAATTTAATCTAGATAGTTGATCATCGATATTATATTTTCATTTCAATGTGTTTCATCAGTTCCGTGTTTATGAATGAGAAAATACACGATATAATAATAATGCGTTTAGTATTAAAGAAAATCTGATGTAGGCAGCACATGACTTTCTCTACATAATGCATTGACTTTACTTCTTTCACAGTGAGGTAATAATGTGCAAGAGTCACAGCAGAAAATTTTTGGCATTGTCTTATTAGCCCCAACATGAATGACTTATTCATACTCACGTACAAAATCGTCATCAAAATGCAATGGACAATTAATATCTCATGAAATAAATGACAAGTGGCGAATTCTTTGGCGTCAGAATAAAGCTATTACAAAATATATTTTGAACAGACTAAATCCATGAGAATGATGGTAACAGATTTGTTGCATGTTTTTACATGTGGAAAGTAAAACTTATTATGATACTTATTACTTTTTCAACTTTATGTAAGTTTTTTTGGTTAATTTATTTGAAAAATGCACAATACCTTGCGAACGATTCATGCTAGCGTTCTAAAGTTTATATCATTCGTTTTCTACTGAAAAGGCCGAGAAGATTCATTGTTTATCGTTATTAAAGGCCATGATTTTTGTAATTATTTTTTATTTAAGAAATTCATTCAAAAATTGGAGGGTCTTCTAAACATTCTATCGTGATTAAAATCAATAGAGTTCCAGTATTCGATAATTGTAAAAATCGTACCAAATTACGAGTATTTTGAAATGTTTTATTCGTTCGTAAGATATCGCGCCCACAATCTTGGCACACACACACTAACATGCACACACACACAGATATCACCTTAAAAACGTTCGATTCGAGTGCATGGATGTTTAAATTGTGCTGTTCTGTTATAAACTTGAATTCGAATTTTCCGACATCAACATAATACTTTCCTATACATTACGCTATGTATGTATGGAAAGTAATACATGTCCACAACGTTATAGGTAAAAATGAATTGCTAGACTGTAGATATTTTATAGATTTACTGTAGATATGTCAAAATTTCTTTGACAAAGTAATTGGAATAACTTTTCTTTGATTATAGTAAGCAGTTTAAGTTTGTATTTTTTTTAACCGCTTACATTGCACAATATATGTATATAGGTACAATATAAGTAAAATTTGTATTTTATCTAGTTGGAGACGATTTTATTTTGGGGGGCTGAAGCTCATACATCCTCTGTATCTGATAGTAGGGCACTTTGTACTACAGGGTGTCCACATTGGACCTCCCTAGTTTCAAAATACGGTAAAAACTATCAACTTGACATTGTAAATGCTACTAAATAAAACTTAACATTGCTACTAAAGGAGCACACGTGGATGGCTATTGAATTTTTTTTTTCCCCCAGAAACTTGGTGAGTGCTACTTATCATTTGTACCAGTTCGACACCACGAGCCATAAACTGAAGTTGTAGTAAGGCATTGAAATCAGGAAGATCCCATGGTAACACCCCTGTATAACACAATATGTGTGTATTAGTGTCTTTTGGACAAAGCCTTCTTAAGGTTTTGGGTTGGCCCTTCACGATTAGTTGGGGTTTAGCTAAGTTTCCGTAATCTCTTTTTCTCTTTGCAATCGAATCAAGAGCTTTTATGACATAGCTGCGACTAAACAAACAGAAGAAGTATGTTCTTAATGTGTGAACCCTTTCCAAAGATTACTTAAAATCTTGAAGCAAATGATGGATACATTTCCCTATGCTCTAAAGGTTGACTTTTGAATAATTTCAACGGTACAAATTCTGAATAGTTTCAGTGAAATCGTTAATTTTCTGCTGATTAATTCTTGTTTTAGATTATTTTGAACTTAAAATCAACATTGCGGTTTTATCAAAATTTCAAACTGTATTTAACCGAGTTTATTTTCGCATTCCGCCTGTGTTGTTTGTATATGAATTTAGACAAGTAGTTTCCTGATTGTTTGCAGCCTTTGAGGTACCCTGACCGTCGGTACTTACTTTTGTACCGTCGGTACCTGCTTGTTTACATTGAGGTACCCTGACCGTCGGTACTAGCTATGTAGTCCGTAGGTGAGCTCTACAGTCTGGATTGCCAGCGTCAATCTGAATGCGATTAAGTACCCGAGCGCGATATCAAAGTCACCTAAGTATTTCCTTTCACATAGCTACAAAAGTGAAATATTTTGTTTTCATGTTGTTATTAAATATTTTTCAATATTTATATTATAGATATTTTAGTATGGAGAAAACATTAAAATGATACAACACATTAAAATTATATACAACATATCTAAAAACCATACCTAGAAAATTATATACAGCATATCTAAAAACCATATCTAGAAAATTATATACTACATATCTAAATATAAAAAGAGTGCATGCTAAATTTTTTGGTATGGAGAAAACATTATAATTATACAACACATTAAAATTATTTACAAATTATATACGACATATCTAAAAACCATATCTAGAAAATTATATACAACATATCAAATATAGAAATAGTGCATGCTATAATGGTAATCCTTTTAATATACATATTTTAAATATTTGTGATGGTAATGAAAAATGCTCATGATTCTTTACCATACAGGAAGTGCATAAGCTCCATATAGCTCCCATATATACTGCTCATTGCTGTTTACTATTGATTGCAACTTATTCTCAAATTGAAAAGCAGCAAGTCAAAATCTTATATTGTATACTAGGATCGACTCGACAGTAATGGTGTCCGAACCTGACCTAAGCCTAAATACATTTTATTTTATGTAGAACCCGAGTTTATCCTGCTGGCCCAAAGACTCTTATGTTTTGACTCGGCATGGTGTTTTTGACATATTTAGACATGGAAGTCATATACGTGTTAAAAACATAGAGTTGTGCAATTTTTGTGATTAGAATTAATGGTATAAGTTTCTTTTCTTTAGCTGAAATCAACAAAATAATTTTATGTACCATTTTTTAAACATTGAATTCTCTTGGCCCTCTCTGTTTTTAAATCAAAATTTCTCTGTAGTTTCCAACTAAAATAGGAATTTTTATACACAACGTTCTGCATTGCCTTCAATACAATAATTATGTTCGAGTTACGCTTCCTGTTCGTTCTGAAGGAGAAAGCTGTTTTTTGCCTTCAAACCAATTGCATAGAGTATTTAGTGCATGCTGTTTTTGGACGAAATTTGAATTGCTTTTATTACATCATATTTTTTAGCGTTTTTTTTTTTGTTTAATTGATAAATATTAAATACTCTGTAGTAAAACAAAAAGAAATCTAAATATCCATCTGTCATCGGTGTTTGATCTAACATACAATCACTATTTTATTTTTACCTTCACACACACACAAATCAAACATTGATCTTTATTTGTCACGTTTGGCGTTTCTAGGCAACTGCGACATATCCTCCTAGTTTGTGAGACAACTTGGGTGAGAGTTACCGGTTCGAGCAAAAACCCTTTTGAAGTGGGTCAACTGCAGAATGTTCCACGGAGGGATGCCCTACACCCGGATATGGGCTCCCCCACCCATAGGTAATCGCTGTTCGGCTTCGGTGATCGTCTGCGGTAAAAACAAGGGCATTATGAAGAGGGATGTTTGAATAGAAAAGATGTAATGAGGGAAAATCTGGCTTGTGAATTATTTACGTTTATTTATCACTAGCATTGCGTTTCTTTATACTGGTGTTGCTTGCGATTTAAAATACGCAAAAATTCTAGTTGCATTGTAAATTCTATTGTTCTCCAGAAATGTTTTATTAAAATATGAAACTTAATTTCTCTAAAAAAGAAGTATAAGATTTTCTGTTCTTGCTATACAAAATTATCTGCACGAGTAATTCTGAAGATTCATTTTTTTTTTATTATCCTGTTGCTACAATTATTTGAACGCCTTCGAAAATATATGTATTAAAAAAATAACTTTCGTTAAAATATAACAGATTGCTTCAAAATATAAAAATATCAACAATTCCTATAATACCATATTTCGTGATCGTATTGATACCCAATCAAAATATAAGACCGTTTATTTATAAAAAATTATTTTTCTATCTTTATTATTTAAATGTGATAAATTGAATGTAAATTGTCTGCTGTGTAATCGCATGCTTGCCTGATTTATATCCGTTGCTAAGTAATTTTATTATAATTTATATAATTAACGATATAAATTTCTTCAAAGAAAGTTTCTTAAATCGTCTGCACAGTGATATTTTTAACGGAAGGTCAATATTTTTTATTAATATCTCAACAATCATTTGCTCTAGAAACATGTACAGGGTGGAGTATGAAATAATCATATCAAATTCGAAAAAAAAAAGTCCGTCAAACACTGGATTTGTATACTGAAAAAACAAACTATCGATTGATTTATAACGAATATGATTTCTTAAGCTTTCCATGTGTGTTCTTCCTATGTCCCGTATGATCATAATTAACATATTTTCATTTCAATATAGCAGCCCAAACTTAATGTAAGATTTTTTTTTAGAATATACGGAAAAGAATTCCTAGAGGGAAAATATAAATCCAGATGTGTTCAATATATGATTTTCCCAACAGATTCATAAATTTCGATATTATGGGAAAACAGTAACACAAATTCTACCTTTCTTATAAATCAACAGGAATCAGCGGTACAGGGGGTCATGACCCGTACTCCCAGCCTGCGCCACTAAGTTCATGGAAATAGCTTCTTTCGAAAAAAATCAAGCAACACCCATTAGCAACTCATTAGAAAAGTGAAATTTATGAAATTTGGTTCAGATAACTCTTAAGCAATGGCATCAATTAATTTTAGTTAAAAGTATTTTTATGGCGTATTCTTATTTGATAACAGTGAGTATATTTAATTCTTTTGTAATTTTTTTTTTTTTTTTTTACCATTTTAATCAAAAACATGCAATATCATGAGAATAACCTACAAATGATATTATTCGCTATAAATCGCCCCACAATACAAACTAAACATCATATAACTTTTAAATAAAAATTGCATGTAAAATTACCATTTCTTTAATCACTCTATTTGAAATTCCTCAATATGTCCGAAGGATATCCCGCGCACAAACAGGCGGCTAGACATAGAGACATTTCCCTAAAAATGGTTGATTTGTGTTCAAGGATGCTCAAAATATACAAATTCATCAAAAATGCAATAATTGCATTTATGTGATCCCATAAGCATACAGTCTTTTTTACTATGTATTGAAGAGGAAGTAAAAATGTCTTCATCGCTTCGAAAGTTTCAATTCTCCATAGTCAAGTCGTCTTCCATGCCATGGAAAAAAGCAAGCTCTTAAGCACAATAACTTTGTTAGGAAAGGTGCGTGAATTACACTTTAGGCCTATTTATATTAAAGTGACTATACCCGATTAAATAAGTGATTGCAGCGCCCCCTAACGATAGAACGACAAACTCGGCAACAACACGAGATAGACGAAAAAAAAAAAGCCGAATACAAAGTAGTAATCTATTGTCTAATGAGTCGAATACAAAGTAGTAGTCTATTGCCTAATGAGTCGCAATCGATGTCATAAATGCATGAAAATCGCACGTAGAAGACAAATACCTGTCAAAAAAGTCTTATCATCATGACCTGTAGCACAGCAACGTCTGCAAAGCTTGTCAAAATACGCCACCATATTATTTCTCGGATTCAAATGCTGTAGCAAAGGGAGATCTCATTGAACATGCTGTACATTTGATTCTAGTGCATATAAGTGTTGTCTATATTATCATTGCTTATTATGGCAACAGTTTGCCGTAACTATATTGTGTCAATTAAATGCCTTCTGCAGCAGTTTTATGGTCGATTCTTGCTCATTATACAATGCTCTGCAACTGTGCAATCGACTTATTTCGCTACAATATCGCTTTATTGCCGAGTTAATTATTCCAACCTTTTAAATTCTCCGTCAGGGGCGCTGCAATCCCCTTGCTTCAATCGCGCATGGTCAGTTTACTATATACAGAGACAACATATATATTCATGCACCTTTGCTTACAAAGTTATTGGAATGAACCCTGTATATTTGCGTGTGATTACCTGCGTGTGAAATGATGTACCGTTGTTCATACATTCCCATGAAAATCTTCGTGTAATCTCATCTAGACTAAATCCATCCGATTTGGATAAAAGTGGGTCACTCACACGATGACTTATGGGAAAACACCCTGGGAAGGAAAACAGTCGCTTTCCCCAAATCCTTTAATTAATGAGAAACGCTTAGTGTGTGTGTATAGTGCTTGGAGAGATTAAGCACACCAGGTACTGAAACTATATCGCAATCTTGATTTTAATTACGCAGAAAATACTACAACTTTAACTACTTCTTCTTCTCATTCAAGATATTTTAATATTTTTTTTCGCATGTAGGTAAGTTCCTAAAACTTTTCAATGTAAGATTTTGATGTAAACGCATTTTGAAGCTTTCTGAACCTTTTTATATTAGAATTAATAAATAAATAAATAAAATGCCCTGTCCAAAATCTCGAAAGTTTGCTCATTACAAATATATATATATATATATATATATATATATATATATTGGGTTGGAGGGAAAGTTATATCGCGTATTTTAAATAGGCAGGTGATTTTTCTTGTAAATAAAAAGAACATCTGTAACAAGTCGAGAAATTGCAGAAGAGTTTGGCATTCATCATACAACTGTTGGTGATCACATTAAATCTCTTGGGTTTGTGTTAAAGCACAGTTTTTGGGTTCCACATGAATTAACGGAAAATAATTTATCTGATCGTGTAAGAATGTGTTCATCACATCTGATTAGACACAATGTGGGGCCGTTTTTGGACAGGCTGGTTACTGGAGATGAAAAGTGGATTCTTTACGAGAATATTAAGAGAAAAAAATCTTACTGCAAACCAGGAACATCATCAGCAACAGTTCCAAAACCAAGTATCCATCAACGAAAAGTACTGATTTGTTTGTGGTGGGACAGGAAAGACCCAGTGTACTACGAGTTGCTGAAACAGGGGAAAACCATCAACGCGGATCTGTACTGCAATCAGCTGGATAAATTGAATGCAGCTATCAAAGAAAAAAGGCCAGAAAAGGAATAGTGTTCCACCACGATAATGCTTGCCCGCATACTGCAATGGTGATACAACAAAAACTGAATGCGTTAGGATGGGGAGTCCTTAATCACCCACCGTATTCACCTGACATTGCATCATCTGATTATTACCTGTTCAGATCTCTGCAAAATTATCTAACGGGAAAAAATTCACGTCTTTTGAAAGTGTTTCTAAGGCAGTTGCTGACTATTTTAACTCCAAGGATGAGAACTTCTACAAAACAGGAATTCACAGGTTACCTGAAAGATGGCAACAGGTTGTAACAAATAACGGAGCATATATAATTGATTAATATTAAACACATATTTTTATAAATGAATTCGAATATTTTCTTTAAAATACGACAGAACTTTCCCTCCAACCCAATATATACACACCGAATTTGTCCTTACAAATCCCTAAATTTTTGCTCAAAACTCTTGGATTGCCGAGACTCTGTACTCATGGTAATGTGACTTCAGTTAGTAAATACCTTTTTTAATATATTCGTGAATTTCTGTTATAATAATTTCAATCTTTTATTTAAACCTATTAAGTCGCAAAGAATATTCTACTGATTGAAACATTTACTCCACAAAGTGCGTATAAAAAGTTAGATTTTGAATTTTTTCAGTAAGATCAACAAGAATTCAGTATATTTTAATCCAATTGGGCCCCTTATTGAAATATAATATATATATATATATATATATATATATATATACCTAGCAATCCTAGCAATACTTACAATTATTTATATATATATATATATATATATATATATATATATATATAATTGTAAGTATTGCTAGGATTAATACTTTATTTAATAAAGCTTGTTACAACTATCTTGGAATAACCTATATACTTTACAATATATTATTCTTACAATTACGTAATCTAGCGGTGTAGCCGAAATATAACTCATTAAGTTTATAGAAGCTTAATTAAATATACAAGGTAGGATCAAAAAGTTCGGAGACGCTGCTGATATCTCCAACCCTGATTGGAGAGGAGGGGAACTATTTTACAGTGACGTAGAGGCATATGTGACGCCTCTACGTCACTGTAAAATAGCCGAGAGAGAAAAAGAAGAAGAAGATGCTTTTTCAGACAATACGTGTCAGTGACCTGTAGTCGTTCACGTTCGTCGAAAACGGAAATGGCATTTGAAGAACAACGTGCGAATATCAAATTCTGCCAGCGTTTGGGGAAATCGCCGACATAAACATTGCGCCTGCTGCAGCAGGTTCAATGTTTCAACTACAGTTCACTGACACGCATTGTCTGGAAAACACCTGCTTCTTCATTTTCACTCTAGCGACACATGTACCTCTACGCCACGGTAAAATAGTTTCCCCCTTCTCCAATCAGGGTTGGAGATATCAGCACAGTCTTCGAACTTTTTGATTTTACCTTGTATATACGAAGTTATATATATATATATATATATATATATATATATATATATATATATATATGTTTACCCGTCTAAAAAGTTTTTAATCAATCGATCCAATAAAAAATTTCTTAAGCGGGTTCGGTTATATTTCTAACCGGGAAAAATATACTGTCTCTCCAAAATTAAACTTTATACTTGCAGCACACCTGACTTGAATACATAGTGCTCGCTATGGCCGACTGCTAACACAAATTTATCTTTATAAACCCATTATACACATTGACTAGATGGTTCCCATAACAACAGAATTCATTTTGAATATCAATAAAAATATATCTTTAATTGAAATATTAAAATCCTGAATATAATTTTTAATTTGAATTATAAAAATCTGTTGATTTAAACTCAAATTATTCTTTTATGCAACAACAGTTTAGTTCTGAATAGTTAATAACTTTTCCTGGATCGACAGAGGAGATTTGTACTTGATTCTGTACCTCTCCACATTCAGCCAGATGTAGCCTTCCCTGTAAAATTAGTGGGAGTGCTCTTCGGTAATTTCCGAGCCAGTTTTCGGCAGGTGCGAAATCTCTGCATCACCTGCCGTCGGCCCACCCCCATTTTAGACAAAAACGCCGACAGTAAGGTCTATAATATATGTTTACACGATAAACACTCAATTTACTCATATAATCGGAGAGGAATACGTTGTGGGGGATCGGAGGTTCGCGACCTTTTGCCACCAGAGATGAAGATGGTGAACACCACCGAATTTACTGTACACCAAAACTTATGTATGCCGGATTTCATAATAAGGAAATGTCTTTTTCCGATTATTAAAAGTTTAGACTCGTATATTTCCAATGATAATTCGATGAAATTCTCCTTTTTCATCAAGAAAAAGTCATGAAATATGCAGAGGGGGTGTTATAATTGGATTAAAAAAGAAGAATAAACGTTGGGACTAGGGGAGTTAAAATTGGAATAGAACATAAGTGACAGTGGAAGAATTCTTCATTAAGTTCAAATTCTTCATCAATCTAAAATACTTGGATTTAGAATGTAATATAATATTATATTATATAAAATAAATTTATACTTTAAATGCCAAGTGACGCCATATAAATTTTCTAATTACTTATAAAATGACCTTAAGGTTAATTGTAATTGTTTATAATTACTATAAGATTAATTGTAGGTATTAATTGTAATTATTAATAATTACTGTAAGATTAATTGTAATTATTATTGCATTATTTATATTTGAACTTTATTTGAGAAAATTATGGGGAAATATAGTTGATTGTCTGATTAATGAAATGTCTATCGATTTTGATTCGTCAATGCTGACCGACATACAAATGTCTGTCACTACACAGGAAACAGCACTCTTAGAAAGGTATTTGGCGTTGCCTAAATAATAATGATAATAAATATCAAAGTCATTATTTCTAATAACTGAAAGTACGAATTTTTTCCGTGTCGGTGATCTCTGTGTATGACCTAATTCCATAAAATATTTTCTTAGCATCGGTGGGAAATGTCGGCGTTTAATTAAAGTATTTGCCTTTAACTCTAGCTTAAAATGTGTCGAAATAAATAAACACTTGTTCTCGAAGCAATTTCTGTGTGAAAATGATTTATATACCACACTAGCGTAAAAATAATTATCGGATTTTGATCAAATTATTTTAGAGCCTGTGAATACGGAAGTCATATGAAAACGGTCCATTCTAGATGGTAGGGCAATAATGACCTAATTTCATACAATTTTCTTAGCATCGGTGGGAAATGTCGGCGTTTAATTAAAATATTTGTCAGGAACTCCAGGCTTAAAATGTGTCGAAGCAAACTTTCTTACTCAAAGCAATTCTTGTTTGAAAGTGGTTTATATACTTCATTAGTGTAAAACAATTATCGGATTTTTGTCAAATTATTTTAGAGCCTGTGAATACGGAAGTCATGTGGGAAGGGTCTATTCTAGAAGTTAGGGCAAGTAGAGCTGGGTCTCAGAATTAAATTATCTAGAGTGAGCAGCGGACGCCAACAAATTGAATTAAATGTATAGATTTTGCTAAGTGAAAAATTTACCAGAAAACTGATCTGTCGCATGTATCGATTACAATCTCCGAATTAATGAATTACAATACTGAGAAATGTGATAATGATTTAAAAGGTCTGAAGTGGGCAGCACATAACTTTCCCTACAAACTTAAATTCATTTTCTCTTTATTTTTTTAACAATTCATTAAATTGAATTCAGGTTCACAAAATAACACTCATAATTATTTGAAATGATACTGAATCTACACTTTTAATTCAATTTTTGTTTACATTTGGTAACTCAACGTATTTTCAAAGGCGTCGAAGCAAAATTGCGAAAAAATAAAATATCTCGAGAACGTCTAGCCCTAAATGGGGTTGATCTTATTCTTTTTATCGATAAAAATTACGTATAAAAGAAGCAATTAAATGATACATTTGAGCATACGTAATCTTTTATTTTAGATTTTGACGATTTTTACGGGCCATTTCGCAAAAAAAGGCAAGTTTATTTTTTCCAAATCGTACCAAAATCTAATCAGCACCAGGGTAACCAAAAGTGACTTATCTTCCAAATTTTGTGAAATTGGGTCAATTAGTTTTTTAGCTACAGTGGATACATATGATTTTTGCAGGCCAATTCGCAAAAAGAAGGCAGGTTCTTTTATCTCGAATCGTGCCAAAATCCGATCAGCACCAGGATCACCCACATGTGATTTATCTACCGAATTTTGTAAAATTTGATTCATTAGATTTTCAGCTAGAGCGACACACACACACACACGGGGCGCGGTAGCCCATTGGTTAGCGCGCTGGAGTTGCACTCGATTGGCCCGGGCTCGATTCCAGCCACTGCCAAAACTGCCGCCGTGTTCATGCGGAGTACGATCACGTTAAACATGTGGGTCCGAAAGTCCTTCCGAGAGGTTGGTGGTAGGGGAAGGAGGGTACGGTCCCTGTGGATGCCTCCCCCACTGGGTTCCGGTCTAAATTGGGTGGCACTTCCCGACCGTCCAAACAGTTACCTTAAACCTTTCTGGTAGGTCGGACGGTCTGGGTTTCAACAACAACAACACACACACACACAGTGGCGTATTTTGAAATTCAATTTGGTGTGGGGGGGAGGGGCATTCACTTTTAAACAATCTCAAGGGTCTAAGTTAGAGATCTGCACGAGCTCGGGCCTGGCCCGTGGGTTTTTGGGGCTACATGGCCCACTTCTTCGGGCCTGGACCGTAGACTCAATCTGTCCCACGGACTGAGCTCGGGCCCCGTATTAAAAAAATTCCGGTCGAGTTGGGCCGAGTCAAAATAAATAAAAAAGCCAAAATTAGATCAAAATTGAAACAGAAAAATTTGAAATTACATATCAAACAAAAGTCCCATATTAAGTAATAAAAGTTTGCTCTGTACGGATAACGCAGATGAGTAAATTGAACCGGACACAAAAAAATTATAATTTTATGTTAAAAATTGAAAACTTATATTCGACGTCAAAATAAAACATTGCTCTTCATTCAAGTTGTTTGAAACTACAGTAACAGATAATATGTTCTGACCTGGATGCAGCAAAATAAGTGTACGACGCCTATGTGCTATATACAATCATATGATCTATAAATTTAACAAGGAAGAAATACATTCCAAATTTAATTTTTGAGAAAATGATCATTCGGTTATTATCATTGGTCAAGTGCGAGTTGCAATGTGTTATACTTTAAAATTTATGGCAAAACAGTTTAATCGCTCTTATACTGTGATTGCTTGACTAGTGATGAAAATATGAAATCCAATTAATATTGTTTACTTTAAAATGTAACACTGATATTTTATTTTCAATTTCTTCTATGATTTTAATTTCGATTATTAGATTCCGAATGTTTCTAAATTATCAAAATTAAATAAATTCTATTCTTAAAATAAAACACAGTTCCGCCGTTTTATTTCCGATAACAAATATTAAATGAAAATTTATTTGAGTAAAAGCAGAAGTGGCGACACGTCACAATTTTAAAATACTAATCTCTAACAAATGACAAATCTCAAACATATCCAAAAGTCATTTTATTATACAAACAACCTACAGACGTAATATTAAATATAGCCATAGCGCTTTCGAACATCTTCCATGTTCATCCTCAGTGGCAATACAATTATTTGAGTAAACTGTTATAATTTGAAATTAATATATGGATAAAACAAATTATTGTCCTTGAATTAATTTATATTTGTATTCTAAATATCTACCACTTTTAATTTAATATTATTATGTTTTAAAAATATAAACGCTAACAATTGTTGCATATAAGAGATGTTTTGTTTTTGCTGCATATGAGATTATTTGTCAAGAATATTTGGTGCTGATGGGCTCTAATAAAAGGGACATTTCATTGTTCACTAATAACTTAAATGGGCGAAGAAATCATTTTTTTAAACATAATCTCAGTCAAGAGCCGTTTTCTCATTTAATCTTTGATATTATCAAACTAATATGATAAATAGAAACTCACTTTATAGTAATCCTCATTCTTGATTTGTACAGATTTTTCAAATTTGGGTTCTTTTTAATTTATTACTATATGTAAGATAACTCGTGTTTAATTCCTTAAATGCATATTTCGATCATCATACAAGGCAACATTCTTCAATGCATTACAAAAAAATTCGGGCAGGGCCTCCTTGGGGCTGACTTTAACTGCTTTTCAGGATGGGTCAGGCTATAGCGAATTATTTAAAAAAATTCTTGAGCTTTGGTCGAGTCAAATCTTAATAATTTTAGTCCGATAAAATTTTTAATTAGACCCGTGTAGACCTTTAGTCACTAAATAACTGGCTTTTGATTTTAGCTTCTGCCAGCTTCTGGAACCAAATTTTCCAAATTTGGAGACTTCGGGTTTTACTGCAGTAGAGTTTCCCTACTGTTGCTGTGACGCAGTAGCCGGAGCACTTTTTCTTTTTAATTTTCAGTTTCTGAGAGATGTTATCTCTATTCCATTTTTATTATTATTATTTATTTATATTTTTTATTTGAGTTTAAAGCATGATGTTTTTCTAGTTCAAAGATATCTGAACGACAAACTGAATGGGGATTTAGTAGCATTTTTGTTTTATCACGTGTGTTTAGGAAGCATTTTAAAACTTTTAAATTTTGGGGAGGGAAGTTGAACCCCTAATATCCCTTCCATACGCACACACACACACACATACACACGCACATACAAACACACAGTGAGCGAGAGAGACGTCCTTCATATAGTTCTTTCGTGTTCTAGAGGTCCCAAAACGGGTAGTTTCGTCGAAAACTCGAGTTGCGATTTTCGACACTATTCCAATACTTTTCCCTACAAATCACCATGTATTGCAGGGAAAGTAAGAAGACAAATGCGTGCAAAATAATTCACCCAAATTCAAAGGCATAAATATTCTGAAATTTATAGCTCTCCGCGTCTAGCTTTCCATTGAAGCTTCCTTGAGAAAAAAAAAAATACTCATACGCTCGACGCTCTGAGAGCGTGACGCGGCCCAATCAATATTTGCATACATCGAGAGAGTCAACGGCCTGAGATGGATAGGATGGATATACCACCCATGGCGTCTGATTCAAAGAGATGAAGATGGATAAATGTTCCGATTCGCGGTTCTGTTGAGCAGTTTAAATGCACAACCGAGAAGATGACGGCGGCGTTTTCGATTGCACGCTAATTGAAGCAATTCGCTCATAACAGCTGAACTTTTTTTAGCTCCGCAGCATATGCCTGTTGTTAACATAACAGTAGAGGTGCTAACATAGAAATGCTAACACAACAACTGAAAGGTGCGGAGTGGGGTGAGGGGGAGCAGCATGCCTCCGCTAAGTCACGCAAGGTTCATGGGGAAAGTGCTTAAGTACCGTAACAACTTAGAAATTTCAGATCTGCCTATAGTAAAGTGACCATGCCCGATCGCGTAATGATGATTGAAGCGTCCCAAGCGGAGAATTTAAAAGTTAGGGTAATGAACCCGGCCACATAGGGAAATAGACGAAAAAAGTCAATTGCAAAGTGGTAAAACATTGTTCAATGAGTATGAATCGATAATGAAATTTTTACAGACAGCATTCGTTTCACATAATAGGGTTATTGGCTAATGGCTGTCCTATTTAGGAACAAACTTGCACAACCGAATTCTACTATAAAACCTGCTAAAAATGTCATCCGTCGGAGACAACTCACAAATTAATTCCAGAAAGAATAAGAACGTACTTCGATACACATTGCGTGCGTCACCGTATTAGAGGCCCTGATGATACTTTTTGATAGATATTTATTGCCTTCCGTATACACTTTTCGTTTTTTCATGGCATCGATTTCTACTCCTTAAATAATGCTCTACAATTTTGAAATTGTGTTTTTTCCGTCTATCTCACTTTGTTGCCGAGTTTGTTATCCTAACATTTTTTAATTCTCCCCTAGGAGGCGCTGTAGTGACTTTTATTTTGATCGGACATGGCTTTCACTGCAAATAGACATAACGTGTAATCTCATGGACTTTTCCTTACAAAGTTGTCGGAATGCTTATGGACTTTTCTAGAATCCCTGTAAAATTAATCTGCTAAACGCTATTAACCTTTTGCTTACGGGTGGGACAGCATTCATCCCAAACGAAGAACCTCTCAAAAAGACAGGTATTTGACATACCCTATCCCAAACAGTTCGATCCCCCTTTGCAGGCATTGGCGTCCATGGACGCCATGGGATCGAACTGTTTGGGATGGACGCTGCCCCACCCATAAGCAGAAGTTAATAATAATTAACAGCTAGCATTTTGCTGTCAATGGCTCGAGTTCGTTTAATCTTGTAGTGTTAGTAGTATAATGTATAATTTTTATATCCTTTCTAAATATATTTATCGCTTGAATTATACAGAATTTTATGTGGACTAAAGATGACTTTCCCTACATATTGCAACGACTTTATTACAGACTTTCTTTACATAGTCTAATGTAGAGGGAAAGTATTGTGACGGGGTCGAAAATTCGAATTTTAATTTTCGACGGAAAATCACGTTTCAAGCATACCTAAACTTGAATCGAACGTTTTTGATATGTGTGTGTGTGCATGTGTGTGTGTGCATGTGTTTGTGTGAGAAAGAAAGAGAGAAAGCACATACCACAACTTTTATGTGTAGATACATTATATGAAAAACTAGAACTAGATAGAATTTTTAGTAGTTATCTTGATTGGAACGCAAATGATTCGAATTTTAAGAGTTTCATAGTATTATTTTCCATGAAAAATATATATAATTTCCGAAAAAACAACTCTAGTATTCACGAGAGAATTGACAATTTGAGCTACGCTATGGATGTTAATGGTATCAAAATATAGTTTTTATTAACACATTTAAGCCAAATCCATCCATAAGTGTCACTAAGCCATTACCAACGTAAAAAAAGAAAATTTTAAAGAATTTATACAGAATATTTTAAAAGAAAAACTTTATTGCCTATATTGATAGCATTCATTCTTTTTATGTTTATAATTGTGATACAGATGAAACAGTATGGAATGCGAATATTTGAGAAAATCAAGTTGGAGAACCACACTTCAGATATTTTTAATCGAAAATTGCGAAATATACGATCGATACCCTGCTTAACGATTAATAATCAACTTGCGAGAATCTTCCAATTTCTGTGTCACTACCGAAAGCTTTCCTTTATAGCGATCTCCAATGTAGAGTATCCATCCATCGTATTGGAGTCTCTTTAAATTACATCGTGAGTGATGATGTACTTTCCCCACACAGTAACCGGTGTGGAATTAAACTCATTAAGGAAAATCTACCGGCTGACACACTTCCTATTATCTCTCCAAGGCGAGAAAAAAAGCTAACGGTGATTAGTCACTGACTGTTAATCCGACAGTCTGTGTTTTGCACCTTACTGACCTACATCACCAAACTCATGGTCAACCTTCAAAAGAAAAGTTCCAAAAGAAATCAAAAACCCATTAAGGTGTATTGCACTTCCAAGGCAATTTTTCTTTATTTTCTTCTCCTTTTGATGCAACAGACCGGCATCTTGACCTTCTCCCGTTTTTAGAAAATCATCTTTTACCCTGTTGGGACGAACGGGGACTTACTGTTAACAACAAACTAATCGCCCTTTGCATAGCACAATAAGATTTTTTGAACACATTCACTGTTGAGACACCTGTCTCAAATCAAAACATTTAAATTTTATACAAAAACTGTTAACCATTTAGATAATTCGCTTCTAAACGAAATACAACATGGTGGTTGTAACAGTGTGGCAATTTATGAATAACACTTATACCATAAATGTTCTTCCATTAGAAGAAAAAAAATATTCCAGAAAATGTCACTTAAAAAAAAATAAAATTCAAATGAAACTTTGTGGATTACTTTGTTCTACTAACGGAAGAACATTGTTGCTATAGTGGAGTATTATTCATAAATTGTTGCACTGTTACAACCGCCATTTTTTGCTTTTGTAAACGATTTCTATAAATGGTGTTGTTGTTGAGACCCAGACCGTCCGACCTACCAGAAAGGTGTAAGGTAACTGTTTGGACGGCCGGGAAGTGCCACCCAATTCAGACCGGAACCCAGTGGCGGAGGCATCCATAGGGACCGCACCCTCCTTCCCCTGCCACCAACCTCTCGGAAGGTCTTACGGACCCACATGTTTAACGTGATCGTACTCCGCATGAACACGGCGGCAGTTGTGGCAGCGTGCAAATCCAGCGCGCAAACCACCGGGCTACCGCGCCCGAAATGTGCCAACAGCACGCGGTGTTCCCAGGTGGTCACCCACCCAAGTACTAACAGCGCTCGATGCTGCTTGACTTCGGTGATCTAACGAGAACCGGTGTTTTCAGCACGGTGCGGCCGTTGGCTTTCTCTATAAATGGTGTAAAGTTTTTATAATTAAAGATATAAAGTTTACATAGTCTGACTTTTAAAACTAAATGTATTTATATACACTTACATGTCGTCAAAACTTGGCGACATGTAAGGTGGTACTATAATGTGTTCTTAAACTACAATAACTATTTATTGACCACATTGTATTGAATTGCAGATACGTCTTTATCGTGAATTAAATTGGACAGTTTTCTAAACGTATTATTTTTTATCTCGTTAGATTAACATAAACGTAAGTTGGTCTTTCATTTGGAAACATTGTAGAAATTGGTTTCAGTTCAAAGGCAAAATGTGATAAAAATTGACAATACGATGCAACCCACAGCCCAGAGTAAAAAATAAATGTACTACGACGTAAATTTGCAGACCCTGTCCTTTTTGTTTATCTCCTTAGTATTTTCCTTACAGATTTAATATATAGATATCAATATTAAAAAAATCGGCGGTGGTTCTAGTCCAATGGAGCCGAAATGATTTTGCGTGAATAACATTTTGTAATATAAAATTCTAATTGTATAATGTTAAAAAAATAACTCTATCCAAAATCTTATTGTAAACAGTTTAAGGCTTTTAAAGAGCGACAAAATTCTTGCTTATAGTTTATAGCTATCACTTTTAGTTTTTAAGATATAAGCATTACAAACTTGAAAAACATAAAATTTTCATATTTCTTCAACTTGACAAGACGATTACTCGAAAACTATAAAAGCTTTTTTCTTGAAAAATAAATATAGATTTGAAAACTAATGTCCATATATGTATATTTGTCAGCTATTTCTATATTTTTCTTTTATAGTTTCGAAGATATTTCGAATGAAAGTATGAAAATTGAAACAATAAAATAAACTCATTCGGACAATTATTTTTTAAATTAAAAAAAAGATAAAAAGAGTTCTATTCAAAATATGATTATATACTCTTATAGGTCTTTTAAAGAGCTACAAATTTTTGCTTTCTGTTCAAAACTAGCTATTTTAATTTTTGAGATATAAGTATTACAAACTTGAAAAATGGAAAATTTTCAATCTTCAACTTTACAAAACGATTACTCTAAAACTATAAGAGCTCTTGTGAGTAATATATTTTAATAATAAAATTATTTTAATAAATATAGATTTTAAAACTAAATTGTCTAGTATATATTTTTGTTGATTACTATTTATATCCATCTTTTATGGTTTCAAAAATATTTCGAGTGAAAGTTAGAAAAATGAACACTTGCTCGGACAGTTATTTTTAAAAAGTTTTTTACTAAAATATTTAAATTATTTTTATATAATCATAACCTAGACCCTATTTCCAACAGAACAAGAAAAGTTATTTACTTTTTTATCTATTAGGTTCGGGGGTGTAAACGTCCAAAGTGCTTTACATTTTTCGGAATGGTCCGTTTTCCCACCAGAAAAATCCCAACCATAGATGTTATTCACATCAAAAGAATAATACGAAATTTAGAAAACAAGTGTTAAAGAATGTGGTATTGCATAAAAAACTGTCGGTTTATAATTTTATACATCTAAATATATTATTATGTGATGTTTATCTGGGTCAATATCTGCTCCAGTAAACTTCCAATCCTTAAAATTGTCCAACCGTTTAGACCTAATGAGCACCATAACCGTATCATCATAAAAAAGTTACTGTTAAGCGTATCTGAATCATCCGGATAAAACGAAATGACCACTTCCTCTTGCACAAGATTACGATCCTTTGTGAAACCATTAAATCTCAGCTCATGTTGGATATTAACAGCTGCTGTCTTACGCGCTGCCAACGCAATGTGCGAGCAAAATGGCAAACGTTAAAACTCAGGAAAAAATTGTACAGCGGTCCACATGAACCATGAAATTTGAAGAAAGATAATTTTTACGGCCTCGTAAAAGTAATGCTTATAATCTGGTAAATCTTCTATATCCGTTCCTCTTTATATTTTCGTTCTATGGGCATTTCAGAATTTGAAATTCTACTCTGCGGAAGTGTGTGGTGGAATATTGCAAAATGTCTTCCGTGTTTCATTGCACATGGATCAGATCTGAATCGCCTTGGTGCACTCGACAAATGTAGTGCAGAAGAATGCTAATTGTGTACTCCTTTCGTGAACATGGATCTCATTTGTTATGATGATTTATCTTCGTCATCGTTCCATCTTTTTCAGAAGTCATTAATTCACTTTTATCTTACTCGGGTGGTTCCGGCTGAAACGCTGTATACATCATAGTTTCACAAACCAAACCAGCGGAAATAGATAAGATAGGAATTTAATGACAAGCTCAATACGTGACTTTCTCTGGCAGATTAACAATTTTCTATATCGTGGAGAAACAGAAACATGAATTAGAATATTTTTTATAACGTCATCTCATTTAAAATCACTGGACTTAAGTTACAATTAGTATCTTTTTTCAATCAGAATATTGCGTTTCTTTTATCTCAAAGGATTTACTTAGATGGGGAGAATTAACATGGGTAGAATTTTTAAACATAAATTTTACGCATTAAAAAACCTCTTTATTCACGTCTTACCCAGGGTTTCCATTCCCTTTAAAAAGTCTTAAAAAGTACTTGAATATTATGTTTCAGACTTAAAATCCCATTTCTTTTTTTTAATTTACGAAATGCGTGAAATCTTTTAAAAGTCCTCGTTTTTCTTTTAAGAGAGCTCTTATGCTATGCCAATTATTAGACTTTAAATATCATTTCGAGCGAAAAGTTAGAAAACATACAAGAAGAAGTGGTTGCTATCATATTTATTATAGAATTTCCGATATGAAATCTTACACAGTATGAGCAATTTCATTCTTTTAAATAGAAATTTTAAAAGGAGTTGTGAAAAATGCCCTAAAAAGTACTTCAATTTTTGAGACATTTAATAAGATTTGAACACGTGTTCCAAAGATAAGCCAAATTTTTCACAGATTTCAATATTTGTCCATTGTGAATTTGCTTTCCTTATTGCGCATTGAGGTCATATACCAATAAGATATAAACTCACTCGTAACCGAACTTGAGCACTTTACGCTTCGGAATCGTATGCAGAGGGTTGCCAATATCAATGCTCAGAAGATGGTTTAATTTCATATCTGCGTTACCCAATTAATATAGCTGCAGGTCTAATGTAAATATTGGGCCATTAGATCTGCAGCCAATAAGAATCTGTATCGCCTTCTACGTCACTGGTTGATAATACAAATCCGTTACTTGTTCTGTATGACCAGAGATCTAATAGATCAAAAATCCTGTACGTACATTCATAGCATTAGGAAGGAGCCACCGAAAATGCATGTTTTTCTACAGTTCTATTTACACCTTTAGTTGCAGTTCCAGTCAGTTTTGACCCCGTGTGTACAAAACAACCATAAAACACCAACTTTATTCAAACGAAACATTAGAAAAAACAAAATATTCCATTTACTCAATATGGAATTCCGTTTTACCCTGTTGCTTCTGAAATCACACGGTATTCTTCCCAGTAAGGCTAATGCTTCATAAATGACACGCTCGGAGACGCACAGAGCTCATGGAAGACAGTTTCCAAGAAAACAAGAAATTGATCTTTATTCACCGACCGCAAGCATTTGAATAGGGGTAAAAAATACAGGAATCGGGAAGACCGATTTTGGAACACAGCCATAGAATTAAATGTCTCTTCGCCATTTACCGTTCACTTTGAAATATTTCCTGCAATTCAAGCATCTAGTTCCTCCAGCGTTATTTTGTAGAGGCTTTGCAGAGAAAATTATTTTTAACGTTCCTTAATTTATGCAATTGTTCTGTGAAATGGTTGTTTTGATTTCTTCCAAGATATCTAAAGAATATTTGAAGGAGTGAATGTGATGAAAATGGTGTTGTGTTATAAACGCTGCTTTTCTGCAGAGTCCGTTTATTTTGCTATTTTTACTCCCTTTTAATGTTTTTTTTTAAACACCAGTGTTTGTAATTTAACACCTTAATCTACTCACCTCCTCATTTTATTTGTGAACATTTATGTTGTTGGATTGGAAAGCTTGTTTCTCTTGCGAATTTCGTGACAATAACGAACAGCACATTACGCCCCGTGTCCAGGGTATTAAATTCTTCAACTTTTAAAATTCTAAATGTTTAATTGCCTTTTAAATAATGTCACATCAAAAATTCCCCCACTTTATCAACACAAAATATTTAAAAAGTATGACTTTGCAGACAAATGAGAATTTAACCTAGGGCCAGTCAATTTTTATCTAATCAGTAAATAAAATTTTGTTTTCAGTCAGTGAAGATATTAGTATCATTATTGAATTTCTCTAATAAAACGCAAATATGGAAATATTAATGGCGACACTTGTTTCAAAGGCCCAATCACTAGACCCTTCTTCAGGGCAAATAATAATAATAATAATAATAAAATTCTCATGTAAAAACTTCTACTCAAGTGAATTTGTTAAGATATATTTTGAATAGGCCGATATTGCAATTTTAGATTTATACCAATCGTCACTTTTAAAGAAAGGCAACAACCTATGACCCTTAATGCATTAAATTTCTCCAATAAATCTTTTCAGCACCTTCCCTGTTACCCTAACCTTTTTTGTTCACACTTTTTTGTATTCATTACAAACCCTGCAAGCAGATCACGCATAAGGACCAATCCTTTTTTCTTTGTTTTGCACCGACCTCCTTAATTATGCAGTGGGTAATGACTTCTTAAGTGGGCAGCATAAGCATACCGGCAACAAGTGCAGCACGTGCCGGCATCTCCTATGACAATGGCTTTTGTTACGCCTCCATTAAGTGTCCATATCGGTCCTCCATCGTAATCATCGATGTCTGGTCATGTATTTGAAATTAAAGTCGTCTAGCAGTAAACGCATTGTTACATTCACTCGTGCATGGAACTATTACACTATTGATACGTTTCCGATGAAGTTTGTTTCAATAATCAAGTCTGAAGTAAGTCATTTGCAGTAAACTCTCGGTAATCATCTGCTGATGAGACAGATAATAAGATGACTTGGCATTTGTACTCCTTAGAATAAACATTACATTCTACAGTACTTCGCGATGTAGATAGATTGAAAAGTATTGCCACAATCGAGTGTCGTATCAGCTCTCTATCATAATAGCCGCTGTAGGGTCCTGTGTTTCAAAGAAGTCATCTAATAGTAATGCTACTCTTTGTATTCTTTCAAATATAGAATGTTTAGTTTTAACTAAATTATTAATTCATTGTTCAAGGGAATTGATTTTTAAGTATCAAATCTGTAAAGCCATTTAATAACTGTTTATAACATCAAGTCCTTGTACGTATGCCCTTGTGAAACAGGAAAAAAACAGAACTCAAAAAACCATAAGAATACTTTTTGTTTGCGATCTAGTCGAGATTTTCAGCCAGTGACCGATATTAGTTATTGCCGGCCCTAGGGTCCCTTAGTTATTCATGCCCTCTATATAAAATTGTATCTTTTATTGTACCCTGTCTTTTTATATGATTGTATAGTTTTCTTTTACTTTGAAATTCGGGCTTCTTCATAGCCTACGCTTTGCGAGCTGTTCCTGTTGATTGACCCCCCCCCCCCCCCATTCTTAAGTTAGCTCTTGCCCTTCTAAATACCTGTCGAAATAAATAACTGATCAGAGAAATGTGCAGTTTACATCTCAGTTACGGAATTTTTTGCATATATTTCGAAATTTTGAGAACTTTAAAACACATTATAAAGCAGCTTTGAATTATATAAAAATAGGTCTGAAAATTTGAATAATTTTGTATCGTTTAGTTTTTAAAATATTTTATTGGCCAGTCTCATCTTACCACGACATTTTAGGATACAGTTTCGTTCTTCTACCTCTGACCAAATACACCGGAAATTGTCAAGAATTTAACGTGACCAGTGACGTTGCTTCTTGTAACCAAAGGAAATATCTGATACGAGCAGTCGACAGTTCTGAACGCAGCCTTTAGAACGAATTACAGTTCAATTAACGCGTAATAGTTTGAAATTATTTTATAAGTGTATGCTAAATAAAACTGATTATACTAAATAAAACAGATTATGCTAAATAAAACTGATTTTCATGAGAATTTTTTTTAAAATCAGGATAGCCAATCGTGCTAAGCAAGCAATCATTTTGAGCATTAGAAAACCAATATCACTTGTTTCAGAACACTAACATCAACCGTTCATGAGATACTGCATATATTTTTAATCAGTTTTTCAAAAAGTTTAATAAAATGAAAAAATATTAAGCAGATGATTTTCCATATGCGAAATTTTGCGTCAAATCTATTAACATAATGCTTGAGGATCCAGCAAGTTTTATTCAAGTGAAAAGACACCTTTTCTATAGGTTTTTTTTTTTTTTTTGACTCCAACAAATTTGCCAAATTTAATTTATTTCACGTAATATCAATTAAATATATAGTATTTTATTGTGGATTTTAAACGTGAGTGTAAATGTTATTTGACTATAGTATGCGTCACCAATGAAAGTTTTTAATTTAGCCTATAAAGTCGGAAAAAGCGTTATATTTCAATTGAATTGATGTTCATTCAAAATTAATCATTGTGATATGAGTTTTGAACGTGGATATAAAAGTAGAACAATGTTTTTAATATGCGTGGATATAAAAGTATACAATGTTTTTTCCTAAATTTATCAGAAATAACTTTATTGTGGTGTGTTGAGAAAGCCATTGTTGGCCGCATCATATATAAATAAATATTAAAAGTACTATAATTTTTGTGAAGTTCAAGAAACTATTTTAGCATATTTATATAGCAATTTGTATTCATCTGGGAAAAACCAATATTTGTGAATATCAACTTCGCTCATTTTTACTTTCTCATGCAAAGTATAGAGAAAGTATTATTTTCACGAAAATGTTCGCTTTCGAGATTTTAATTCCAATTAATGTTTTAGGAACACGTTATGACTATTTGTAACCGTTTATCTGTACGTGGTCTATTTCTTGTGTATATGATAGCTGAGCCACAAATATAAACAGATTTTTTTCGAAAAAAATTTTCGGCTTTGTTATTGAAAAATCTAGAACTAGATAGAATTTTTTTGAAGATTGAAAACTTCGAAATCTTACATGGCAACATAGGACCAAAATTCGACATAATCATGCATAAAATGGGTTATTTATAGCTCGATGATGACGAAACTTAATAATTTTAATTACACTAAAGAAAAAAAGTCGCGATAAAATTTCTGTGTTCGTGATATCATTATTCCCCCTCGGAGGGATATTATCATCCGGGGGGAAAATTGTCAAACTTTTGTATCAATCAAAATATTTTTTCAAGCCCTTTAAAATGAAGGGTAGCATGTGCAGGAATATAATTGTACAAACAATACAGATTTTTCAAACAATTTCTTGCAAAATTTACCAAAAGAAAAAATAATAATAATAATAATCACAAGCTATTTAAAATCGGATTCTAGAATGAGAAGCCACACTCCACCTAATTCAATAATTTAATGTCATCTGAATAATGATCATCTAATTGAATGTCATCTGGTTTGTCACATTCCCTCTTACAATGCAATTTTGGTGAAGCATTGAATTTTCAAAACGTGTTATTCGTGAGTTCAGTGAACGTCACGCCTACTCCTTCCTCAGAGGTGTGCATAAGGAAATGATTTCGGATTCCAATGGTTAAACAAGGCAGTGTTTCTCAACTTTCAACTTTTGTTTTAATTAACCCCTACGCGTCAGTTCTTTGAATCCTTGAGAGGTATCCCCTTGATTTCCAATCCTTAACTGTCGTTGCAATATGCATTTCACGTTTAAAACGCCTATTTACATGGCAAAACATGTCTGATATAGTGGAACCTGTATAAAGCTATGTATAACTACATACGGATCTTTCAAACAGGATGTCACAAGATATTGAGTATGTCCGAAGCAAAATTTACAACGAAACATGTTTATAACATCTACGTCTAATTAAATAGCTAAAACCGATTTAAATTCCTTAAAAATATTTTAATTAATTTGAAAATCTACAAAATATACTATAACTAGCACAACGAGACATCAATTTCTAAAAGGACAATTTTTGAAAACTTGCATTTCACTAGATTCTCCCCTTGAAAGTTCTTTAATAAAATGTTTCATTATATACTTTCTGGTAGATAATAGTCATTTTTTTCTTATACATTATATATCGAAAAGAAAAACGTTTCTTAGGTACATTAAAATCCACTATACACCATAAAAAAGTTTTTTTTTTTTTAATTTCGTTCTTAAAATATCATTTATTAAAAATAATATATCAGAATTATTTCGAATAATGATTAGGGTTAACCATATTAAGTTTGCTCAGAATAAGTTTACTTAAATTTGTCTAATAATTTTTTCATAACTTTTGACGCCGCAGAAGAGTCCAGTCAATATATTTGAATGCCATCTTATATTTAAATTCCATCTGTGAAAGAGGTAAATTAATTGCATTACATAGCAAAAGTCGTATGCTGCACACATCAGATTTTTTTTCACTTCCCCTGCATACATGTACAATTTATAGAGAAAGTATTGTGACCGGGTTGAAAATTCGAGTTTTAGCGGAAGAGTGCACGTTTTAAGCATCCCTGAACTCAAATCGAACATTTTTGAGGTTATGTCTGTGTGTGTGTGTATGTTATTGTGTGTCTCCGTGAGTTTGTGGACACGATATCTCAAGAACAAATGAAGCGATTCAAAAATAATTCGGTACGATTATTACAATCAGCAAATACTGGAATCCTATTCGTTTTAAACGCAATCGAATGTTTGGAAGTTCCTTTACTTTTCGAATGAATTTAAAATCATTATTAAAATCATTATTAAAATAATGTATTGAAAACATTAAAACATCAGGACCTTCAATAATGACAATAAATAATTATTTTACACGTCATTTTTTATTTAAAAAATACAAGGTGTATGAATTTCAGATGTTTCAAATAAATTTATCCAAAAAATTACAGGGAAAAAAAGCACCAAGTACTATCAAATAGGTTCACTTTTCACACTCAATATAATGAAACCAATCTACCATGTTCGTGGATTTAGTTCGTTCCATTCATGAAAGAAAATATTTTTTCGTAAGAGTTTTGTATTTTGACTCCAAAGAATTTGTCAATATTTATTCCTTTTACTTGATATTAATTAAATGTTAATTGCAATTTGATGACGATTTTGTACATGAATAGGGCATTCTGTTTTAACTAAAAAGTAGCCGATCTTGTATATCAATTATCTCTTGAAAAAAGTAATGTCATTGTATTATGTTGGGAAAGTCAGTTTGGCCATAATACTATCTCCTCAGATTAATAAAAGGTATATTAATAAAAGACCAAATTTTATAACTTCCGCTTTTTTCTTTACAATAATTCTTATAAAGTAAACCGCTTTCAAAAAAAAAAAAAAAAAATCTGGCAAAAAGGAATAACGGTGCCGATATCGGCTTTTGTCGGCGCATGCACGGCATATTAACAAATAACCGATACGATCTTGGCAGAATCACCCTGAGATAAGCGTCTGTTAGAACATCTTGAATTACCTTCACGTATTGTTTGTCCTGTGCATTGTGTTCTCACAGAGTGAGGCGACGAGAAGACAATGTAAAGAGTTCTGAATACAGATATATTGCTTGAAATCCAATTAGTGAGTTAGTATGACAAGAAATATGATAACACACCGACTATACCGAAGTGAATATTCGGCTAACCCCTTTTCCCCCATCAGCTTGCAGAAGTACTAATAAGCATAAGTAAGGTATACTTGTAAAATGATTATTAAAAGCCAAAATAAGGTAAAAAATATAAAATAATTTAAATCAGAATTTCTGGCAAAGGTACGATGCTATCGCATCTTTTAATGTCATATAGTTTGTCAGTTATGTCAAACCCTTATGTCAAGCGCAGACGACTTTTGAAATCTCCGATACTAGAGAAAAACTCTACAGTGAGCTTTTTTTTTTTTTTTTTTTTTTTTTTTTTTTTTTTAAATTTTACACATAATTTATTTGATTACTGTATTGACACAAAATGACGAAACAAGAAAATGTAAATTGAAGAATTATAAAGAAATATTTTTCTTTAAATAAGTGTTTACTATGGTTTTTTAAAACATTTTTAAAAAGCCTATTTATTCAATTTTAAGGAACTGTTACATTCAATATTTTTTAGAAAAAGCGAATTTTAAGTTTCTGGGAATTATTCATTTTTTTTTATTTGTATATAATGTGTGCTTTTAAATTATCTACGGCCCTTCATGAATTCAAATGGAAATTTGACTTTAAATTAATATTGCTTAAATTATTTTCAAACTAATTTTTTATTTAAAATGATTTCTAATTTTTGAAAACTTCATAAATAATTTAAAATAATAAATAGTTAAATAAGTAAATAATTTTAAATAAGCAATTAAATAATAATTTTGAATGAATGATTTTTGAAGACTTCATAAATAAATGATTTTGAATTTCAACCAATCATGTTATTCTTTGGGCTCTTAAGTTAATGATTTGCCATACAGCAATTTTTAGGTGTTGAAGACCCAGACCGTCCGACTCGTCCAGAGGACTTAGAGTAACTAGTTGGACGGTCGGAGCAATTTTTAGGTGTAGCAAAGTAATGAACAATGTAAGGAGACACATTATTGCTAGTAATAAACACAACGCGAAGAATAATAATTACAGTTAAAATTAGGTGACTTTAAATTTCGTTCTATATATAGGGTTTTATATTTCGATTGTTACGTAATAATTTACATTTTAGCACCGTAACGTTCATTTTATTTTTACATTTAGGTATCGTAAATAACAATAAATTACCACAAATACTATAAGAAAATTCCACAAAAAGGATGTGTACAATAGATTTTGAATTAGCTATTATTATTATCATTTTAATTAATTTCTATATTAATTTTTTACTACCAACAACAGATGCGAAAGCGGTGCATAAGCTATTAACGTATAGGGATTTACTAGCAGTTTAATAGTTACTTAGAAATGTATGTATAATAAAAAAGGGTTAATCTTAAGAGAAATTAATTTTACAATTTTGTTCAAGGGTCGAAACTGTATTAGGCTGAACACAAAGTGAGGGACAACTAGTCTACACAAAACTAAACAACTCAAGGAAATTATACCAAACAAAGGCTAGAGACTTCACAATTCACGTTTAAGGAAAGATAAAAACTTATGAACAGCAGTTTTTTGCTACCGCAACCATGACATATTAACAAATGCTTTGCGGAACCTTCACAAGATACTGTCCTGTTAGACAATCTTAAATTGCTATCACGCATTATTTACTCTGCTCATTGTGTTCTCACGAAATGAAAGGTGACGAAAAGACAAAGATTTCGGTTCAGGCATAGCTAATAAAAAGAATGTACGTACAATCAGGGGATTTTGTTGGGAAAAACGAGAACCAAATAGAATTCTTGTATTGTAATTTGCAACATTAGAACACGAATTCGAAATTTAAGTTCACATAGCATTATTTCATATACGAAACAAGGCTAATTCCTGGAAAAAATATTTTTTTAAGAATTTTCAAATGAATATCTTACGAGAAAGTTAATGTACAATTATTTGTATTGTATTCTGATACCGATTATATACAAGTGGATCTTAACTGACTGGAATATAAATGTGTGAGGAAGTGAATTTATTGAATAAATAATTAGAGGGTTTAGTCGTTTCAACTGGGGATGGGAGTTAGCAGCTGATCTAGGGATCTCATCTATGTATGCGAACTTCAGAGATCAATCTTGCGGAAGATCCAAAGCACAAAAAACATAGGGAGCGTGAGGATGAAACTGGAAGGCTGTATCACCTTCAAAATATGTCTTGAGAAATTCCCCTTAAAATCAGCCATGAGCCCGTAAAATATTTTGCATGTTGACTATGTGCCTAACATGTTTAGGGCTAAAAGCTAGCCATTGTTTTGTATTTAGTATATAGAGTATTTGATTATATTTTGCAATCTTAAGTTGTGCCATGTTGGGTTTCAAGCCAGATATGTTTTTATTCATGCGAAATATATTTTTTCATTTGTGAAGTTGATCCCTAAAATATTTATGGTTAATTGAAAATATATAATATTAAAAAAAGAGACAAAAACTCACTTTGCATTCAATACCTGCAGATCACCAAGAAAGACAACAGACTTCTACTCCCCTTGGTAAAATAATGGAATGGAGAAAACGGCAACATCTTTGGTGGCATTGATCAGTAATCAGAAAACATTTCCCCCCTTTTTAAACCATTGACCCTAAACTGTTCATGATATTTTCACCCTTTTAAATGGAGTAGTGCCATTGACTGACACGCTGGGTATACAAGACCCGGTTCCAGGAACCCTGTATTTCAGAAGACATACAAAATATTTGGCTCGCTTCCCAAACTGTACTGTACATAATAAGGGCTTTTTCAAAACAGTCCTCCTAGAGAGCCTCTGTCTAGATTCAACAGCTGCTTAATTCGGGGCCTAACTAGGTAGTGATCCTCATTTGGCACAATGCGACCTCTAACTCATTCCCTTGCTTCAGGTCAGGGGATAAAAGCTGTTGCCTTTGACCTTTCACCAGTTTGCTGCAAAAGCAACTTTGTACTGATTATAATTGGAATTCACAATCTCTGGCATTGATGAATCAGTTGCTTCAGAATAAAAAAATTGCTGTCCCAGAACCGAAACGAGGCGATTTTTAGAAACCGGAAGCTATCTTATGCGGTTTTGCGACCCATACCGTTCCCGGTGGTGGCAGTGACCGCTTGACAACCGGCATGGCGCAAGAACAATGAGCGAAAACAGCAGCGCATCTTTATGGAGGGAAGTGGTGCATGAACTACAAACGAGGGGAAGAAAAAAAGAGCATGGCTGCCCTATTGGGAAAGCCGTGACTGCGCCGAGGAAACTTGCGAATTAATACGAGTGATTCACTAAGGTAAGGGTTTTCTTGACGTTTCGCCATACATTGATTAAAAGCTAATGAAGTGGTGATGCATTGGGCAGTCATGCATGAAAATTGTTCACAGGTTTGTAAAGATATTTACTGAAATTGTTTCTCAGAGACCATGAAAATGGTTGTTTCGAGAATTCAAAGGTTTTGATCAAGCAGAAATATCTGAAAAGATTATTGTTCGGGGGTTTGGGCTTCTAGAGATTCAGGCAAGTCGAAATATCATCATTAAAGCGTTCAGGTTCTGGTCCTTCAACCAGCGTTTTTTTTAAGGCATACATCCGGTTGGGTCTTTGCCCCCCCCCCCCCCCAGAGACATTTTATGTTACTGAGCCAAGTGTAATTAAATTACTATATAAAAATATACGTAATATAATACATGTAATAATACATATGTAATATATACTGTAGTAATTAATTCTATATGTATAAATATAGTAGTAAAAATTATATTGGAAAACCTAGCCCCTCTAAGGTTCCATCTGTCCTCTCTCCAGCCAAAAAGTAATGAAAGAAGCAATTATTTCAACTGGAACTTTATTAATGGTCTTCACTGACTTTAAATCAGTAATCTTTTTCAATTTTTTGTCAATTATTTGTTTAATGTTGAGCAACTATTTAATCTATTTAATGCGGATTGGTGACTGACCGCAGACAACTTTCATAGTTCCAACTGCCAGGGATAAATATTATTATTATTTTTTTTTTTTTTGCATTTCTATTTATAAAATTTCTCATTTGTCTCAAGAAAATTACAAGCAACCTATTTAATTACAGTAAGCAAATACTTCAAAAATGACGTGATCATGTCCAATAAATTTTAAATTGGAGTCCCACATGCTTTCTATTCGAAAGCATGTGGGAAGGAAAAGAGCGAACATCAGTGACTACAGGATTGCTAGTTTGTGAAATGGTTAGCATCATGAAGTATGGTTTCATCGGCGTAGTTTATAACAATAATACAGTATGCTTGCGAATGTTTCTTAAATATGACTATCATTCCTTATATAAAACATATACACACAAATGTAATCGTTTATGCTTGCACAATAGGAGGCAGTATTCGATTTTATTACAAATATTAAAGAGTGGCTTAAATATAGCTCCATGTCGTATGATGTCAGAAATTAATTGCGTTAGGCTGGTTTTTCAAGATAGCCTCACTGTTTTTGCCTTAAGTTCAGCCATTTGATTGTTATATTGCACAACAGAGCTGTGTGAGGTTAATAGGCTTTCGACTTTCTGTAAATGGGCCGACTACAAAGGGATATAATAGGGAGGCAAAATTCTTAAAAAAAAGGAAGAATTTAAAACACATATTTACAACTTTTAACAATACACAATGCACATCTTGGGTAGGTTCACGGATTTCAACCAAAAGGCGCATTTTTAACACTTTACAACAAAGTTGAAAAGTGTTTATGACTTTGTTCATTCTGTCTGTCTGTCTGTCTGTCCGTTAGCACGATAACTGCCGTAAAAATGACTTAATCAAAATGAAATTTTAGTATGTTGTTCAGACGGTCTATAGGACCTATGGGAATATAAATGAATAATATCACCCAATTAGTTTTGGATTGAACCCGGGTTGAAAAAATGGAATACATTGAGCCCTATGGGACCTAATTTTTCAAGCATTTTTTAAGCGGATTTAAAATTTACAAATTGCTTCGAAAATTTTAAGCAATATTCAAATTGTTCCATAAAATATATAAAAAAAAATTCAGCGAAATATATTCAGTTGTTTTTTAAATAAAAATTAAAATAATAATAACACCTCTTATATGAAGCGATCACGTGTCCATGATAGGAAACGATCACATGACCCACTTCAAAATGATATGTGGCATCCATCTTGTGTCAAAATCGTGATTTTTAAAGTTCTTTTTAATTCATATTGAGTGTTGTATCCGTCCTAAAACTACTTTATTTTTGTCTAAATTCTGTGGATCTACATACTGAAACAACGCAATGACAATATATTTCAGTTTAAATGCTCTTCCAAATTTGATTATTTCTACTATTAAGCCTATTTTTCACCTATATAAAATGTAAACAGCAAAATATGTAGAATGAGTTGTATTAGAATCGCTGTAATTCTTTAACACAAAATCATTTAGTCCATGGAGTCTGCTTAGCTGATAAGAATGAAATATTCATTGATTTTAGAAAGAGAAGGACGATATTTTTCGATGAAGTTACGCATTGAGTTTACTTACTTGTAGCTCAATGGTCTTAATTTTTAAATAAAATAAATTATTATAGTATTGTGATGAATGACATGAATGGGGGAATTATTTATGAATGAAATGTTACTTTTATAGAGAGAGCCAGACGTGTTATTTTTTTATGACGTCATTTGAATGAATTTCAGTTGTTTTCGATGAAGTTTTCAAATATAATAAATTATCGTAGTATTATGATAATTCTAAAATTATTACCGAGGAATGTATCACATTTTAGAGATGTTTAAACCAGGCAATTTATACTTTAATGCCGTCATTTGAATGAAGTTAATTTTTTTCGATGAAGGTTTAAGGTGTCAAATATAATAAATTAATGTGTGATAAGTTTTAAAATATTACCGAGGAATGTATTGCATTTTAGACATGTTTAAATAAAATTGCATTGAAGTTGGAAAGTGTTTCATAATCAATGCTTTAAGCATGATTGATCTTTCTTGTTCAATTTTTGCTTTATTTGAAAAGTATTAAATTTTGTGCTTCTAATGACGTTAAAATTGTTATTATAGCTGCACTAGAATTATTTTTAATTTTTTTTTTAAGTACAAGTAAGCACTAAGTATAAGCAAGTGTTTTACTAAATTTTTATTTTCTCAAAACAGTATTTTTTACCATAAAAGGAACATTTTTTCGCAAATTATTGTTGTGAATAGTTTGAAACTCTGAGCACTTAATAATTGCATAATATTACATATTTTAATCCAAGGTAATTTTGGAAAAATTCATTTAGAGTGATTTAATAACATAAAAGTTGTTGTAATTTTAGTGTTTTTGGAACAAAATGTATAATTGCAGTTAGATATTTAAAAAAATAATAATGTGTTATAAATATAAAAGATCAGGTTAAAATATTTAAAATAGTTCAGGAAATATACAGTAAAAAATTTGAAGACTTATATTTATTAGGAATTCTTTAAATGTTCCTTGAAAATGAGTAATTTTAACATTACTGACATACAGACTTAGGCTTGTGAATCTACCCCCTTAACATTGCATAACTCTTGAAACAAAGACCATAAAAGAACATGTAACAATACACAACTCTTCAAATGAAGAACATAAACATATAAACCATTTTATGTGAGGTCCAAAAACTTTATAAAAGTGGTAGGTTTTTATATATAAATTACTAAAACAAAAAATTTTTCCAGTTCATTTTCGGTTTTTAAATAAATCGTCAATAAATATAAATTTTGTGGGTAATTACTTAAAGCCAAAATGGTCGTGCTAAATTTAGAAAATTTCAATTTATTTTGCTTTAGAAGAGTATTAAAAAAATACTCGATATATTTTATCTGCGTGATCTCTGATCCAACTTATCAAATATGTGAAGCTCATTTTTGCAATCTGTCAATCAGATCTGCCTTTTGAGGAAATTAACTCAAGTATCTATTTTTAGAATTGTCTGAAGAATAAATTCTTTGTGTTAATCTGAGGAATTTGCAAAGCATAGGTTATCCTAAGAAAATTTTATCGCATTTATACTGTGGACGGACACAGTAAAAAACAAAGGCCAATGTTCGATTTAGACGTTCCAACAAGTTAGCAACAACAAGTTGGAGCAAAATGTTAACTCCACCTACCGTTTACATGCTTAACCTCTTCAGGCGATTTTTTTTTTTTAATTTGTGGATTTTTGAGTATCTTTACAAGACCTGGTGGTTATTTAAATATTGGTTTTGATGTTTCCTTATTTAAAAATATAAATTTTTAGTATAATAAAGCTTCATGACTCGTCTAAATTTCTGACAGTACTTAAGGGATTCTGATCAAGCTAAACATCCAAATTGTCGAAAAAACAGAGTTACGGAATGTAACTATCTTATCTAACACCCAATTTCTTAAATACGTTCATCTTTTGCAGTTCCCATTAACACACAATTTTCAAAATATTAATGTTCCTTCATTTTTACTTTCTTATGTTATTGTATAGAAAAAGTATTGTTTTCGAAAAAAATTTTGACCTCAAGATTTTAACGGGAAAGTATGAAGACCTCCTAAACCCATTTCGAACATTTTGAGGAATGTATCTCTCTCTCGGTGTGTTTGTGGTGTGGATGCGATAACTCAATAACAACAATGCATCATACCACTCAAATTTTATATATACATTATGTAAAGAATTAGAACTAGATAGAATTTTCAGTAATTTTCAGGATTAGAATTCGAATTATTTGAATTAAAATGATTTTCATATGATTATTTCATATAAAAATAAAATGATAAATGATAATTACCTGAACGATGATAGTTATATATATGTATATAGTATAGGAGTAAAATTGACAATCTAAACTACGCTGATGTAAATCAAGCTCACTAGGATCAGCGGGACAAAGCAGTCACTCCAGCAAATACCAAAAACAAAAACAAAGACAAACTTTTGTCTGTTTTATTTCTGGTGCATTTGTAACTCCGTAACTGGTTGATACTCTTTTTTTTTTCTTGTTTTATGCCGTTTATTAACGAAGATTTTATTTCTACAGATACAGTTTTAGGATGTTTAATGCATTTTATTATTTTTAATTTTAAATGACAAAGTCTGAGTTTGAACATTATCCTTCGTTACAAAGTAGTTACCTAAAAAGTATAAACATCTTAACTGGCACAGTACGTAGGGTATACAAGTAATAATACAAACCATGCGAATGCTATTATATAAGCATATTTTGAGATGAATTTAATCCACAGAGTGTCATTTAAGTAAAACAAGTCAATGCGCATTTAGAGTCTTCTTATACTCAACCGGTGATGTAGGGCCTTTAAAAATTAATGAATTGTTTCAATGTGAATATTCAGCATACTGTATTACTGAGCTAGTGCAGTACATGCCTCCTGGATTCTTATTTTCAGAAATTTAATTGTCACCTATATGAAAAAATCGTTCATTTTTATCACCTGAACTGAAGATATTTAATTTTTTAGCCTTAGAAATACAAACATTAAACTAATTCTGCAGTCAAGGTCGTGAAGTTCAAGGTTATGTACTCACCTAATTGTTCATCTGAAGATTTTGAAACTATTTCTGAAAAGAAAACTAATTTATAGTGATTTGACTGAATTTATTTTAAAGGTTTAACTGTGAAACAGCTGATAAAACAATTAAAATAGAAAACAGATTAACAATTTAATAGAAAAATGTTGCCTCTTTTGTGTAAAAACCGTAAAGTAAAACCTGTGTAGTAAAATAGTTAAAAACCGTAGCCCGCCAATTCCATATGAAGATCAAACTTAGTTAAGTGGTTGATTAAAAAATGTATCGTATGTATACGAATATTGATTGCATTCTGCGTGTGATATTTGTCGCTAGTCAATGCCGTTTCTCGTATGCTTTGTCGGCTCCAATGATTCATTCCAAAACTCACACTAACTTACGATTATTTGTTCTTGACATATTATATAGATACATACTGTAAAATATTCTTATTTGTTTTCGAATTTAATTTAATGACAACATTTAATACCAGCACCGACACCTCTTGCCCTTGGTTGTTACTTTCCTTATATACATAATGTATAAGGAAAGTATTGTGACGGGGTCGAAAATTCGAATTCGAGTTTTCGGGAGAGAACGTTTCAAGCATCCCTGATCACGAATCAAACACTTTTGAATTGATGTGTGGGTGTGGGTGTCTCAATGAGTCTGTGGAGACGATAACTGACGAACGAATGGACCGATTCGAACGAAATTTGGTACAAAAATCACAATCCGTAAACACTGGAAGTCGATTGTTTTTATACGCAATCGAATGTTCAGAATCCCCCTAAATTTTCGAGTGAAATTTTGAAAAAATCGTCAAAAAATCAAAATCGCTGATTAAAGTTACGTAAATAAACATATCTTATGTAATTTTTCATTAGAAAACGATTGATATAAATTTTAAAACTCTAACATGAACCGTTCTCGAGATATTGCACATTTTTCAAAAAAATTATCAAATAGTTATATAAAATAAAAAAAAATATTTCCTATTGAGAAACATGTTCACTTTTCATATGTAATACCATATGATAAATTTGGTGACATTATTCTCGTGGATCTAGCTCGTTCCATTCATGAAAAAAGATACTTTGAGTAATACTTTAGTATTTGAAGGCCAATACTCATTTATCTGCTGTAAGAATAACTTGTTTCTCTGTCCATAACGCTTGGCGAGATTTTGGCGACGACTTTGGCGGAATGTCGCCAACTTGGCGACATTTTTAATTGTTGCCAAATTAATAAAAATCTCGCCAAATTGATAAAAATGACGCTAAATCAATGAAAATGACGACTCATTGAAGAAAATTCAATATCTTGGAAAGAATATAAATATCTACTATAAGAATAACATTTTTTTTTAACTGTAAAAGTAGTAAATTCATTGCATTATATAAGGAAAGTCATGTGTTGCCCTCATCAGATTTTTTTTATATTACCATGCCACTGATTTTGTAACAGTGTATTCTGGGAAATATTTTATTTAAGTCAAGCTCAGGGCTCGACATACATATGATAGTGCACATAGCCCAATATTCACGTGGTTCCCTTTCGAAACGATATAAATGGTTATATCGCCGGGGCTTAGTACTGATATAAAGTAGTATTATCTACAATCTAACATTACAAGCATACCCCTGCTACAAAGGTCTTGAGCAAGTATTAAAGTTTTTTTTCGTGTAGTAAAATACAATGAAGATTGATACAATCTTTTAGAAATTTTTTTTAATATGTAAATGCAAATACAATATTAATCTCGTACCCAATCTTAATTAAATAATTTTAAATGAAATGTAAAATGATTATTTACAATTTTCTTAATGTATTTGGTGACGAGGGTAACAGTGTATTCTGTAACTGCAAGTCTGTGCATAACTCAGACTGTGGTTAAACCCAAAAAGAATCACGTATATGGCACTAGTTAAAAGCGGAATTGCACTTTCCACCAGCTATTATCCCGCCAAAGGGGTTCACAGGGATGATAATAAAGAAACGGAAACCACCATTTCCAGGGTAAAAAATAAAACCAAAACTATTCGAAACTTTCCAATGCATTATCTCAGTCTCGGTCACTGCGGTCTCATTCAGCTGGTCTCTATAGCAGGTCTTTTGTGTCTGGTATCATAATGCACCATTTTGTAATAAAATGAGAAACAGAAGACTTGACGAAACTTCTTGGGCGACTACATTGTGTAATGTTCTCGACGCTCTGTTGCTTTCGGTGGTAAGTCGAGTGATTTTTAGCATATTCAAGGTTTCGGCGTGGGTTGGGTAACAGCCACCTTTCCAGTTTTCTTCATACAGCCAGGGCCCCCACAAAGGGGGGGTCAGTTGGGGCTATAGTACCGGGGCCCGGCAGCTCTTAGGGGCCCGTAAAAATTCACTGAAATAAAATATTTATTACAGAATTTTTATGTATATATATATGAATAGGTGACTAAAAAGAAAGTAAAAAAAATAGTAATGAAATATCTGATTTTATTCAGCTGCTTCTTCTTCCATGTGTGTAAGGTTCAGTCTCATTTCTAAAATAGTCAAAAAGACTCGATACAATGAAGACGCCTTAGTTCAATAAAAGTCGTCTGGATATGAAAAGAGATAGTTTCAATGGCATTGTGTAATGGCAGCAAACAAGGCAATAAAAACTGGGTGAAAGTAGGTCTAATGGAATTCTTTTTTTTTCTTTAGCTGGAGCAATTTTCTAACCCAACCCATTCTTCCTTGATCATTCATTCATGTTTACAGCTTATATCAATCACACAGTTGACTACTAAGTTGACCCTTGTCAACAGGTGTCTTTCAGTTTGAGAACGCAGGCGATTTTCCCTCCTCGTAAACCAATTAACGCAACGGGGAACCCATAGTGTCGGACATCCGGCTGATGCCTGAATGACGGTCTTTTTTTACATTTTCGCGATGTTTTGGATGTCTCCAAAGGGATCGAAGCGTCATGGAGATCCCCAATAGATAATACGTCTGTTGCAAGATTTCCCACTTAAGAAAGTCCACGTCTCTGAGGCAGGCGAACAATAGTGCCAAAGTTTTGTTTTTAAAAGTGCTTAGTCCGGGAAATGGGGGGGGGGGGGGGCTTTTGGTAATGTAAATGGATCTTTGGGATCAGAATAGGGAACCACCTACATCTATTGAGACAAATCGGAACGAATCAATAGGAAAGCCTGGGATTTTGTTGCCCAATCAAATATGGAGTGCGGGAAAAAAACGCAATTGAAATGATGGAGTCTAAAGAACCCCAAAATCAGTTATAAGTTGTTGATAGCTAACTCTAACTTGATATTTTCCCGTTTTATAAACTTTTCTCTCGAGTGAAGTTATTTAATTTAATATAATTGGAAGTCTGTATAGAGTTGTTTTAAAACATGTCGTTTTCATACAAGCATAAATCAGGCTCTAAGAAAAGAAAAATAGCAGCTGAAAAGGAGCGAAAAAGTGCAGAAAATCGCCAGGAAATAACAATTTTTTTTAAACCATCTGAAGAAAGTGAGAAAAATGAACAAATTTCTACAAATACGGATTTAATAGCAGTAATAAATCCAGATACATTTCCGATAAATACGGAGGATTCTAATGATACACTTGTGCAAGAAAATGCGTCTAAATATTTTAATGTTATCTGTACCTTTGAGCAAAGAGATTTATTAGCGGACAATTATGAAAATCTGAAAGATCCTGGATTATGGCCAAAACATTTTAGTGATCATTGCCGCCAAAAAATTGTTGAAATTGGACCTTGTGACGTGGAGAAAATGGTAAAAATTGTGAAAGACTTCCCTAAAGATTTAAATGGCAAAAAGTTCTCGGAATTTCTTCTCTACTCTAAATCTTCCAACAACAGAGAAAAGCATTTTCGCGACTGGTTGATTTATAGCTCCTCACAGAAAACATTGCATTGCTTTTCCTGCTTACTATTTGGTGAAAATTTAATTGATCAGACTAAAAATCGAAGTGATTTGGGTAAAAGAGAAGGCTTTTCTCCAATGAAAGTTCCTTGGAACAAATTATACGGTAGATTGCCAGTACATGAAAATAGTGCACTTCATCGCACCTGCTACTGTAAATGGAAAGACTTAGAGCAATCTTTGAGAGGTTGCGGAATTGATAGCAGCTTACAAAATCAAATAAAAAATGAAGCTGAAAAATGGAAAGCTCTATTAAAGAGGTTACTTCATATCACTCTCTACCTTGCTTCTAGGGGCTTACCTTTACAAGGAGATAGTACCAAAATAGGTGACAACAACAATGGAAACTTCCTGGGAATGTTAGAGTTTCTGAGCCATTATGACGACGTGACAAGAGAACATCTTGCAAAAATCAAGCGAAGTCAGGAAGAAGGAGAAACATCAAAGGGAAGGGCTCATTATTTATCGTGGATGAGTCAAAATGAATTTATTGCTTTATGTGGCGATAAATTGCTGGAATGTATTTTAAAAGAAAGGGAAGAAGCTATATATTATAGCATAATTGCTGATGCTACTCGAGATGTATCGCATCAAGAACAAAATGTTTTAATTTTGAGGTACATCTCAAAAAACGTAGAAAGCGGAAAATTTGAAATAAAGGAAAGATTTTTAGAATTTTTGAACTTTAACGAAAAATCGGGAGAAGTTATTGCTGAAGAACTTTTGGCTGCATTAGAAAAATATAACATATCCTTGGAAGACTGTCGAGGTCAAGGCTACGATAATGGTTCAAATATGAGTGGCAAAACGAAAGGAGTGCAAGCACGCATACTTGAAAAAAACAATCTTGCACTTTATTCACCATGCAGTGCCCACTCTCTCAATCTTGTTGGTGTAAATGCCGCAAGATTGAATCATCAAATAATGACATTTTTTGGTTGTATCCAAACCTTGTACAATTTCTTCAGCAGCAGTCCAAAAAAGTGGGAAATTTTAATAGAAGAAATTGGAGTTTCCCTCCAATCTCAATCGGACACACGATGGAGCTCTCGGGTTAACGCCATTAAACCAATTGTGCAGCATTTGCCAGGTATTTTAAAATCTCTCGATCGTATTCTGTTGGAAACCCCTTTAACACTACCAGACAAAATGTACTCTGAGGGAATGTCTCTTAAAAAGTATTTTTCTACCTTCGAATGTATACTGATGGCTAATTTTTGGTTTAAAATTTTATCATGCATTAATGAGAGAAATGTTATTATTCAAGCAAGAGGCATATCTCTTGATATGGAAATAAACTTATTGGAAGACCTCATTAAAGAACTACAGACTATAAGAAATGAGTGGCCACGTATTTTATCAGAAGCCCATTTGGTTGCAAAATGTATGGGCATCTCATCAGATTTCCCTGAAAAAGACAAAAGAGTTACCAAAAGGAAAAAATTTCATGATGAAACTTCAGAAACAACTGAGAAGAGAGAAACAGCTGAAGAATGTTTCAGAAGAGATGTCATTTTCTATACCATAGATTTTATAATAAATGATATTAGAAGCCGTTTAGAAGCTCATAAAAATATATGTAACCTGTTCTCTCCAATTTTAAAATATATGAAATTGTCCACTATAGAGCTCGAGCAGAAAACCAAAGAACTTGTTTCACAATATTCAAAAGACTTGTCCTCATATCTATATGATGAATTATTGCACCTAAAAAAAATACATCATTCAATATTTAAACAGGAAGTTGAAATTTCTCCTATTTTATTATTGAATGCACTACATGAAAAAAAATTGCAAACAATATTTATGAATATCTGCATTGCTCTACGTTTATTTGGGACCCTTCCAGTGACTGTTGCTGAGGCAGAAAGATCATTTAGTAAGCTTGGAAATCAACTAAAAACTTGGCAGAGATCATCAAGCAGTCAACAACGTCTTAACTCTCTAGGACGTCTTGCAATAGAGCATGAACTTGCTTCCCACATCGATTTCAGTAGTGTTATAAACGATTTTGCTCTCAAGAAGGCACGAAAAGCAAGTTTTTTTAATTAAGTAAAAATTTAGAAATAATTATCTCGCATGCAACAATGCAACTATCTCATATATTTTTATTATCAGTGCACCTTAAAACCTGCCAAATATTTTTTTCACTGAAATATTATAATAAAGAGGTAGTATTTATCTCAATGCATCACATAAGGTATGTTCAAATTCAAAATAATTCTTATATTTTACAAATATTATTTTTAGTTATATTCTTAAAAAAGTTTATCTTAGAATAAATTTTATTTATTTAATCAAATTTCCATACTGCTTTTTAGATTTTATTCTTTAAAATAACTACAGTTAAATTCATACAAAACTTTGCGCGAAATATTGTATTATTAAATGAATATAAATGCTTATGTCTTTATAATGTATTTTAAAATTATTCTGTGTATGTATTAATGTATTTTAAAATTTTAAAATTATATGTTGTATTTTGCTTCATTCAGAATTGATATATTTTAGAAGCAATTGTACATGAATGAGCTTAGAACAAACACATTGCAATATAATATTAAATTAACCTCATGATTTGATTCTCGCACTGTAATGATAAAATAAATTAAAAAAAAAAGAATAGGTTATAAAATAATAAATTTGTCTATGGATTCCCCCTCCCTCTTGTTTTAAAAGCTTTAGCATCTGTGAGAGTATTTAGGCAATTTATGTATTCACTGTAATTCAAAAGGCATTCATTGGATTTCTGTGATATTTTGGGTTATACATTCGTTACTCTGGTGCTAATTAGATTTTAATTTTTGATGCAAAAAAAAGGCTCCCAAAAGTATATAAAAGTGTTTTTTTTTATCTATTAAAGTAATAAAAACCTATATTAAAGTATGGTTTACTAGATTTTAAGGACAATCAAAACAATAATAGTGTCACTTATGACAAGGCCCCAAACTGAAAAGGTTATATTTAAGTAATTTAATTATCCTTTTTAGTTAAGTACGTATAGTTGTAATCGTATTAAAAAAATCATCTCACCTATGCTCCTACTATACTCGTACAATCGTTTCTAACATACAATTGTTTTTGTACTTTCCTTACAATACATTGTAATTTATAGAGAAAGCATTGGAATCGTGTCGAAAATCGCAACCCGAGTTTTCGAAACATCAATCGTTTTTTAGCACTCTAGAACACACACACAATAAAAAGCATTTTTTACGTGAATTTTCTCTCTCTCTGTGTTGAAGACCCTGACCGTCCGACTCATTCTAGGACGTGAGCAACTATTTGGACGGCCTCTCTGTGTGTCCGTTCATGAAATGAATGTAACCACTCTAACTCAAAAATTAATTGGCCAAATTTCACAAAATTTGGTAGATAAGTTACTTCTAGTGGGTGATACTGGTGCTGATTAGAAATTGGTATGATTATGAAAAAAAGAACCTGCCTTTTATTTACGAAATGGCTCATAAAAATCGTCAAAATCTAAAATAATGCTCAAATACATCAATTAAATGCTTGTTTTATATATAATTTTTAATGATGGAAAGAACAATATCAACTGCATAACTGTAGAACCAACCGTTCTCATTCGCATTTTTCTAACGTCGCCTTTAAAATTACGCACAGTCGTTAAACGAACACAAAAATTGAATTAAAATTGCACATTCAGTGCAATTTAAATAATTATCAGTGTTATTTTATACAATTGAACTCAATTTAGTGAATTACGAAAGAAATAAAAAGAAAATGAATTTTAGTCTGTGGGAAAAGTCATATAGTTTACATTAAATTTTTAACTTTGGCACTATAAGTAATAAATTGGCATAGAAAAAGAGCTATCTTATCGTATAAAAGATGAAACAAAATAAGAAAATCAGAATCAAAGTAATTTAAAAATATTTTATCTTATACAATTTTGTAACACTAATGTAACGTATTAAATCAAAAACTATTTCATTTAGTTACAAAAAGGAAAAAAAAATAGTTTTTAGAAATACTTATAGATTAAAATCTCTTTGGATAATTTATGTATAATAATTGGAGGATAGAAACTTTTTTTTGTGAACTTAAATAACAGTTTATTTTAAAAGCAGAAACCTTTACATCTAGGGAATTTCAACGAGTAAATATGAATGAAGCACAAAAACAACATGTATCCTATTATCATCAAAATAGTTGACTGCTTGATAAGAGCACGAAATATTTCATACATATTTTACTTTATTTTTACTTTCTTTATATACATACAATGTATAAGGAAAGTATTGTGACGGGGTCGAAAATTTGAGTTCGAGTTTTCGACGGGAGAACAGATTTCAAGCATCCCTGAACACGAATCGAACATTTTTGAGGAGACGGTTGTGTGTGTGTGTATCAGTGAGTCTGTGGAGACGATAACTGACTTACGAATGGAGCGATTCAAACAAAATTTGGTACAAAAATTATAATGCAGGAATACTGAAAGCTTATTGTTTTTATACGCAATCGAATGTTCAGAACTCCTCCCTAAATTTTCGAAATTTTGAAAAATTATTAAAAAATTAAAACCTTTAATAAAGTTACGTAAATAATCATTTCTTATGTAATTTTTCATTAGAAAACGATTAACATAAATTTTAGAACGCTAACATGAACCGTTCTCAAGATATTGCACATTTTTCAAAAAAATTATCAAAAAATCATATAAAATAAAAAAAAATATTACCTATTGTGAAATATGTTCACTTTTCGTAAGTAATATCATGCGATAAATTCGGTGAGGGTGAACTCCTAATTTACTTAGGGGCCCGCGGCTCCGCTTGGTACCCGGACCCGAAATCGGATGTGGGGGGCCTGCATACAGCGGAAGCAAATAAGGTGGTTATGTACTTGATCATTAATCATGGAACGAAAGTTATTCTTGATGGTTCAAAGTTAGAATTTCTCGATCGTTATGTTATAGGCACTTCCCACTTTTCACAATGCACAAATTGCGTAAATAAAGAAATTATCAACTTTCACAATAGATGAGAATAATACATTTTTATTTTCTCATAGCGCTGAGAAAATATTTTTTTTTTTTTTTGTATTTCTCCGGAGAACTTCCGAATTACGAGATTTTGGCGGAAGAGATTTTTCGTCGTGTTGTGAGTTGGGTAAGTCGCCTTTCCAGCTTTCTTCATAATGCGGAAAAGAATATAAGGGTTGTGTTACTTTGCTTTAATTATGGGAAGAAAGTGTTTTTTTTTTTTTTTTTTGATGATGCGAATTTAGAATTTCCCTATCGTTATATTATTTCTATATCACCCCTTTGGACAATACGCAAATTATGTAAATAAGGAACATAGTTGGCAATAATGAATTTTCATTTCCTCAGAGTGCAAAGATAGTATTATTTTGTCGGAAAAATTTCCGAATTATGAGGTTTTAACTGAAGAGATTTTTCGTCGTGTTGTGGTTTGGATAAATCGCTTTTTCAGTTTTTTTCATACAGCTGGGGGAGGGGGAAGAAATAAGGTGACTATGTTACTTGTGAATGGGCCGAAACTTACGCAATCACAATACGCAAATTAAGTAAACAAAGAAATTAAGAACTTTTTGCAACAGATCAGAGTAATTAATTTCCACTTATCCATCGTGCAAAGTAAAGATTAGTTTACCCAAAATCTTTTTAATTCCAAAATTTGTCGGAATAAGATGCACTCTTGTTATAAAAGTGACACTACTTAAAAAGTATAAATTGTGAGTTATCACCATAGTTAAGTTGGAAAAACTGTAGTGACACCTTATCCATCCGAGAGTGTGCTTATCTTCATAAGTGACTCATCAAATCACTCTTGTGTCGTTAAAAAAATTTTCCAGAAAGTGATTAAGAGCGATCTACAAAAATGACACTTTCATATAGAAAGTGCCCTAATTTGAAAATAAGTTGTATGAGTACAATCAAAACCTGCTGCTTTAAGCAACCGTTTTAAAACCAATATCTAATGGCAGAAAAAATTGGATTGTGTCGTAGTTTTATGAAATTCTACGGGGACAGGCAGGTTTTGTCCGCAACCGATATCAAATTTCATCAATTTCATAAATCTTCTCGCCGTATAAAGATACTGCCGTACCATACTGAAGATTGCATAACAAGAGAGGAGCCGATGCAGAAATGTTGTTATCAGCAATGAGAGAGTGATCTTATAAATTAAACCATATTGGAAATAAATATGCGTGAGCATTTTACAATGGCGAAGACTTGTGACGTCTGTTTATTACTTTCCTTGTATACATAATGTATAAGGAAAATATTGTGACGGGGTCGAAAATTCGAATTCGAGTTTTCGACAGGAGAGCACGTTTCAAGCATCCCTGATCACGAATCAAACATATTTGAGGTGATGTCTGTGTGTGTGTGTGAAAGTGTGTGTGTGTGTGTGGAGACGATATCTCACGAACGAATGGAGCGATTCGAATGAAATTTGGTACAAAAATCACAATCCATGAATATTGAAAGCTTATTGTTTTTAAACAGAATCGTATGTTCAGAATCCTCCTAAATTTTCGAGTGAAATTTTGAAAAAATCATCAAAAAATCAAAACCTTTAATAAAGTTACTCAAATAGACATTTCATATGTAATTTTTCCTTAGAAAATGATTAACATAAATTTTAGAACGCTAGATCTTTAAAACGCTAGCATAAACCGTTCTCGAGATATTGCACATTTTTCAAGCAAATTTATCAAAAAATCCCATAAACTAAAAAAAATATTAACTCTTGAGAAACATGTACACTTTTCATATGTAATATCATGCGATAAATTCGGTGACATCATTTTCGTGGATCTAGCTCGTTCCATTCATGAGAAAATGTATTTCGAGTAATACTTTTGTATTTGAAAGTCAATAGTCATTTATCTGCTATAATGATAACTTATTTTTCCGTCCATAACGCTAGGCGAGATTTTGGCAACGAATTTGGCGGAATCATTTTAGCGACTTTTTGAAATGTTGCCAAATTAGCGAAAATGTCGCCAAATGGCTAAAAATGACGCTAAATCAATGAAAATGACGACTAATTGCCGAAAATTCAATATCGTGGAAAGAATATTAGTATCTACTATAAGAAAAACCTATTTTTTTACTGTAAAAGTAATAAATTCATTGCATTATATAAGAAAAGTCATGTGTTGCCCACATCAGATTTTTATAATTTGAATCATTTTAGCATAAGTCTGAATGAATAATACGGGATGCAAATGTTAAGTAGAGTGGCGCATTTCACTGAAGAAATTTCGGATAAAAATATTATATTCTGCTTGATAAATTACAATCTAATTGAGGAAGGTGGGAGATGTTTCCATCTTCCTCGTATTCAATTACCTTATTAGATCTAGGCCTGGAACATCAACATTTATAGCATTCGAACACAAAGAACATTTTCTGTGTTCTTTCTGAGGTCAAAGAAGGCAGAAGCATTGTTAAGAACTATTCAAACTGAAAAACAAACAGATGTACTTTGTTTGTTCTTTCACATTGCCTTTGAACTGGAATGATATGTTTTCCGTGTTGTTCCTCGAAGCATTTTTAATGTTCGATCTTAAAGCATATCTTTGCAACGTGAACTTTAGTAACGTCACCTAACGATGTTAACTGCTATAATATTGATAAAATAAATATTTTAAGTGTTTTAACTATATCACTTCGCATCATGCTTTGAATATTTATAAGTAGCCTACCCATGTATTGTGTGCAATAGGTACTTTTAAATTCTAAGGCTTGTATGGCCATTTTCTTTTTCTTAACATATCAGTCATTTAGTCAGTCATTTTTTTTATGTAACGATTTGCAGAAAAAAGCTATTTAGTCTGATATCTCAGAAGAATAGATCTTTGTGGATCTGTGTGTGTTCTCTTTTCTTTATACATACATAAAGAACAGCAAATTATTTTGTCTGTTTTCTATTAAAGTTTTCACAGGCTTATGATTAAAGAGTTGTTGCAATTATTTGAATAAACAAAGCAAGATGCTATTCCCGATGATAACCGTAGCATTTGTTTCATGATGTAAAAACTACATTTTTACCCTTCTCATTCAAAGTTTAAATACAATACTTATATATTTTGAACTTATACATTTACTTAAAGTTCAAAGACATAAAGAAATTCAGATAACAAGAGTAACGAATTAGAGAATTGCTTATCTATTCATGTATTTGATATAATGAAATACAGTCATTAATTGCTTATCAGTACGCTCTGAATGCCCTTATTTCCGATAACAATGATTATGCGCTTTGAAGTTTTAAGAAGTATTAGATGTTCTTGTTTGAATCTTCACAATTCCACACTAAGCTACCATAAGCATTAGGGTTGGTCGTGTGGTCTGGGTCTTCAACAATTCCACACTAACACAGACCCGCCAACGACCGTACCGTGCTGAAAACACCGGTTCTCGTTAGATCACCGAAGTCAGGCAGCATCGGGCGCGGTTAGTACTTGGGTGGGTCACCACCTGGGAACACCGCGTGTTGTTGGCTCTTTTCGGGCGCGGCAGCCCAGTGGTTAGCGCGCGATTCTCGCCGCTACCAGAACTGCCGCCGTGTTCATGCGGAGTACGATCACGTTAAACATGTGGGTCCGTAAGTCCTTCCGAGAGGTTGGTGGTAGGGGAAGGAGGGTACGGTCCCTGTGGATGCCTCCCCCACTGGGTTCCGGTCTAAATTGGGTGGCACTTCCCGGCCGTCCAAACAGTTACCTTACACCTTTCTGGTAGGTCGGACGGTCTGGGTCTCAACAACAACACTAACACAGACCCGGCCGTCCAAATTGTTGCTCAAGTCCATTGGATGAGTCGGACTGTCTGGGTTTTCAACACTAAGACAGACCCGGCTACACGTTTGATTGCCGTAAGCCTTAGGGTTGGCTGTGTGGTCTGGGCCTTCAACACTAAGACAGACCTTTACAGACCTGGGCCTCAACACTAAGACAGATCAACACTAAGACAGATCTTACACCTTTCTGGTAGGTCGGACGGTCTGGGTAACAACAACACTAAGACAGACCCGGCCGTCCAAATAGTTGCTCAAGTCCATTGGATGAGTCGGACGGTCTGGGTTTTCAACACTAGGACAGACCCGGCTACACGTTTGATTGCCGTAAGCCTTAGGGTTGGCTGTGTGGTCTGGGCCTTCAACACTAAGACAGACCTTTACAGACCTGGGCCTCAACACTAAGACAGATCAACACTAAGACAGATCTTACACCTTTCTGGTAGGTCGGACGGTCTGGGTCTCAACAACAACAATACTAAGATAGACGTCCCGGCCGTCCAAATAGTTGCTCAAGTCCTCAGGATGAGTCGGACTGTCTGGGTCTTCAACACTAAGAGAAACTTGTTATTTTGTCGCATTTAAACGCATATATTTGTGTACTCTTTATATGAAAATAATTAGCATTCAAATTACGCAGCAACAATATGATAAAGTAGTAAATAGTTTGTTTACGCATTTTTGAAATAAAAAATGTAATTTATTTCCAAAATTCAATTACTTTAACCTTTTGCTTACGGGTGAGACAGTGTTAATCTCAAACGAAGAACCTCTCAAAAAGATAGGTATTTGACATACCCTATGCCAAACAGTTCGATCCCTCTTTGCAGGCATTTGCGTCTTGGACGCCATTAAAAAGGTTAACCTATATATTTTCTTAGTCAGAGATACACTGAGTGATCGCTGAATTGTAATCAATTTATGTTCTGTGAACCGGCAGAGATTTCTTGGCCCATGGACCAAAAATTCTACTACTCTTATTTTATATTCACCTCCCAAACCCAGAAAGCTGGTAAAATGTATGACATTAAGAAGCTGCTCGGTGTAAAAATAAGTCTAACGAGATACCGAGACCGAAAAGTCACACAATGCTTTTCATATCAATTGTTTCATCATCAAATGCGTGTTATATGTCGCCTAAATACGTAAGATGTGCAGGCCCCCATCTGATCCGGGACTGTTAAAAAATTGCGAAACGCAGTGCACCTGCGCGAGTTGCGGAGGTGCACATCCCGCTAACTATAGAAACTACCCGAAATTCCCAAACTCAGATACAGTACCCAGAACGTCCAATGGAAGATTTATAAAATCCATCGAGATCCGATGCAAGTGCTTTTACCTCCTGCCCTGATGAGTTTCCTAAAATCCCCCTCAAAATCGTTGGTCCTCAAATACCAAAATCCTAATTCAGATTTGGCTGTTATTAACGAACGAGATGCCCTTACTTTACAAAATTACTTTCTACATCTAGAAGATAAATGTGATAGGTTACTGATCCTCGGAGCCTTTAAAAACGTCCTACCTAAGCTTCAAGAAACCGAACATAATATGGATAGAATATTCCTGTTGTACGAGAGTATTGTCACTTTCTTTACACAGGGATAATTCTCTGATTAGGGCCCCTTTATGATATCACTGTGCCTTTCGTACCCCCTCTCTTTGACCCTCCCCCTCCCTCAGTAGTCGGTCGCTGTAATCAATGACTCAAGGTCGTGCTCCTTTGAGCACATTTATTCCTAAATTACAGTAACTTTATGTCCTTATTCAAAATGTTTCGATCCTTATTGGATATCTAACTACATAAAATTATATTCCTCTGTTTTCCACAAAAGACTAAAGACATCATTTTTATGATTGATCTAGGCACTCCTTAAAGGCCTGTCCTTAAATGGTAGGGATTTCTAGATATGAACCATGTTTTGTTGGAGAGAATTGATATATATGACTCATGTAGAAAACCTGTATCAAGTGTGATATACAAAGACCTCTTATTAGACTGTAACCCTAAAGGTTTGAACTTTTCCAAATTGGCACCCTACTGTTTCGAAACTATAAAGCGTCTTGTCATACACTTAAAATATACAGGATTCTTCAAGCTTCAAGAAATATACAAAACATCTCAGTCATTTTGATTGACTTCCAAGTATTGAAACAAATAGAACATTTATGGAAACCCTTTAGAAAGTTCCGTTAGATATTGGCATTTATTACAAATGGCATAATTGGAGATCTTTTCAAATATCTTGAAACGTCTTGTAGAATAAATTTATATATCAATGCACCGAGTTCACCATTCATAAATAATCAGTAGAAAAAATTAATAATCAGACACAAATTAACAATCGGACATGAGGCATAAATCGACAACTGGGCAGCAGACAGATCAAAAATAGCATATATATTTATCATGCACAAGACAATGCTATTTTGGGTTACTATACATATTCAGTGCTCAAAAACATGTTGACCACCATAATTAATTCATTTTCCGCCATTCTCTTTGTTTTGCATTTCCCAAAAATCGCCACGCATCTCTAATTTTACGGAATTTTTCTTTTCTATCTTTTTGATCGGCAGCTCCTGATCTTAACTCGGAGTTAAGAAAAACAGCCATTCTATGCAAAGGTGGGAAGGCTGTTTGGGTAGTAGTACCGGCTTTTTATGTGCTACTATTCAACGCCCTGCTTTCAAGGTCCTTTCAGGAACTGTCAGCTGATTTTCTTAAAACTCTTTATGCCCCTTGATTTGTGCTTCAGCAGTAATGCCTCGGTTGTAACATTACAAGACAGCGTGAAAGAATCTCATTTAAAAGACTTATTAGCGGTGAATACGTACAAAGAATTTCGGATGTTTTCATTTTAAGCTATTGTGTTTCATGAAATGGTCGGTGGTTACGGCCTGGAAGTTTGCTACGCGATCCATAATTTCCGCGCCTCTGGGTTTTGAGACATAGCAGCTTTAATTAGTAGCCTGTCTGGGACTATAAATCACGTTAGAAGGAAAAGTAAATTTCATGCTTGTGTTAGAATCTTATATATTTTTCTATAAAGCAAGTGGTAATTATTATTGGAACACAGAGTTGCCGTCCTTCTGGATTGCTTTCGAGTTTGAATCTCATTGTTGAATTAGTAAATTTCGATGATCGACAAAAGTTTTTCTACGTTCGTCGAATTTTGAAGGTGACGAATTTAATTATGTGTGAAAAGGTATCATTGATGTTGGTAAATTTGATGTTTTATCCATTGATTCCTGGAAAACATTTTTCTCTGTATTTTTCCTTCAATGATTTTGTGGACAACATTTATGTTGGATTGCAGTACCTAACCGTTAGAGATATATAAGAAATGTATAGTGTTATGGAGATTACAATTTATGATACGAAATTTTCTATAACTCCATAGCACTTTGCGAGAAATTTATCGGATTTCAATGCAAATATTTATTTATATTAACTGGAGAAATCTCCTGAATGTTCAATATATTTGTATAACCTTGCTTAACTGAAAATTTGGTATAACTCTTTCAATCATTAACGATTTTTTTTTGGCATCATAGAAGTGACCCATTTTAAAAGTGTTGTCTAATTCCGGACTTTACATTATATGTCTACGTTATATAATTATGCTCCACTTTCCGCTTCTTGTGTAACTTTAAAATGTTATCATACTATTAAGCTTGGATAAGTAGTGAAAAAAATTATTACACAATTTCAAAGCGATTAATTGTTACATTAAACTCAGTGTATAAAAAGAGTTTAATACTGTAAAGATCTGTTAATGCTAGAAGTTTTCCCAGCAGAAATCATTCAAAAAACAGTGGGTTTTATTTAGTCAAAAAGTATAGTTCTCTATTGATCATTCTTTACTACTTACCTATAAATCATATTTTTGTGAACATTGCCGCTCTTCATCATGACAAAAATATTTTTAAAATAAGGCTTTTAGAATTTTTCTGGTAGTAATATTTACTTCGAACCCAGTAATAATGCACGGCATTATTTTAGCACCGCTCGCCGTTTACAAAATTCTAAACCCTCAGAATAATTGTGAAGTTACTTCTGCCCTATTACAGGGCTAAAATATTTCCCTATATCGTTACTGGATTTAAAATAAATATTTATACCGGAAAAATTATAAAATGTTTGTTTTAAAGAGTTGTGGAGCGGCAATGTCCGCGAAACGATAGTTCACGGATTGTGAAAAGATGATCAGTTGAGCAATTTCTTGCCTTTATGCAATACCCTGTTGTAAGGTAGAAATCGTTTAACTTATTTGGTCAGTCTAGTATATCGGTCAGTCTTTTTTTTTTTTTTTTACTAAGAAAACGTAATAGTGCTTATAAATTTGATTTGCATTGTTAATGAAGTTGTATATTAATAAGTTGTTTCCCGAAAATTTAAGTTATATATTTTTCTTTTGCAGAGCCGGTTGTAACTCGAGTTACAGCTGAAGACATTTTTCTGTCCAGAAACTCCGCCAAAGCTGGAAAGCATGCAGAACAAAGAGACCGCGGACGACGCTGAAGAGGCCTTAACTTGCAAGGTCGAAACAGTCAGCGATCGACGGGGTTCGGTCGACAAGAAGGAGGCTTCTGAAAGCAAGAAAGACTCGTCCAAAGACGGAAAGTTTGCCTTCAGGAAGATGAAGCAACCCAAAAAAGGTACTAGATTCTTGATTATCTATAAATCACATTAATGTGGATTTCTGGAATATTCGGACCATTGTTGATGATTTTCTTTTTCGTTTTAAACGGGAAAATTCGGGAAAATCAATCGTTATCTTTTAGCAAACACAATAATTTTCAAGCCAAGAAACTCTTATAAAGAAATTTGCTAAAGTCACAAATATAAATATTCTACCCATAGGGGACTTTCCAAGAGCTACAAGCTCCACCTTTAGGTAAACAGTTCAATCCCTGTCTTTCAGATTTATGATTTTAGGCTTATGCAGGACATCTCTCCAAGAAATGGGGTTATTCCAATGAAATTTAATACTATTATTTCTATTCGTAAACATAAGAATTTTATTTATTTTCAGCAAGAGCGAGTAAGTCTAAATTTTCGAACATCTATGTTTTTAGAAAATGAAATAGACATAAAAATTATATATGACTAATAATATTAAATACATATATTATTTTAATATATATATATATATATATATATAAAATATTAAAATAGTAAATCCAATGGTAGATTGGAAGAAATAATTCAATTTTTTTACACTATCTTAAAAAAATTTTTAAGCCTACAGAATACATTGAAATACAATGAAATTCAACAATAAAGAGGAAATTATAATACATATTACAGTTCAAAAAGCTAAAGATAATCAACAAATGTCAATGGAGAGGAATCGAAAAAAGGAATACCAAAATAATCAAGCATTAAAGCTTGCACGTGGAATTCGATAAAATTCTTTATCAAGTCCTAATATTTTAAACGAAATGAACGCAAAAATGATTGTTTCTGAAACACAAGATAGATTTTATCTATAAACATGTGTTATTAGGACGACATATATATATATATATATATATATATATATATATATATATATATATATATATATATATATATATATATATATATATATATATATATAAATATATATATATATATAAATATATATATATATATATATATATATATATATAGTAGATGCAATATCTCTCGAAAAATTTGAGAAAATCGAATAAAATTTGATACGATTATCGCGATCAATAAACGGCAGAGACCTTTCTAGTTTCGAAGAGCTCAGACCATGTAGGAGCCTTTAGCATTTTGCGTACTAATTTTCTAAAATCAAGAAAATAATAACTAAAATAAAGATATTATGAAACACAGAACATTAACATGCCCCATTCTCGCGATATTGCACAAAATTAAAATGCAATATCTCGTGAGTTAAAATGGAAGCTAAAATGGAAAACATCATAAAATTTTAAATATGTCCACTATTATCAAATGAAGTGGGTTAATTGTTTGTAAATATTTTTGCTCATTTTTACAGATAACAACGATGATCCTATTAATTTTTAGTGATACTGAGTAAGAAAGCTGTAATTTGTGTTATTGTTTTCCCATAATATTAAAATTTGTTAATGTGGAGGGGAAATCATGTTTTGTATACATCAGATGTCTTTATTGCGATGAATAAAATGTCCGAAAAATATCCATTGTGCGCTAAGATAACATTATAGCTTCTAATCCATTCAATATCTGTTTATAGAATGATTTTTTGCAACAAAAAGTTCGAAACACGATATTTAAATTTAGTTCTAAAAGCTTTATAAAGAAGTTTAATTCACAATTAATTAATTACTATATTATGCTATTCACAGAAATACAAAGAAACTACGAAATGAAAAGGTGGTATACCTCTGCAGATGTGCAGGAGTTTACGAACATATTAGATGGAAGAAATTTCGATGGGTGATGAAAAATGGTCAAACTCCATTTCTATATGTGATGATTCACAAAATAAGAGTCCAATTGTCAGAAATTTTCAAAATTAATGTTAATGTGTGGCTATGTATACAGCTTTTCAGAATGATTCTAAAGTCTTTATGATAATTGCAACTCATCTTACAAATTTTGCATTACTATCAAGAGAGAACAATAAAACAGAGAAAAACTATTTGAAGGTTTTTGGGTTGAAAGGGAAAAAAAAATTCTTGGAATTAGCAACACACAGAGCACAACGAAAAATTTCCTGAATTTGAAAAACATGCGGATACCTAAATCCACTAAAAGCTAAAAAGAATACAGTTGTCCGGTAAAATAATTATTTATCACGTGATCTCAGAAGTAATATCACTGCTCTTCACATGCTTTTTTTCTTCAATATCGAAATAAAATAAAAATGAGGTAGCGCAATCAAACGTTTTTCACTACAGTGATTGCTTAAAATCATTTGAAAGTCCACAAAAGCTCCAAATTTTAATATATACTATAGTATGTGTTGCGTGTAACACTATACAGCCGAAATCTCAACTAATATAATGACAATTGTTATAAACAACTAAGTAATTAGATGCTTTTTATTAGTTTTAATTACTTCAAACTTTCGCCAGAATTGTTGTCTAACTGAATAGTGGTATTTTTTTGCAGAAAAATCGGACAAAAACAGCCCGTCCCGTTTCCAGGGTGAAGGCGTTCCATTTAAGGCTAAATTAATCGGGGTGGAAGCTGTTTCTGAAGCCAGAGGTGACAAGATGTGCCAGGACGCTGTGCAGAAGTTAAAGGTAACTATACAATTGTCTTCTGACCTATATGTCAATCAGAGTATCGCATAATATAGCAACACGGCAATATATAAATCCGAAGTTGGAGAACAAACAGTTGTTTTCTTCGTGACAATGCGCCCACCCATAGTTCTTAATGGATCCAGTACTGTTTTCGCGCGGGCACGTGACTTTGCTTAAGCATTCTCTTGACTGATAACTTTTCTGTGCATGTACAATGAATGATTTGCTTAAATTTCCTCTTGTAATTTATCTGTTATTTCGTTAATCTGGACCATCTCCGTCAGTTGGTCCGGATCGATAAGGTTTAGGTCGTGCGACTAACGAGTTAATCTTATTTCAGCAAAACGTGAAAAACATCGGACCCCATAAGAGGAAAATCAACGTCTGTGTTTCCTTACAAGGGATCAAGATAAAAGATGAAAAGAATGGGGTGAGTATTTTGTGTGTTTGCCCTCTTATTCCTTCCTCTAACAAAAATCCTGTTTTCAAGTAAAACTTGAATTGGAATTTTCAAAATGTGTTGTAATGAATTCTTCCTGTGTATCCAACAATTTCTCATCCTATGACATGTGGAATTTAAAAAAAAAAAAAAATTCTACAAATGTAATTGAAAAAAGGTGTTCTCCAAAGAAATAACTTTCTGGTAGTTTGATGGTTTATAATCCAAGTTTAAGGGATGCTCTTTTTTTTCACCTTGCACAGATGAGATATTAAAATGTCCCTATTTAGAAATGTTTATTAATCGTAATGTTCTTTTCGTACTATGAGTTCTATTAACAGGGCGGACTAGTTTTGGTTTTATCCAGAGTCGTCTTTGTGATTTCTTTAGATCCTGAACCTCCACACATTTTGGAACCCTCCTCAATTCCGACATTATTGTAACCCTGTCTAAATTAACATAGATGTAATTAAAATATGAATGTAGGCCCTCTAAAATTCTGTGGAACCCGGGCCCAGCAAGTTGGTTTCTATTTCCCCAGATTTCTTCCTCCTAAACTCTCAGTATCATATTCTATTTCTTGCTCTATCGGAGGTGAAATTGATTAATCCTACTAAGTAATAATACTCCAATAAAACATTCCCTACTTGACCTATTGCGGTTCGCGAAGCCATTGGAATATGGAAGAAATGGAGTCCGGATTGGCGTAACTTGGTCCTTGTAGGAATTAGTCTCATCCGGGATATCTATTCACCTTAGGACCAAGGTTACAGTCCCTGTAGACCCCATTTTAATACGATTACCATGCCCATAGGATTTTAATGCTAGCGATGACGATTATAGAATTCAAAACATTTTATATCAAACATATTTACTCACGACCTCTTCAATTTCTATACAGAATGAACTAATTAAATTGTAGCATGAATTGGGCAAGTTATGCGAAACTTGCGCTTACATCTATTTTGCTGTTGTTTTCCCGTTAAGAAAAAGAAACACTTTGCTAACTTATAGACCGGTCATGAATGTATCTGTATATTATATATACTTTCTAGTAGCTTTTGACATGGTCATAGCTCTTTTACAGGACGTCTATAGCCAATTCCGTAGGTAACAAATGGTGATGATCGAAGCAAAGGACAAACTGAGTGGACTAAAAGTTAGAATTTTGTCTGGATAACAGTTAAAAAAAATTACATTATTGAGATCTGTCATCTAACACATAATTCTTCACGATTTCCTTACTTTGGTCTTTAAGGCACGCACCAGTAACAGTCGTTTCAGACTGTTACTGGTGGTTTCGTGTCGTCTTTTAAAATTGAACTCCTAACGTATGTGCTTCTGCTTTACAGTAAAAAACAGCCTTGCCTTAACAATCAAACGATATCTCGTAAGAAATGTGAAATTTTCCCCACGGTCCGTCTAACTCAGAAAAGCCTTTATCTGTAGAAGATTACAAGCAATTGGGTACAAGTCCTACTTTGGACAAACTTTGCATTGGCTTTCAAAACATGTTAATTTCCCTGCAGTTGACGTAGGGTGGAGGAGAAGTATCCTGTATAATGAGGAAAAAGGGAAATAAAGCCATAAAATTTTCAATAAATCTGTTCATGAGCTTTAATCAAAATAATAAAATTCCAAAATTCCTTTAATAAAATTCCAAAAATCCGAACAACCTGACTAATCGAATTTATAAAATCATAAACTTCTTAATTTCGTTTTTTTTAATTAATGACTACTTGTTTTTGTAATTATATATGTATGAAAAATGGTTCGTTAATAAACTTTCCATTTGTAAAAATATCTGGATGCGAGTTTCTACCCGATTCCCCATTCCATAGTGTTACTACGGAGCGTATAGTAACACTAGTTATAACGTAGTGTTACTACGGAACGTAGCAGAAGGACGTAGTATAACGTAGTAACGGACGTATAACGTAGTAATACGGACTTATAACATAGTAATACGGATGTAGTAATACTACGGAAGTGTGGAAGTTGCTTCCATAAGTACGGAATGTACTAATACAGTACGGAACGTAGTAACATTACATTCTGTAGTTCTACTTGTATAATAATTATTAGATTGAAGAAATAAACGATGTTGTCTTTTTCAGATTTAGCTCTCAAGTTATTATTTTAAAATATTTCGTATAAATTAACTTAGTCACGCCGATGTTATTTCTCTTATGTGTGCTAATGGAAACTAATTTTAATGCCATAGTGTAGTTCAAATGATCAATTTCCCACATATACTATACGCTACCCTCCTTGTTTTGGGAATGATCATAGTTTTCCCTAAAAAATGATGTTATGAGAATCTCAAATTTTGTTCCATCGAGTTCTAATTACGAGACTTACTAAAATTATATCTAGTTCTCGCTTTTCACATCAAGTTGTCGACACCAAAGAATAACGGTGTGTGTATTCGTTTTTCAATTATCGTGTTTATACCTTCCAACACAAACATACACATATACAAGCGCATAGACGGACATCTTTCTAAAAGTTTTCAGGACGTCTTAAAACGTGCTGATCTGTTAAAATACCGAATTCGAAAATTTTTGGAAAAACAGTATTTTCTCTATACGATAGTGTGAGAAAGTAAGCTACTTCAGTTACTTAGTTTTCTGTCAATTGTCTAGTGTATAAAAATTCTAATTTTATAAAATGAATTACTAAGTATACTTTATAACGAAAATTCTTCTACTTTCGTTTCTTGCCAAGTATTTAATGTATCTTTCTAATATAATGTTCACTTTCATAAATTTTGGAAAGAAAGTCTATTTTTAGTGAATAAACTATCATAATTTATATTGTTACTTTCTTTTGCATTTTTTTTTATTTTTTAATTTTGAAATCACCGCTTGATAAACCAAAAGTCTGGAAATTTTGACTTTCTGAACTTTTGTATCTCTCCGAATTTTTTAGCTTTTATAGCAATTTCATTGGTTAGTATTTTTCCAAGTCGTGCATCAAATATTTTTACTGAGCTGTACAAAGACGAGTATTCTTGGCTTTAAAATGTTTCTGAGGTCGAAGAATCAAATCTTCTCCAAATCTTTAGCATACAAACTTTTAAAATATCTCATATATATCCTGTACTATCTTGTTCTTATTCTGTCTGTAATTACACTTAGCAATAAAAAAAAAAGACTTGGAACAAGTTTCCACAGCTTATCTGATATTATTATTAGGGAGAATCAAACTTGTTTCAGACAGTCATCCATACAACTAGATATACATCCAGACACAGCTTTGTGTCTGTAATGTATTCTTAAAAATACGAAGCGAATTAACGATGCAAATCTATATAAATTATCTGTTGAAAGATAAGATTAGTTTTGACCCTATAAGAGCTAGGGGGAGGAAAAGTTTATTGCCCCCACACAAACACACTGGCATTCCATTAGTTTAACCTTTGCCAAATATCTACCACTGCATAACCACTATTCGATCATAGATAAGGCAGTGCGAATTTCGCAGCGCGAATTTTAGAGGGTTTCTGAAATTTCACAAATATTAACTATATTTATATTCACGTATTTTAGAATTTTTTCTTATTATTGTCTCAATTTTATTCGCTAATTTTCGCAAAATTTTTTTTTCACGAATTTTAGGGTTTTTCAGAAATTTCGCGAATATAAAATATGTTATATTCTCGGACCCCTTAGACGGCGGCGCTGTTTCCTTCATTTGGTGTTTCGCTCATATGGAACGAGTGTGATCTTCGTGTCAGCAGAAGTTTGATAGATTTCTGGAATGCGAAAAAAAATTCATTTTCTTAGCTACATAAAGTCCTCCTCCATTCTTTGTCAACACCCACAAACAGTGTCGATGCCGAAGAATCTAAATTTGGGAACGTGTTACAGGACAACAGACATTGCACTGCATTAAAAAAAAATCTGATGTGGACAGCACATGACTTTCTCTGCAGACTCAAATTCATTTTTTTTTCTTTATTTCTTTAATAATTCATTAAATTGAGTTTAATTGCAGAAAATAACACTGAATTTGCATTTTTAATTCAATTTACGTTTTTATTTGGTAATTTTGTATTTTTCTAAAAGTGGTATAACTAACTGCGAAAAATCTCAAATATCTCGAGAACGGTTAATCCTAGAGTAATAGAGTTGTTCTTATTATTTTCCTCATCAAAAATTACGTATAAAACAAGCATTTAATTGATATATTTGAACATACGTAGCTTTTTTTTAGATTTTGGCGATTTTTGAGGGCCATTTCGTAAAAAAAGGCAGGTTGTTTTTTTTCGAATAATACCAAAATCTGATCAGCACCAGAGTATTATACAAGTAACTTATCTACCAATTTTTGTGAAATTTGGTCAATTAGTATTTTAGCTAGAGTGGATACATTTTTATTTTATGGGTCATTTCGCAAAAACAGGCGAGTTCTATTTTTACGAATCGTACCAAAAACTAATCAACACCAGGGTCATACCCAAGTGACTTACCTACCAAATTTTATAAAATTCGATCCATAAGTTTTTGATTTAGAGTGGATACATACATTGCACAGATACACAGACACAAACACAGATGTCACGCTAAAAATAGTTTTTTCGTATTCTAGAGGTCTCGAAACATGTAGATCCGTCGAAAACTCGACTTGGGATTTTCGGCATGATTCCAATACTTTCCCTATACATTACCATGTATTGCAGGGAAAGAAATAGACGTGTGTATGTACAATATAATACATCAAAACACTCTTTCCACTTAAATATAAAATGTAGATCTCATATAACAACATTGACAACGTTGCCAGAATCTGACCGGCTTATAGATGCAAGTATCAATTAAAAAGAAATTGTAATATAATGCTCATTGATGTGCATAGTAATTCCTTGTATTCCAGCTTCGTATAACTGGTAGATATTTCTTAAGAAAAGTGTTTTTTAAGTAAATCCTCGACCACGGAATTTTTCAACTTACTCCGCCATCACCCCACGAATTTTGCCCCCCCCCCCCCGAATAAAATGACTGTCCTAATCATAGACCCCTGTTAATAGATCATGCCTATTATTCCAAACATACATTTTTAAAGAATTAATATACAATCGTTTTGTTTTTCATCTTGGATACGTCAGCATCCGTATTTTATAATCCAATTTCTATGTCAAAGAAACATTGAATTTTCTCTCTTTTAAAATGCTTTTATGTAATGAGAAAAATTATGCAAATTTACTTGACTGTAACTACAAAAAATATTGCACCCAATAGCATCTAACTGATGTCAACATTCTATCACCCTCTAATGATAACTCAATAGCCATGTCATACATTTTAGTTAGATTGGGGATGACCTAAATGCTCAGCTACGTAGATATTTCGTTTTGTTAATATATTCGCATTATTCTAATTATGTAATTGTACATGGCATGTATTACGTTCAGAAACATTTACACGTATTACGTACAAAAACTTTTAATATATTTTCACTATTCTTCTTATGTAATTGTACATGGCATGTATTGCGTTCAAAAACATCTACACGTATTACGTACCGAAACTTTTAATATTTTGAAATTCACAAAGAAAACTAAAATAAAAAGGGCCATTTTTTAAAAAATATCTGATAAAAGTTAAAATGCTTCATGAGGATGTTCGTCGCCATAGCTTCGTTCATAGACGGGCGCAATGTGCCCCTAAGCACCTGGGGTTTCTGAGGTAGACGTGCATGATATATAAATAAATTTGAATTTTTTAATAAGTTAAATTATTTATTCGCTGTATCACTACTTTGATATAAACAACTCGTGCATAATACTGCATTTGGGGTGGTTAGCGCGCAGGGATTGCACTCGAACAACCCGAGTTCGATTCTCGACTCTGCCAAAACTGTCCCGTGTTCACGCGGAGTACGGGCACATTAAATATGTGGACCCGTAAGTATTTTCGAGAAGTTGGTAGTAGGGTACAGTCCCTGCTTTTACTGGATTTTGGTCTAAATTGGGCGGCACTTCCCGGCCGTCCAAACAGTTACCTTACACCTTCGGGTAGGTCGGACGGTCTGAGTCGAAGAAGAAGAATATGGCATTAAGTGATCCTCACTAAACATAGTTATAATTGTTTATTCAATAAGAGCGAATTCGTCGTAATTGTTCATTCGTTAAGAGCGAGTTCATCATAATTGTTTATTCGTTAAGCGCGAGTTCATCATAATTATTTATTCGTTAAGAGCGAGTTCGTTAAAAAAAACTCATTTGACCTGCATTAGACTTTTGAACCATAAAACTAAAAACCCGTTTAATATGTACAAGTAAAAGCTTTATTACTTGAAATAAATTTTATATACAAGGTTTCCAGGACAGCCTTTAAGCACCCTGAGTAATTTTGTAAGGAAAGGTCCGTGAGTGCACACGTTAGGTCTATTTAAAGCGTAAGTAGAAGATTATCAAATTAGTAGGAAGAGACATCAGGAACGGCCGAAACGCGTATATGGAAGGCAATAAATACCTGTCAAAAAGTCGTATCATCAGAAACTCTAACACGGTGACACATGCAATGCTTGTTAAAGTACGTGTCAATATTCTTTCACGAATTTAAATGTGCATTGCTGAACTTTGAACAGGCTGTACATTAGATTCGTGTGTATGTTATATTTATTTTAGCATTCCTTAATAAGTATTCCCCAATAACTGTGTAAAATAAATGCCTTCTGCTACAGTCTTAGTGTCTATTCATACTCGTTAGACAAAGCTCTACTACTTTATAATTAGATTTCTTTGTCTATCTGGTTCTGTTGCAAAGTCCGTTATCCCAACCACATTCCTACTCGATTACGCGACGCGACACGTAATCGAGTGGGACCGTATTCTAACTTTTAAATTCTCCGCCAGGAGCGCTGCAATAACTTTTATTCGGTCAGGTATTATCACTTTACTAACGTGTACACTCATGGACTTTTCTTCACAAAGTTATTGAGGTGCATAAGGACTTCCTAGGAACCTTATGCATATCTTTGTTGGATTTTCAATTTTACATATGTATCTTTGTTATGTTAATCAGTTAATCCATAATATTTGTTATGTTAATCAGTTAATCCATAATATTTGTTATGTTAATCAGTTAATCGAAATCTACAACGGCATGTAATAGGAAGAGTACAAAACGTAGATAATTTCAACGTATCTTTTTCGTTTCAGAATATTATCTATCATCATCCCGTTTCCTTGATATCATTTATATCCCAAGACATTACAGATGCTCGTGCATTTGGTTATGTATTTGGATCCACGGATGAACCTCATCAGTTCATTGCTATCAAGACTGAAAAGCCGGTGAGTGGGGTATTTAATAGTTTTCAAAACTTCCATATATTTTTTCTTTGTATTTATTTTTGGGGTCTTTCTGATCTGTCTACTTTTGACATTATTCATAATCATTCCTTTGGAAAATGGGTGCACTCCGGCTAAAGTTCATTGTGTAGTATCCCTAACAGCATTGTTTTCACAGTGACGTAACATTTACGCCACACTGTGACTTTGGGGCGTTGCATTACGTCTCGGCATACTAAGGCTCCTCTCTAGAGGAGCTCTACGGCTCTAGAGGAGCTCTACGGCATACATTCACGTCACAGCGAAGTCATTGTGGTCATTTACAGGGTATTTTGTGACGGTGCACGTTAAGTTGTTTCTGACGTCACATTGTAATATCTCTGTACCGTGATTTCGTAATATTGCTGTAACGTCAAGTTGCGTTTCTGCAATATCACTCACCTCACCTCACGTCACAGCTAAGTTATCTATATTTTTGAGTAATATCATTATGTTTATTGTATTTTACGGACATGTTGAAAGCCTTCTTTTATGACCATCAATTTAAATATTTTGGTTATTATATTTTATTACCTCTCTTTTTAATTTTGCCTTTCAGTTCTGTAGTTTTAACTCCGTATTTTTAATAGTCTGCTCTTTTTTAAAGGTTTGGAATGTGTAAACTTTTCTAAATTCAATAAGTTATTCAGTTGTTTTTTATTTTTGTGTGAACCGGACAGTCTGATTAGTCATAAAATAATCTCTATATGCTACTTATTGGAGCGTAGTCCCCTTTAGAGTACATATCTATGAAAAGCTGTTTGTAGCCATGCTTATTTTCATAGAAGTATCAAACTTTGCACGGTGTTAAAGTAAGTTGTGTATAGCTTTTTTTGTGTTTTAAACGTCCCCGATTTATTGCGATATAAAAAATTGCTTAACAATCCGACTTTTATAATTTAACAGCTGCTCTTTTAAACATCAAACACTGCTCCAAAAGAAAAACATTCCTAAAACTCATCTGTTCATTAATTATAATTTTTTAAGCGAGCGAATTGTGAACATATTCGATGACGGGCATTTTCACTCAGATGATTTTTCCCCTTCCTTTCTTAGGTTGCTTACGCACAGTGTAAAATATTTAAAATAAAACTTTTCATAAAATATATATAGTCAAAGTTGATAGCATGGTTGCCAATCAGAAACTTCTTAATGCGATGTGTATGAAATTTATCTTCCACTATCTACATACTACATTTTCGTCAAAATTTAAAATCTTGACAACAATATTTAAATTTGATATTAAATAATACTAGTTGCCCAAAACGAACATTTAACATATTTTTAAATTTTTTACCACTTACAAGTGATAAGCTAATTTGCTAAACTCAATATCTCTGAATGGGCCAGTGTTTGCAGCTTTCATATAATGCTTTTAATATAATAGGATATTTGGCTTCGAAACAAATTTTATAAGCAAAATGTTGTTTCTATTAGTACTGATTTTTTTTTTTTTTTTTTTTTTTTTTACAGAAACATAACGTATACGTTAATTTAGTATGTAATGACAGAGGTAACTAACAGACTTTGTAGATAGTGTACAAGATTGATAAAAAAGAATTGCTTTTATCATTTAATTAAATTTCCATTATTCGCAGAATTCTAAAAAAAGTCTAATTTACGCATTATTTAAATCTCGGTCATCCGCGCCCTATGAAATCCAGGTTAAGTTGCTCAGGCATCATTCAAAGAACTCATGTTTCAGCATGCATGAAGTCAAATCATATATATCCGGTTAGGCAGATAACATTATATTCATTGAGCTGCTGAGCCGATTACATCTCCTTCTAGTTTGAAGGGAATGTTACAAATTGCTTCATAATCATTTTTTACGCATACGTTTATATATTTATTGCAATATTTTAAAGTTTGCATTGTTTTATAATTGTTGCAAGCAGAAACATTCAATAATTATTTCTCCAGTAGGCTTTTCATGTTTCCTTCTGCATTGAAAGGAATCTTACAAAATGCTTCATAATCATATTTCACGCATACGTTTATATATGTATTGCAATACTCTTAAGTGTACATTGTTTTATAATTGTTGTAAGCAGAAACATTCTATAATTATTTCTCCCGTAGGCTTTTCATGTTGTTGTGGCTATACGGGATTTGTTCCAAACAGTGCTGAATTTTAAGCAAGAAGAAATTGAAATTGTTAAAGAAGGCAAAGGAGATGGCTTAAAAGAGACTGATATTGCATCTGAAAAAGTATAGCAGCAATTTTTTATTGTTTTTTTCTCTTTTAATCACAATTCTTTTACAATCCTAATATAGTATTTAAATATATAGGTTTATGTATTAACATTTAGATTAATCTTACATTATAAAGGAAAATGTATGAGTGTGTGTATGTATGTCTGTGTGGGTGCATGTGTATGTGAGTGGTCTGTAATGGAAAAGCTAAGCTTTGTACTGCTATAAAATTTGGTACACAGGTATTTCAGGACTCAGAAAGGTGCACCACCTTCTTCTTTTTTCTTTTAATTTGAATTACCTATTAGTTTTTCAGTTTTTTTTTTATGATTTATCATATTCATACAAATCGGTTCCTTAGCACCCGAAAATATTGTCAAAGGCTTTCCGCATGGACACCATCGAAAGGATCTAAGGCCATTCTTCCAACGATGTTCGAACTTAATCCGTAGGACATTTCCTTCATATTTATTATTATTTTTTAAATATACATTGAAATTTGCATTTTTTCCTTTATTTGGTATATACAAGGTAGGATCAAAAAGTTCGGAGACTGTGCTGATATCTCCAACCCTGATTGGAGGAGAGGGGAACTATTTTACCTTGGCGTAGAGGCACATGTGACGCGAAATGTGAAAATATATGTGTGTGGGGTCTATAAAATGTTCCACGATCAAAAGAGGGTGGTGATCTATCTATAAAGTGTTCCATGGGGGGTGGGGGTGGAAGGAGTGATCTGTAAAGTGTTCCACGCTGAAAAAGAGCGATCTGTAAAGTTTTTTATGGTGAAAATTTTGATTTATAAAGTGCTCCATTTAAGAGAAAATTATCTTTAAAGTATTCTACAATGTGAGAATAGGGATATATAAAAGTGTTCCACCATGAAAAGAGTGATTGATATATACGGTGTTCCCCGTAAAGGGTGTGAGAAGGAAAATAGTAGGGTAAAAAATAACCTTTAAAATGTTCGACGTTAAAAAGGATGAGACAAAAAAAATTCTACAAAGAAAACACTTGGAAACGCGAGAAACACCTCTTGTATAGCTGTAAAAAGTAAGCTCTCTTTTCTAAATAGAAAAAAAGATTTATTTAGAAAAATCTCAAATATTAACAACTCATTAAAATTTTAGAATAAATCAACAAAGTATTAAAATAGAGTGTCCAGTATAAGAATTTTGTTTTTGGTTATAAGATTTGTTTTAATAAAAATGCAACAGAAGTAGTTTACTCAATTTTTTTTTAATTCCTTTAACTGTTATTTCAATCTTAGAAATCTGGAACACAAGAAGACATAGTAAAAGCAGTAGAAGAGGAGAAACCAAAGGAAGAAAATATTTATTTTGTAAGTATTTTCCATACTTTATTTATCAAACCTACTCACCTTTATCACTAATACAAAAATAATAGTGGTTGTGTATTTTTGTTTCATATTCACAATATATTAAAAAAATCTGATGTGGGCAGCACATGACTTTCCTTATATAATGAAATGTATTTACTACTTTTACAGTAAAAACAAAATAGGTTATTCTTATAGTAGATACATATATTTTTTCCAAGATATTGAATTTTCGTCAATTAGTCGTTATTTTCATTGATTTAGCGTCATTTTTATCCATTTGGCGAGATTTTCTTTAATTTGGTAACATTTAAAAAAAGTCGCCAAGTTGGCGACATTCCGCACAATTCGTTGCCAAAATCTCGCCAAGCGTTATGGACGGAGAAATAATTTATTCTTATAGCAGATAAATGACTATTTGCGTTCAAATGCAAAAGTATTACTCAAGATATCTTTTTTCATGAATGGAACGAGTTAGATCCACGAGAATGATGTCACACCCAATTTATCGCATGATATTACATATAAAAAGTGAACATGTTTCTCAATAGGAAATATTTTGTTTTTATTTTATATAATTTTTTGATATATTTATTTTTAAATGTGCAATATCTCGAGAACGGTTCATGCTAGCGTTCTAAAATTTATGTTAATCGTTTTCTAATGAAAAATTACATAAGAAATGTCTATTTGCGTAACTCTGTTAGCGGTTTTGAGTTTTTGACGATTTTTTCAAAATTTCACTCGAAAATTTAGGGAGGTTCTGAACATTCGATTGCGTATAAAAACAATAGACTTCCAGTGTTTACGGATTGTGATTTTTGTACCAAATTTCGTTCGAATCGGTCTATTCTTTCGTCAGTTATCGCCTCTACAGACTCACTGACACACACACACACACACACACAGACATCACTTCAAAAATGTTTGATTCGTGATCAAGGATGCCTGAAACGTGTTCTCCCGTCGAAAACTCGAATTCGAATTTTCGACCCCGTCGCAATACTTTCCTTATACATTATGTATATAAGGAAAGTAATAATTTCATTATCCCATTGTTAATGGGAACATCATACAAATCCGATTGTATTATCACAGAATTGTCCGGTGGAAAACATTTTGACAGCTTCAGAATCACTCTCTGTTTGCAGTGATCAGCATCTCTGGACCAGTTTTACACTTTTGGCCACTCTTTAGCATGTAATAATTGGTAACTACACAGACAGCTAGAAAATTTTTCTATGAACAAGCAAGAAAACTTGCAACCACTTGCACAATTGCAGTTTTGTATAGTCTGGGCTTAATTTCCTTTAAATTATAAGCAGGTTTAGTATGGTTAATTTCAGCCTATGATTAAGTGTAAGTTATATAATTTTAAAATTTAACACATTGTTAAATTTGCCGTCTAGTGGACATACGGGGTTCCTAGGAAAGCCTGAAACACCTCAATAACTTTATAAGGATTATGAGTATACACTTTATATATATATAAGGACTATGAGTTGGGTTCATTTATAGTAAAGTGACCATGCCCGATCAAATAAAGGTGATTGCACAGAATAGCACAGAATTTAAAAAGCTAAGATGATGAACTTCTGATGACGACTTTTAACACGTATTACGACTGCTGTGAATGATGACACGAATGAGGACCTTATGGCAAGAAATTTTTTGCTTTCTGTATACGCGTTTTGTTCGTTCCTGGAGTAAACTTTTAGACATTACAACTTAGGCCGCCATTTCGGCCGCCCATTTCGCTGTTCCATGTCTTCGGACGAGTCGGTCGGCCTGGACTTTCGACATTACAACTTTCCGGCCGTCCAAACAGTTACCTTACACCTTTCTGGTAGGTCGGACGGTCTGGATCTCAACATTACAACTTTGCAATTGACTGTTTTCGTCTATCTCGGTTTGTTATCGAGTTCGTTATCCTAACTTTTTAAATTCTAACTAGGGGTGCTGAAATCACTTTTATTTGATCGGGTATGATCACTTTACTATAGATATACCTGACGTATACACTCATGAACCGTCTTTTGCAACGGTACTAAAGTGCTTATGGTATTTCCTAGGAACTCTGTATATTGGACAGATCATCTTGATCACTGATCATTATGCTTGCTAATCATCATGACCTTTAGAAACATTGTGATCTTAATCACTGATCATCATGATCTTTAGGAACAAATTTTCGTATCTGGAAGAGGCTCAAGCCCTTCCCGAGTTCTTTCTTGCATACTGTCCTGAAATGTACAATGTTTTATTTTAGACGATAACCGTGTTTTATATTTGTAGGAAGTTTTGCTGACGGAACCTTTAAAAATGAAGGAAGAGGAAACTGTGACAGATGCTGGGCCATTGAAAACAGTGGATGATCTATTGGGATTGCAAAGTGAATTAACGAAATTGCAAGAGGTAAGTTATATAAAAATGCAAATTTATAAGATAAAATAGGAGTGACATATGCCCATATAATGGTGGCATTATTTAAAAGATTCATAAGATGATTCATGCCGGACGCCTTCTCTTTGAATAAGAATTCATTTACGACATTTACAATTCGGAGCCGTTTTACATATTGGATCGGAAGGGTTTTTTTGAACGACCGCTCAATTCAGCTAATTAGATGGATCTGACGACAGGCACAAGATATAACAGTAGTTTTAGAGAGACGAGGGATGAAAGACGCAAATTGTTTTAGATGGTTCGAAATGATTAATGACGCAAAGCTCAGATTGTTATGACGATTCGTCAGCAAAAAGTTACAACATGGTGAAGCGATTTCTCAGTCACCAGCTAATGAAATATTGAAGTTGATAAATTAGCCAGCTCGAATGATGAATTCGGTATATTTTATGAGGAAAGTAATACATATATAATATCCTTATATAATTACAGATGAAATATAGGAAAGACTTACGAAATGGCGTGAAATAGTGATTCCTTGGAATTAATTAAGTTGAAGACTAGCCCGTGGCCAAAGTATAGAATTTTGGAATAAATGTTTATGTAAGATGAACGACTCTAAACAGGGAAGTTAAAATTATCTGTATCATTCATATGAGGTTGCCACCCAAACAGCATATTACAATTACCTAGCTTCTCAAGATGGGTTTTTGAATTTTTTTCTGGTCAAAATACCTAATAGATTTAAGAATTTAAACTGAACGGATATATACCCTTTATATAGTATTTATTTGGCACAAACGAAATACAATATAACTAACAACGTAATGTATTCGATAAACTTTAAAAAATAATTTTTTAAATGAGGCTCCACTTGAATTTCTCATTCATAGAACATATATCTTTTTAGGTTTACTTATATTATAATCAATATCAGAATGAAAAGATTTGTATCACTTTTTGAGCTTTCGTTCAAGAGTTCTTTTAAAATAAATTTCAAGCTTTTCCTTAAAAGTTTTATATAAGTTTCTTTCTTCAAGCTCACAACAGTTCAATGGCATTTGATTTCTGTTGATACATGCTATTTTAATATTATTTATAACCATATCATAGTCCAAACTATTATTTTCACGCACCATAACACCATGGTTCAGGTAGTTTTTCAATAAACGATAATACTATGAAAATTTTAAATTTTGCATAATTTTAGTTCTAATCAAGAGAATTAATAAATAAATATATATATGTGTGTGTGTATGTATGTATGTATGTATGTATGTATGTGTGTGTATGTGTTCAATGTACCAATGTTATTAATAAAAGGAACTATGTTTTAACAGGAAATTGATTTGTATGCACTTCATGATGATTTCACAATTTTTTTGCCTTCTATCTATTGCTATCCATTTTTATCCATTCTAATTTTTACTTTCCCTGCAATACATGGTAATGTATAGGGAAAGTATTGGAATCATGTCGAAAATCGCAACTCGAGTTGTTCTACACGTTTCGAGACCTCTAGAATACGAAAAAACTATTTTTAGCGTGACGTTTGTGTGTGTGTCTGTGCAATGTATGTATCCACTCTAACTCAAAAACTAATGGACTGAATTTCATAAAATTTGGTAGGTACGTCACTTGGGTGACCCTGGTGCTGATTAGTTTTTGGTACGATTCGTAAAAACAGAACCCGCCTTTTTTTGCGAAATGACCCGTAAAAATTTCATGTATCCACTCTAGCTAGAATACTAATTGACCAAATTTCACAAAATTTGGTAGATAAGTTACTTGTGGGACACTCTGGTGCTGATTAGATTTTGGTACGATTCGGAAAAGAACAATCTGCATTATTTTACGAAATGGCCCGCAAAAATCGCCAAAATTAAAAAAAAAAAGACTATATGCTGATGAAATGTATCAATTTAATTCCTATTTAATACGCAATTTTTGACGAGGAAAGGAGTATAACACACTTCATTATACTTTAGAACTAGCCGTTCTCAAGATATTTGAGATTTCTTGCATTTTTGTTACCCCGCTATCAGAAAAATGTTCAGTTACCAAATAAAAACAAAAATTGAATTAAAAATGCAAATTTAATGTTAGTTGATGCAATTAAACTCAATCTAATGAATTATTAAAGAAATAAAGAAAATATGAATTTAAGTCTGCAGGAAAAGTCATGTGCTGCCCACATCAGAGTTTTTAATTAGTTTTATTTTCCATGGATTGTTGTTGTGTTCCCTCCCCCTCCCCAAAGAATTTATATCTTACTGATTTGCATTCCATTAATTTTGTAATCTAGTATTCATTAAGAGATTTTTAATTATTTTTAGGTAATTTACAATATGTCTTTAATTATATATATATATATATATATATATATATATACACATTATATAATGCATTTGAAAATATTAATAAAAATAATAGAAAAAATAAATTAAAAATAAGAATAAGTTCTGTAATAAGTGCAGATTTATAACAGACTGACCTTTTTGAAAAAAAGTGTTTTTTAGTTGTATTTAAATAAAAAATTATAATATAAAAAATATAGCTAATTAAATTCTAATGGAGATAATAGATGGAAATGGAGCTCTGGATTTTTTATTACTTTTGCTAATTTATTTGCCAAATGAAGTTTTCTTTCGCCAACTAGAGTTTATATTTGTCAAATTTTATTTTGACTTTCCACTTGAAAAATTTGTTTTTATTTATAAATTATTAGATTCCTAAGATCATTGTTTTGGAAAATAGTATAGTAGTACACATTACGATTAGTATATCATGATTTTGATATTGGCAGAATCCATAATCGCCAAATATATCTTTTCAATCGCCAAATTGAATCTTTTTTTCACAGTTCACTCTCTCTCTCTCTATATATATATATATATATATATACATATATATATAAATATATATATATATATATATATAGTTTTTATGAAATATATCTACTCATTTCTTTTCTGAGTTATCAGATTAACACACATTTACAAATGAACATCTGTTCAAAAATTAACAGACCGTTATTTTCGGTCGAAATCATGAAATCGAATTTCTTTTTAGAAAACAATAATTACTCTACACAATAAGTATGTGTAAATCTAACAAAGAATTTTAAATTCCATCACTTTCCCAGATTTTCGAATTTTTAAAGATTTCTTTGACCTGTCTTATTATTATTATCATTTTAATTCCTAACAATTCCAGATTCCAGGTACGGTGGCAATCTTAAAGTTCTGATAGGATTTAGTATTGCATAAAATAATAAATAATAGAATATGTTTCTATAATTCTATAAATTGTCACTAAAACATGAAATAGTTATATATCTACAAATAATTTATTTGCTATTGTAAATGAGAATATTTATAATATTCTGAAAATATCTCCAAAGAGGAACATTTTCACAAACTTTATTTTGGATTGAAATGTATACCACTACATAAATTTTTGATAATTGGTAAGATTTAAATATAAAGGTTTTGACTAAAGAAATAACTTTAATATTTTAAATTGAAACGTATACCACTACATAAATCTTAGATAATTGGTAAGATTTAAATATAACTTTAATGTTTTAGATTGAAATGTATACCATTACTACATAAATCTTAGATAATCGCTAAGATTTAAGTATAATGGTTTTGACTAAAGAAATAAAAATAAAATAATTATCTTTGTCTAAAAATTTTACTTTGGTTTTCTTTGCGATTTTATTTATTAATTTTATTATTATTATGGTTATAATCAATCAAAAAGCTCTATATGAACCAAATTGTAAGTTTTATATTTCATTTGGGTGAAACATTTTCTTTCATATTTATATTTTTTATGAGAATTCATAAACTAACGGTTGTTTTGAAACTGTTGTGACAGTTTTTACTATTTCAGGGTATAATTCAGATGGATACAAGTATAGCATCTGTGGCAGCTTTCAACTCCGAAGATGCGATACCGGAGAATGATCCTTTTGATACGTCGTTCGTCCTCGGACCAAAGAGGGTAATTTGAATTATTAATTTTAACACAGATAGTGTTGAAAAACTAATTCTATGTATTTTCACACATAGCAGACTAATTTTATTTGTGTTTTCTTGATAGAAAGCAAACATAAGTGATAGAAAGCAAAAATTTTCACACATAGCAGACTAATTCTTTGTATTTCCTTGATAGAAAGCAAACATAAGTAATGGAAAGCAAAATTTTCACACATAGCAGACTATTTCTTTATGTTTCCTTGATAGAAAACAAACATAATTGATGGAAAACAAAATTAAGTGACTACAATTAACTGAAAGGTTTTATAAGCCCCTTTCATCGGGTTGGCAGTGTGGAAAGCCCAGGCAGCCCGACTCACCCGAGGGCATGAGTGGCCGAGGGTTGGCAATGTCGAAAGTCCAAACCATCCGACTCGTCCGTAGACTTAGAGCAGCTATTTGGATGGCCGGAGGGTTGGCAATGTATATTAATTGAAGCAGTGTGTATCAATTGAAACAATATTGTATCAAATGAAGCAGTGTTGTTGTTGAGACCCAGACCGTCCGACCTACCAGAAAGGTGTAAGGTAACTGTATGGACGGCCGGGAAGTGCCACCCAATTTAGACCGGAACCCAGTGGGAGAGGCATCCACAGGGACCGTACCCTCCTTCCCCTACCACCAACCTCTCGGAAGGACTTACGGACCCACATGTTTAACGTGATCGTACTCCGCATGAACACGGCGGCATTTGTGGTAGCGTGCAAATCTAGCGCGCAAACCACGGGGATACCGCACCCGAGATGGCCAACAGCACGCGGTGTTCCGAGGTGGTCACCCACCAAGTACTAACCGCGCCCGATGCTGCTTGACTTCGGTGATCTAACGAGAACCGGTGCAGCATGGTACGGCCGTTGGCCTCAAAAAAAAAAATTTAAAAATGAAAATGATCAAATTTTAAAAATGAAGCAGTGTGTATTGAATCAGTCTATATTGAAGCAGTGTGTATCAATTTAAGCAGTGCATTGAAACAGTATGTATCAATTGAAGGATCAAATGTAACTACTAGGAAACAGAACAAGAACAATAGAATAGGACTAGAAAACCCAAAGAAATATAATCCAAAAAATATGTGTTTTCATTCTGATCGTTTGTTCTTAACCTGTTTCTTCGCAGTCGTATTTGATCCTTTGATTGATACACATTGCTTCTAACCTATAAAGAGTAGTGAACACATTTGAAACAATTGTCGTTAGCTAATTTTCATATGCTTGCTATGAAGGATGTACAAATAATTTGTATTTTCATAAGTTATATTTATTGTGATGGCAGACAGTTTAAATGTTGCAGTAAAAACCTGTAATCCACTTAAACTATATAGATTTCAGGACATTAGGGGCTTCTAGCTCATAGGCGGAGCTAAGGGGAAACTTGGGGAGTGCTTAACACCCTCAAAAATTTCAATAGTATCCATCCCCAGCAATTTCTCAAATTTATATATTGGTGTTAGACATTACAACTGAAATTGCAGGAGCTAAGGGGGCTTCAGAACCCCCAAAATCCTAGCTTTGCATATGTTCTAGTTTACTAGTAAAAACTAGATGGGTTAAAGTTTAAATAGTTTTAAGGTTTAAACTTAAGATTTTAAACTAGAAGCTTCTACTGTTGGACAAAACTAGGTCTGCTCATACTTCGGGCAAAACTAGCTTGACAGTTCCTGTGAAAGCTATGACTGCCTGTTTACTCACTTTTGTTTTCATACACATTGATTATGGTTACTATGGTAACATAAAATTTTTTCAAAATTAATTTAGAATGCAATTTCTTTTATTGAAAAATGGAAAAATATAAGTAGAATCTGATTATTTTTATTTTAGAAAGTGATTGGTTTGAGCTCAAACCACTTTGAATCTCTTTATTGAAATTTTAACTCCCATCTTTCAAACAGTTGCTTCAGATATATTTGGTATTTCTAATATATTGATTTTAAAATTACATTTTAAAAAGCAATAAGAGAACGAATAACAATTTTTTAACAAATTTTAATGCTTGAATGCAATAAAATGTCATAATTTTTTTTATGCCATATACCCCTTAAATAGCATACTGTAGACTATTTGTATGCCTTAAAACATGAATAAATTTGTAAACCATGGTATAAAGTGAAAAGACAATTTTAGTGTGAAAATTAATTTTGAAACATTTTATAATATAATTATTTATTACTACTGTTTGTGTATTATGTGTTTTACTATTTTATATAAGTACCATGTTAGAGTTTATGCTACAGAGTAATCTTCAAATGAGAAACTTACACTATCAATGGCCAATAGTTTTTGACTCAGTTAGAATGATTAGTCTGCACCGGCTTTGCATTGTAATAAAAATTTGCCTTAAAAATAGTTTTGAACGGTATAACAAAATTCTGCAAAATGCGCAAGTTACTATCGATGCACTAAATGTGGTTTCAATCGGCTGTGTAGTTTCAGATATACAGCAAAATGCACATCCATGTACTATCCACGATATAGGCAATTTTTTATACAAAATAGCAATTTTGTTTTCACACTCATGACACATATATTAAACTTCCTTTGAATTGTTTAGGTAAATCTAAAGAAAACCTGCTACACATATTCACAAACAAACAGATCGATAGAAAGTGTGTTTCAAATCAGCACCTCCTCGAAACGCTTAGATTTTGCATTTGGTCGAAAGGAGCTTTAGACACAAAAATAACACTTTTCTTTGGTGACAGAATTGAATTTGATGACAATTTTAATATCTAATGAACTCCAATTAATTTATTTAATTGAATTAAACAAATAAACTGCACTACCTTCATTAGGAATAATCATCATTTAAATCAAATTTACTCCAAGTTGAAGGTGCACAGATATTGATAGTTTAATTTTCAAAATGAAAAGAACGGCACAGCTTGCGAGTAAATTTTATAAAAAAAATTCAGCAATCTCAAAAGTTTTGTACCCCTATCACATTTGGCTATAGTACCATATTATTTTATAGATATGTGAAATATTACTTATGAATTATGCTTGAAATATTTTCTGATAATTGTTAAATATTTTTTAGGATTCTTTTCCCCGGCCTATGCCAACTCCAATACCTCTAGCTTCAACTATTTCTTCAAGTGAAAATCTACAATTTAACAACCAGTTTACGAATGAAGATAAATATGCAGTCTTCAATGTTATCGATATAGGCCCAAGTATTTTTGAAGCAGCTCCACCTGATGGTGCAAGTCCTGAACAAAATACCGTTAGTGAAATAAAAGAGCAAGAAGAAATAAGGACTCCACCTTCAAAACCGCCACGACAAAGCAAAACATCATCTCCTGATTTATTATTGTTTGCTGACTTAGATCCTCTTGGAAAAGACAGACCGTACAAAGACAAAACAGAGTTCTTCCAAGATGTCAAAAACCCTCCAAAAAAGGTTTTAAATGATTTGGTTGATCCAAGCAAAGATACAACCAACACGTTTGAAGCGAATTTGCTGTCTCCCTCTGTTCCTTTCCCTGTGGATTTTGAATCCAACCAAACCCCCACCCTTCCGAATCCTTTGTCTTCTTCCCTACCAAACTCCTTTCATGTTAATCCTAAATTGTCACTGCCTATTCAAAATGGAAATGGAGACATTTCAAATAATCCATTTGATAATGACTTTGATAGCAAACTTGTCCCTCCCAAATTGCTTACAAGTCGTGCCTCAGAGCCCACTTTCCATGTTGTACATTCACCAAATGGAACGATGTCACAAAATGTAATTAACTCTTATTTAGGTAAATCACCACCATCGAATACCATTTTAGCATCAACACAACAGCTGTCAGTTAATTATAATACCGTAAACGGAAATGACACACAAGTTATATCTCAATTAAATACAAGCAGCTCCCCTATACCGATTCCACCAAGACAATCTAATTTCAATAAAGATAGATCTTTTTCAAATGGTAACATTGGAAGCCCTTACTCCAAAAGTCCGATCCCATATTCGGATTCACCAAATCATTCAGAATACTTTATACAACATCAAGCAAATTTTGATAATCATAGCCCAAACGGTTTAGTAATGAAAAATGGATTAAACCAGTATCCCAACGGTGACAATCTTCCTACCATTTCACCACCAACTAACAACTCCAACAGACATAATGGTTACTCTAATAATGCAAATTCACACAACGGTATGTCTCGTCCTCGACCTCGGCCATCTTTAAGTAAAGGCTCCTCAACTCCTAGCAACGGACATTCACACTCTTCCCATTCATTATCAAGTGATTCATCATCGGACTATGAAGCCATAAGCCGAGAAAGCATGCAGTCAATCGCTAATGTGTTATTAACTAGTGGCCATAGATTAAGAGCTCAGTCATTGTGTCTTGATTCGAGTAATGAATACAGTCTACATAGGGATAAAAACATCTTTGCAAAGAAGAACGATCCATTCGCTGATGACTTCTTTTTCTCCTTACCAAAGAAATCTAACCACTTAACAAACACAGAAATTCCAGAATATGTGTGACATGCCTTGTATCTGTTTTGTCTAAGGTTCGTATACTGCTTTTATATGCTTTTCTTGTTGTTGGTGAATGTGTTTTCCCTGTTATATTTGTACAAAATCAGCAAATAAGGAAAGTCGAAGTGTAGAGAGATCTAAACTAGTAATCTCTGTAATGAAATACCCAGCGAATAAGACAAGTGTTTTATATTCATGCACAAGATACTCCTTGCACAGGGGCGTATTTAAGGGGGGGAGGGCGCGTTAGGAGGTTCAACCCATCTCCCCCGAAATTGAAAAGTTTCAAGATGTTTCCTAAACACACATAAAAAAAATCTACTGAATCCCCACTCAGTTTGTCGTTCTGAAATCCTTGAACTAAAAAAACAACAAAACAACCCGTTTTAACCTCCAATAAATAAATAAATAAATAAATAAAAAAGAAAATAAGTGCTCAGATTTTAAAAACTAACATAAGAATTCAAACAGAAGTGCTTCGGCTGCTGCGTCACTGTAATAGGCGGGAAATTCTCCTACTGCAGTAAAACCCGACGTTGCAAATTTGGAAGAATTCCGGTTCCTGAAGTTGGTAGACGAAGTTAAAACCAAAAGGCAGTTATTTAGTCTACACAGGTCTAATTAAAGAATTTATGCGGCCCGAAAATATTAAGATTTGACTCAGCCAAAGCCCAAATATTTTTTTAAATATTGCACCCTAACCTAACCCGTCCCAAAAGCACTCGAAGCCATTCCCAACGCAGACAGGCCCGAATGTTTTCGCATAATATTGCATGAAAAGTGTATATATTTCACGAAAGTTAATACTTTTTTAATCTTATGTAACATTTTTTATAAATTTAATGCAATATTATCGCAGTATCTTAAGAACGGTTCATGCTAGCCTTCTAAAGTTTGTATCATTCGTTTTCTAATGAAAAATTACATGATAACTTACGTAACATTATTAATGGTTTTGATTTCTTCAAAATTTCGCTCAAAAATATACATTTGATTGCATTTAAAATCAATAGGTTTTCCGTATTCACCAATTGTAATATTTGTACAAAATTTCATTCGAAATGCTCCATTAGTTTGTTTCATTTTTTCCACATACTGGCAGACACACATCACCTCAAAAACATTCGATTCGAGTTCGGGATTGCTTGAAATGTGCACTTCAGTCGAAAACTCGAATTCGAATTTTCGATCTCGTCACAATACTTTCCTTATACGTTATATTATGTAGACATAGCGAAAGTAATAATAATATCAAAAACGGTTTATATATTTTGGCTATGAAACGTTCTAAATAAAACAAATATCTATCATCTCAAATTTCAACTGCCTACTCTGACTGTCTAGCCACCTTTCCCCTCTTTCCTTTTGTGTGGATACAAAAAATGGGAATTCTTTTCAACTTTAATGCTCCCTGCGTGTTTCGATAAAAGGAATTTCGGTGCAGCTTTTATATTCCGTGGAATGTAATAAATCTACAAATTTATATTAAAAATGATAAACCAGGAAGATTTTTGTATTCTTATCACCCTCCAAACGTCTGGCAGCCCAGATAGCATGTTGAACAATTGAGAAACGAAGCTACAGTAATTTTAATCTAGGCACTATAATGAAGCTAAAACATCAAAGATTCCCACCCTAATAAAATACACATTAAAAGACAATGAACCGTTTTTAAGGTTTATTCACAGCTTATACTATTCAGACCACTGTGATTATTTTATTATGTATATAATTTTTATAGGTTAAGTATTTTGTGAAAAGAATCAAAGCATAGATCCTAAAAGATTTTAATAGTAAGTTACCAGACAGCTCTATCATGACGCAACTACGGTATGTGATTCTTAATAATCAAGAGAAAATTAAAACAAACTGCAGTGAATGTGAAGAAAGGTTGAAGCACAGGTAGAAGCTAAGAAGTTGATTCAAAGGACGTATTGAATGCTAATGTTGCTATCTGTTAGTCAATTTCAAGTCAGGCTGTAAGATATGTTGAATGATATTGATGGTTTCTTTGGTAACAGGAACCCTACTTGATTTTCAATATTGTCGTTGTTTACAGGTTTCATCGTACTGTCTATTGGAATTATTGGATTTTTCTAAATTTCATTTTATCGTATCATTCATGCTCCTTGCTCATAACTTGCAAAATGTATTCAGTAACAAGCTGAGGAATTGCTTACTCATTTGAAGGATGCCTGAATTTATTTCGCATTTTCAAATTAATTTCTTGGCTGATCATTCTGCTTTACGCATGTTTTACCATACCACCATGCAGAAATCAATTTAGAATCAAATGCATGTCTAATACAGTTCAAACTTCATATGGCCTTGTACTAAATTCTTAAACTTTTTATGCTGCAATTTTTATAATTCTGGAACCACTTTCAGTTGTAAAATTCCGACTTTTTAATTAGGTAGCTGCTGAGTAATTAAGACAAAATCAGCAATTTGTAAAATTAAGCCTTATCATCTGCATGATATTGTTTTTATTCTGAAAGTGGTTTACCATGAACAATTGATAAAATGCAGCTGGTAGTCGAGTCGATAACCACCAATCGAGTATCCTAATAATTCCAATAGATAGGTTTTAATTGCAGCGAAGTGAAGTACAAAGAAGCTAGACATAAGCAGATGGTACGTAAGTGATGTATCTCTGAGCTAAAAGATAATCTTAAGTATGAAATTACAGGCTTATGAGAGTGTACTGATTCATAAGTCAGGGTGTTTCAGAATTCAATTGCGGTAATATAATACTCTATTTCTATCAACTATTGAAATTCACTTATTCTATTTGATTACATCTAAAGCCACAGCTGAGTTCTATAATTGCTCTTATTCGTGTGGAGATTGTATATTTCTAATTTTTTATACATCCAGCAAAGCGTTTACTTCAAAAGGAAATGCACTAATGCTAATGAAAGTTGCCCCATATTTTTTAATATTAAGTTGTTCCTCTTTGTTTTCTCAAAATATGCTTACATTTAATTTTCTTATTTTACGTTCTTCAATTTGATATATGAGTTCTGTGTTTCTCAACTAAATTCTTCTGAAACTTAAGACTAACTTCTAGCTCAATGTGTTATGCTCATCAGCATTCCAAATTGCATTTAGTGTGTGTCCTCTTTTTGTGTTTGGGAAATTTGCCCTTAAGGTCTACATGTACAAAAAAAAAATCTTTTGGGAAAATTTTTCTATATTTAAACAACTAAAAGATAGGTAGACAAATTATTCAAAATTCTTATTCTTTTTATCAGAGCAATAATCATGCATATTAGCAAAATGGATGATCAGCAAGTATTTGCAAAAATTATTAGTAGTGTAATTTTCAGAAGAATTACAGACTGTGGTTTGAGGACGAAAATTAGTTTTTTACCATGAGATGATATAGCCAATACACTGGAATTGTCTTTTTTTCTTGTGGACAAATGTAAGCAACTGCATTCAAAGCAAGTGCCAAAAAATTTAATCTGCAACAACTATTTATATTGTCTTTGTAAGCAGAAAATATTTAAACCTGCATTAGTGATATGTAAATTAGTGTTGTCTATTTTAACAATAGTTTTTTTCACCAATGCGGCACTTGTGTTGATTTTTTATGTTCTCAATGTCAATTTTCCAGTGTGGCTCTTCTGAAAATTGCAATATTTATTTTGGTCTTCTGATATTTGAGGTAGGTGGATGTGCTACTGGTTTTCCTATCCATTTGATACAGAGCATGTGTTTGCCTCTTTCAATATATTTATTACTTATTTTGGAATGCTAATCACTAATATAATGGATAATTTATATGTTAAATGTATAGAATTAGATTGCATTTGTTAATTATGCCTTTTTAAGTCATAATTAACACTCAAAACAATATATATATATAAAGGTTCAATGTTAATAGAATTCACTATTGTAAGAATCAGGATGACATAATTCTGTAAATGCTGCTACTGTACAGTAATTGATTGCTTAGATACTTTAATACAACTGAAGATGCTCCATGGAAGAAATATATGGGACAGGTGACCATACGGCAGATAATGAGAGGTCTAACGATACATGACCTTACGATACATAACCTTACGATACAGCGACATTTGAGATTGGTGCAATAGCTTCCAATATATATCATATCTACCTCAATTTGTATCAACTTATTTTCCTCAATTTGTAATTAATTTTTTTTCAATGCTTTTTACATTTTACAAGAAAAACAAGAGTTGATTTTATTAAAATGATAAAAGTAACTCAATTTAATAATCTTTTTTGTGGTAAAAAGTATTCTTTAAAAATTTATTCTAAAAAAATTAGAAAAAAACTGAAATTTGAAAAATATGTTTAAAATAATACTATTAAATACAGAGATTTTTTATTGTAAGTTAATTGAGAAATTGTATGAATTTATGCGAATAGGAGATGTGTTTTAATATTAATTATCCAAATAAATAAATATAAAAATTTCTGGATTATTGGGAATATTGTATGTTCAGCAGAAATGCTTTATGCAGAAAAATGAACTTTTACTGTATTTAACCTATTCATGTCATAATCATTATTCTCTGGAATACAATTATTAGTTTAGAAAATTATTTATGAAGTTTTTATTTTCACAATTTATAATCTATATTCTAGTGTTAAAATTGTAAAATGTAATTATCTAGGCCAGAGTATTGATTCTAATATATCACTAAACAATGCATATCGTTACTCCTCATAAACTTGCCTATCACTAATTGCAAGTAGGCATCAATTTGAAAATGATCTAAAAATTATCAGTTTGTATGCTTAGAAATTGGATCCAAAGTCTTTCACCATTGGCTATCTATTATTTATCACCTCTGGATTAAATTACACGACAAAATAAATTTTCACTGCACTAGTAGAATCGATGTTTTCACCTTGAAACTATTTAACAAATTTTCATTAAAAGACATTTGTCATCATAAATAAAAACACTTTTTGATGGCAAAACTTTTTCCCACATACTAACAATTCTTCAGCTTCAAAACTATACAAAGTTTTTTTAAAAGTTTGTGATTACATATTTTTAGAAATGTATCGGAGCATCTCAGTATGGAATACTTTACAATAGTGGTATAATATGTAATTATGTTATTCTGGTTCTAACACGTTCTTACAATTTAGAAATGTGATCCACTTCTGATAGTCAATTTCTTAAAATAATGATCTGCTTCTCATAAAATTGAATAGTGAACTCTTAAACTATTAAATAAAATGTGTAATACTTTTAAAATACCACCTCCACATGAGTTTTAAAAATGATTTTATATTATTAGAGAACAGGGCATTCAATATGCATAATGCAATCAATGGACAAAATTTATGAAAATATACATTCCTTTAGATGATTGGCATCCGAAAGCAGTTTACAAACTATGATCTGAGATAAAACAGACATGCTCAGGAGTAATGGATAGCAAAGTTCACATCACATCTACCAAGACCTACTTGTAATAATTATCAAATTGATTTTTGCAAATATTTCCTAAGAAAAACTTATTAGTTTCAATTGCAATTCATTTTCCTAAAGGATTTTTGAGCATGTAGAAGTGTAAGGTTCCAATCATTGTACTGTAGCTCAAAGGTGGAGTACTCATCTGGTGAGATTGGGATGCATAGTGACAGGTCTTGCTGACGGTAAGATTCAAACTTTGTATCCCTTAGTCTCAAGATTAGTGCTCCACTGCCAAGTATATACTGCGTTACATTTTCACTCGACTTTCACTCAATAGACTTCAAACAAAGGATAAATAGAAAAATTTTCAAATTCCTTTGTTAACATTCTTGAGAGAAAGTCCATGAAAATGTTGCATAGTGCTGCTTGTTATTAGAACATTCATTTTAAAACTGAAGGGGAAACATGTGCATGTCCTGCTAGCAGGGAAAACATTACAAATGTTACTTGTTTGAGAAGTTTTCCACAATCATGCATCCCCTAAACCTCATGATGGGTGTTCAACTGTTTGGTGTAGACTCAAATATTTACATGTCAGTATTGTTAAAAGGGGTTTTAACAAAAAAAATATTCCCCCCCCCCTTTTCTAAAAGTTCCATAATGCATAGTCGGAAAACACTCTACTAAGAGCTTGGAATGATAGTTCGAGTGAAGCAAGAGCTGGTGGACTTTTTTTGTTAGGACTCACCAGTATTGAGTAGCCATTAAACTGCAGTGGTAGTAAGATAACTTGCTATGGGCTAAAATTGTGTGAATCTGTGGCATTCATATCAGCTATATAGTATGGCCAACTTTGATTACTACAGATTCACACAATTGTGACACATAGAAAGTTTCCTCATTTCTAGTGTAGTTAATGACTATTCAGTTTCGATGAACTCTAACAACTATAACTAGTAGTATTGATTGCTACACTGGGAGTATGATTTCAAACTATCTGAAACTCACTGCATTATGGAAGTTTTTTAGTGAAGAAATAAAATATTTCTTTTGTGAAAAATTCCTTTCAGCAAAAGTCACATGAAAGGTATTTCAGAGTCTACATTAGGCAAGAACACTCATCTTGATGTTGAAGGGATGCGTACTTGAAACCTGCCTGTGGAAATTCTCAAACATAGAAGTTAGCAGGACATGCACCTGTACCCCTCCAGTATAAAGATGGGTGTTCTACCACTGGGCTACAGTGATGGTACTTGGAATCTTACCACTTAAGGGTGAGCGTCAGTAAATCTTCTACCCTATCCGCTCTTTGTTAACTTTCGCAGCACACATTTTTCGCCGAAATTCTGCTCAAACAGTTGCGAAATGTTTTCTGATAGATAAAATGCAATGCTTAGATTATATTAAAACTAAATTTATTACCCAATAAAATATAGAATATATTTTTTATTTTAATTCAAAATATTTTTGGTACTGCCATCTGTTGTCGTAATTTAATTCATACCGACTATTTTTATTTTTTAATGAACATTTTTTAATGTCTATTCCTTCTAATACGCTATTAAATATAACAGATCATATATAATAATGCCACAATCACGGAAACATAATTGGACTTGAAGACAAAACTGCAGTCCTCAGTGATGTGATGTACATTCAGATCCCCTTATCAAATTTATAGAATAAGAAATTACCTTTCCGTGATTGTGGTATTATTATATATGATCTGCTGTTGTATTTAATACTGTATTAGAAGGAATAGACATTTAAAAATGTTCATTAAAAAATAAAAATAGTCGGTATGAATTAAATTACGGCAACAGATGGCAGCACCAAAAATATTTTGAATTTAAAATAAAAAATATATTCTATATTTTATTATTGGGTAATAAATTAGTTTTAATATAATCTAAGCATTGCATTTTATCTATCAGAAAACATTTCGCAACTGTTTGAGTAGAATTTCGGCGAAAAATGTGTGCCGCGAAAGGTTAACAAAGCGCTGATAGGGCGCTGATAAGCGCAGAAGATTTACTGACGCTCACCCTTAAGGGCAAGTAATGTGAGGGGGGACCACTAAATGCAATGTGGAATGCTGGAAACTTGCAGGGGGGGAGAGGGGTAGATCCTGACAGGGTAGGAGTTACAAGGGAAAGAGGTATCCTGGTGAGGGACCAACTGACATCTAAAGACTACTGGTATAAGTTTCTATACAAGTTTCTATACTTAACCTACTTCTGTAAAAACATCTATTGGGGGGCTCACCTCACCCAAGCGCTCCTCGACATAAAGATGTTTTAATTTTTATACATTATCATGCACATAGTTGCCATGTAAAAACAAAGTAAATTCATGCCACCAATGAGCATTCACACACAACACTCAATGACTTTTCTCATGCATAGGGTGACTACATACAAGTTGAGTTTGAATATCCCCATTCCTCCTACAGTAGTCTCCCATTCATTGTTTAATTAACCCATTAGTGCCTAGCATCCCATTATACATGGATGGGACGCTAGGCACTGATGGGTTAACAGTTCTCCACACTAGTCAATGTATTTGGTTACTTAACCTATTTGCATAAGAAATGGATAAATCCATTCATGGTACCTGACCAGGTGGCATGAATGGGTCTATCCGTTTCTGATGCAAATAAGTTAAAGTTACTTGATTTGATTTAATGACAGTGTTGGCTTCTGCAGCTTACATTCTCGGTGAACATGTTTTTCAGTCAAAAAATGGAACCCATTCTACTGCTAAACAGGAAAACCCTACGTAATGAATCAGATCATCCATTTTCTACTGAAAATTTTAGACCTGTTATACATGATATACTATATTCTATAGAATTAGACTATACAGTGGAAGTTCAAATGTTCAGCGTCTCTTATTATCAAATTAGCTTTGTGCACAGTTAAAATGAGGATGGGAAAAGGTATTTGAAGCTGATGAAAATATTTCAAAAGTAGGGCATAGAAGTCACTAGTAATTTACTATACAATCGTGGCAAGTCACTAAAATAAGTCTAAGAGCACTGAAGGTAGTTTCTAAAATAAGCATAACTAAGAGCTGCAAGAATGAAGCAAAATATAATGAAAAAAGTACAGCTGCATAGCTACAGTTATAAGCAAGCATAAAAATGAGTCAATTTGAAATAAAGAAATACCAATAATGCTGTCTGTAAAGTCAAAATATTTTGATGATAAAAGTCTATATTATCAATGATGAAGAAAGGGGGCGATTAAGGCCTAAATTGCCTTTCAAGGATGGTGCTTCTATGAAATGAAAATGGAAGACTTCCTGTTAACAGGATTACATGAGAGTTTAAATAAACATCTAACTGAGCAAGAGTGCAGGCAGTAACAACAGATACCTTTTGCTTGGTAGCTGAATAAAAATACTTCTAGATGTAAAATATTCTATCAATAAATAAATGCAGAATGTATTTGGTTTTCTTTTTTAAAGTGTTTTTCATTCAATAATTTTTCAAAATGAAATATCTTTGAAGGAATAGGGAATAAAATATTTTATCAGATGGGTTCAATGATTTGAAGACAACCTGAAAATTACAGGCAAATAAAACTTTAGAAATTGAGGACATTAAAAGATAGGACTAACTGTTATTGAAGCAAATCCTTGAAATAGAGATCTATTCAAAGTGTTCATGAAATGTATCATAGTTAGCCAAAGTATCATTTACAAAAACTTCAAATTTAATTTTCAAATTAAGAGTTCAGAGCTTATACAGGGTGTATATAAACTGTTTTGACAAATTAAGAGGGGTGATAGTACCCATCAAGATGAACAATATTTACAATGGAACCTAGGGTCGCATTCCACTCTAAGTGTCAAAAAAGAGTAAAGTTAAAGTTGAACTTTCAACAATGAAAATAAGAAGAATTAACGTAATCATAAGTTGCACAAACCTATGTATTAACACCAGAGAAAGACTCAAAGTAGATGCTCAAAGTGACGGCCAAGGGTACCTTTGCACAATTCACAATGGTGAATGAATGACCGGCACACTCTTTCGAAGACATCTGGTGTCATGTTTATCCTGTCCGCTGCAACAACAATTCTCATGACAAAATTTTCTATGGAGTCCACCAATGATTTTATGTGCCCCCAGAAGAAGTCCAGTGAACATGGAGACCAAGCCACTACATCCAATCCACTACATTCAGTCCACTACATCCAATCCACCATCCGGGATATGTAGCATTCAAGAAGTGTCTGATGACTAGAAGTAACAGTGATGTCCTGGAGATGTGATACTTCTCCAGCATGACAGCTTTGTCATCCGAAGTGGCGACTTGTGCTTGTTGGATGTATTTCGAAGTTACTTTTTTCTGACACTCAAAGTGGAATGCGACCCTAGGTTCCATAGTAAATATTGTTCGTCTTGATGGGTACTATCACCCCTCTTATTTTGTCAAAACAGTTTATATACACCCTGTATATGTAATACAGTACATATTTGCAAAATACGAACATTTTTATGGGTGATTGGTGTTCAAAAACATAGAAGCTGTGGCAGGGTATTTTTATTTTTAGAAAGCATGCAAGAACATTTGTTTACTTCAACTTCTGTTAATAAAATGAGAATCAATGGAGTTTACAAGATTCATTGTGTTAACTTCACCTTAGCTTAATTTTGTAAGCTCCATTAAATTTCCCCATTCATCACATTGAAATGCACAAACATTTTTAAATACCCTCATTTTTAGAAAGCCTTCCATCACCATTTCATTGAAAAACCTTCCAGTTTTAATGCCTTCAAACAGTAATCATTGCTGATAAAAGTGCATGTATTTGACACATATGTACTGTACTATGTACTTAAATCTGAACAAACTTTAAATTTACAAACTGATTTTTACTTTAAATTGAGAATTAATGATAAAGAACTTTGCTGGATCTCTTGCATGCTACTCTATTTCATGGATTTACCCTTGAACATACCTCTATCTTCTACCAGTCTTCAAAATGATTAAAGTTTTATTAATTTTTAGTGTTCAGGTTGCTTTTAGATCAGTGAACTATTCTACTGAACACTTTGCTTTAACCAAACAAAATTAATCTGTTGCTACTGCCCTTTACAATTAGGAGTTTATTTAAACTCTTGCATAATCTTTTTATCAAGTAGACTTCTATTTTCCATTTTTGAAGGACCATCTTTAAAAACAATTTTACCATTCACTAGTTACCCTCTTTTAAACCATTAATAATATCTAGGTCATTTTATTGTTTAGTACACATTTCCCTTCTCTAAAATATTTCGACTTTACATTGCATTGTAGGTACTTATTTACTTCAAAATGATTCATTTGGGCACTTAACCCTGGGTAATTAACTATACTAATTTTTTTTTACTGTAACAATTCTTGGTCATGCTTTAATTAGAAACTTTCCCATTTTACATTTCACTTACTGTTGCTATCTTCACTGCTCTTACACTTATTCCAATGACTTGATGTGCAGATTGTATTGCACATTACAAATGGCTTTTATGTCCTAATTCTGAAATAATGTATTTGTATTAACTATTTTCAGTCCCCTAACACCCTTTCCCATCTTTCATATCTCTTAACTTTCTCCTTCTTATTTAACTGTGCACAAAGCTAATTTGATAATGAGATACGCTGAAAATTTTAACCTCCACTGTATAGTCTAATCTCTCTTACAAGACTCATGGAGTACATACTATGAGTAACAGGTCTAAAAATTTTCAGTAGAAAATAAATGATCTGATTTTAAATCAATATGCAGTGCTCTCCTGTTTAGCAGTAGAAATGGGTTCCAAATTCTATATTTTAACTAAAAATCCCATTAAATGAGAATGCAAGTTGAATGTTAAAATTGACTGCAGCAGCCAACACTGGCATTAAGTCAAATCAAGCAACTTTAAGTAATCAAAAACATTGATGAGTATGGAAAGCATTTACTTACCAAACAATGAGCAGGCAACCACTGTAATACGAAAGCCGATATTCAAGCTCAATTCCAACATCTAGTTATCCTATGCATACAAAATCATCAAATATAGTACAGTAGACTCACTCTTATAACACAAGATGTTTAACCAGATAAAGAAATTAAAAACTGAAAAAAATGCCAGAATATAATAACTAAAATTGACAAATTAAATAATTTCTCTGCAAAATATTGTACATATGAAATTCTGAAAACAACCAATTAAACTCACTTGAAAGTTATTCACTTTGTTTTAATTTACACATTTTCAATTGAAAAAGTAATGGCTCACATATGCTGTCATTCGGCTAGCATGTGACTGATTACAGCAAAGACTGGATAAGAATGAGTCTACCGTATAATGAACACTGATTGATTGTCAGGGTTGCTACACTCCATGAATATAATTTGAGATTTTCAAATAAATTTATCACTTTTCTAAATGAGCTCAAACATTTACATATAATCTAAAATTTTCAAGAAAATAATAAATACAATTTTTCCTTAGATGAAATTAGCAAGACTGTAAATTTCATACAAAATATTGATTATGTTAGAATTATTGAAAAATTACCGCATTAAGCAATTTTGCATCAGCTTTTTAGGTCATTTTCGAATCCCCAGAGTTAACCAGGTAGCACAGCAACCCTGATGATGGCATGAAAAAACACTTGCAGGGTTTTCTTTATTGTCAAGCCACACTTGTGCAGAGTTAATTATAATCAAGGCCTGGATTGGATGACTTCAATTGAAGTTAAAATGCCCTCAATATTTAGTATTTGTCTAAAAAGTTTTACATTAATTGTTCAAATTTAATTAGACTATATTGAATTCATGCAGTGTATTTTCAATCTTTAAATATTCTCTTTACCAATCTGGGACATGCAGAATTGTGAAGAAGAAAGTTTTCAATTTATAGAAAAAGGCAAATTTCAGAAAGAGAAATATGGTCTTTTAAATATGCAAGTAGCTTTTGAAAGCACTGTCAAAATATGCAATTTTTAGATTTTAATAATAAAAACTAACATGGCGTAAAATCTAATTATCAAAGGGGGAAAAAAACTGCAGAAAAGTTGGTGTCCAAGTGCAAGCCTTAATTATAATATTTTGTCTTAGCATGATAATGCATAAAAATCAAAACTTACCACTTCATCTCATCCTGAAGAAGTAACAAGGTGGTACAACCTCATCAACATTAGTCAGTCCCTCTCATAGTGCTGGTCATGTTGTGCCCAGAGCCAAAGCAAGATACTCTGGTACCCAGAACAAACAAACAAAAAAGATCTATATTACCTATTATAAAACTTTTCCTTTAAATTTTGTAACTGCTTTAAGATTTCAATTCATTTAAATTTTATGCCAAAAGTTCCTAAATAAAAACAAAATGTTTTAAATGGTACTTCCCATCATACAATTACATCTGGTGCAGCAATCCTTGCTATGGCTCTAGTTGGTCTTGCACCATCTGAACAGAGTTGAAAAGGCTTTTATTCTGAGTCAACAGCTGGAGGTATATTTGTGGGTCTGAAATAAAAAGAACTTCACCACATAAAAATTTCATCAAACTTTATTACTTGGTTACTAATAAAATACTTTATACCAACTTATCTTCACAAGGAGCAGTTTCTTCCAATACTTTTTGCATACTATGAAGATTGAAGAGCCATCAGCTATAATAAAGAAGCTCTGGGGAATTTTTCACAATGTCATGCTTAGCTTGAGTAATTTATTTTTATTTTATTACTTCGTTGTTACACACTATTTGATGCCCCGGCCACACAGAAAGCTACCATAAGCCTTTGGGTTGGTCGTGTGGTCTGGGCTTTCTACACTATTTGATGCCAAAATGACATCTAGATATATCTTTATAAAAATTAAAATTTTTAAATAAATATTTAAATTTAGAAATTTATTTATTTTTTCTCTTTAAAGGAGGATGAAGAAGAATCGCCATATGCTACTATAGTCAAAAGGACACCAGCTGAAGAAGTACAAGAATAAATATCTTTTTACAGTATGGATCAATTTGAAGAAGCTTTTTAAAATTTATTTAATGAGCCTGGGAGCTACTTTCTAATAATTCTATAAACTCTTAGAATTGTTACTGGATTGAACATGTGTAGATAATTTTCCATTATTTATGGAGTTAAATAGTTGGAAAATTCTTGCTGCATGATTTGTGGAAATCCAATTTTTGTTATATTTTTAAGAACATATTGTTACTATTGTTTAGCCATTATAGACTTATGTTTAAACCTACAACAATATGCAAATTACTGCAAGAACAAATTTATGAAAAATACATTTAAAAAATTTAGCTTATATTTTTGCTTGTATTGTATGTAGTGTTTTAGATGTTGGAGTTTTAAATATATATAAATGTTTTATAATGAAAAGTAGATGTTTATAAATAAAATGTGCTGAATGTAATTTTGGGTATCCTTTTTAAACAAATTATTTTTGTTATATACAGAAATGGTTTATACAATAACCATTCCAGACACATTAACAATAAACAAAGATAATTTTTAAAGGCTAAATATCAGTTTCGAGTAGAAAAAAAAAAGTTCCCAAGTATATTCCTGCAACAAGTTCAAAATGAATACTAGAATTCCATTTAAATTATACTATAATTCCATTTACTATAATTCCATTTAAAGTTAGAGCACAGAAGACTGAAATTTAATTCCTTTGTAAAGCAGCATGCACAATTCAAAATACCAACAGAATGTGAATTTTATTCAAATTTTTAAGAGTCAGTGCCACTTACTCATTAGCTTAAAAACATGAGTAAAATCTGAAATGAGAGTCAAATAAGGAATAAAACAACTGTTTCAAAAGTTGCTGTTGCATAAATATAAATATTTAAATATTAAAGATGGGCTGAGTTACTTGAATTTTGAAAGCATATAATTCTTGGAATTGCACACACTAGATTTTAGTCACGTAAAGACAGATGAATATTTAAAAGAAAAGATCAGACTATGCAGAAATAAACAAACAAGTAAATGCAAGTCCTGTAGCAATGTACATTTTAAGGACATGCTTAAATTATATACTCAATACTTTAATTTTTCAAAAGTAAACTATTTGTAATTATCAAGTAAATTTTGTTGGGCTTTAAAATGAAGCAAGTTTCGGAGAAATGATTACAATGAAAGAGGCCCAGATGATGTTTGAAACTTCAGATTTCAGGGGTAGGAAAAGGGGTCAAAAAGAGCATGCAAAGAATAATGTGCAAAAAATGCAGTTACTTTAAGGTTATAGTAGGTGCAATTAAATTAATTTTTTTTCAAAATTTTAATAAGATTTTAAACATTTCACGTGTCTAAAAATTACCTAATTTCAGATAAAACAATTTTTGGATATACTGTATTTTAATATTATATGCCGTACTGCAGCCGTTCCCAAACTGTTTGCTTACACTTTATTTCTATATATATATATATATATATATATAATAAAATCATGGGTTTTTGTGGTAAAGAAAAAAACATTTAAATTATGTTTATGCCATTTTCTTAAAATTAAATCTTACTAATGAACATTTTAATCATATTTTCTATGATTTGCTAATTACTACATCTAAGTATTTAAATTTAAAACTTAATCAATTTCATAATAGTACGTCTACTAATTCTTATTGTGTAATTTCTTTCAAGCATCTAATTTATAATTCTATAAATTTTGGTTATCTATTTAACAAGTTCAAACATTTATTGCCTATTTCAGATTTGAGTGTTTCAAAGACTTTTAAATACAACAAGCCTATTGGTAGATGTATATTTAATTATAATGAAACTTCACAATCTCTCTCTATAGATGATGATTCTATTTCAATTGTAGATAATGAATGCATTTGCAAAGTAAACAAATATGCTAAATATCTAAATCCAGACATGGGGCATATAGTTACAGGAGATTTAGGTATAGTTAAAGACGATACCTTAAGAACCATTATGTCATTTGGCACTAAATTCAGGATACCATCTTGTAATAATTCTTTTAAAGTTTCAAAATCAATAAATCTTGACCTTGATAAACATATATATAAATTAGCTTCTAAATATGCTCTCCCTTTAGAGGCATTTAATATGTGGAAATTTACTTTATTAGAATTTATTAAAAATGTAAATTTTGAGTCATCAAGCTAAAGATAATCAACAAATATCAATGGCATGGAATTAATAATAGCAAAACAAATAAAATCAAAACATTAATGCTATACACGTGGACAAGGACTAAGCCTAAATAAGTGAATTGTTTATTTCAATAAAACTCTTCGTCGGGCCAAGTATTTTGTTAAAATAAACACAAAATATGTATGTTTCTGAAGAAATAAATAGATTATATCTATAAACAATTTCTACTTGGACAACATACATAAAGATGGAAAAATAAAGGAAACAAGAATACCTGGTAAAAACTCTGCATATGCCCGATCCACTGGAACCCAGAATGAAGATACCAGTGTTGCAATTCGCAAAGGATAAATGAAAAGATCTACTGCCAATCGTAAGAAAGAAATAACAGTAATGCGAAAAGGCATTAAAAGGTAATATTAGACAGTAAGAGCTACAATATATATATATATATATATATATATATATATATATATAAATATATATATATATATACACAGTCTTATTTTGGTGCTTTCTTATTTGAATATCATAATAAATTCAATACAAGATTAATAATTCCACAAACTGAAACTTTACATAGTTCAAAATTTAGCATGTTAAACTATGCTACATGTTTAATGCAGGATAAGAAATTTGTTTAAAATCAGAGGAACTGATATATTAGTTCCAAACTTAAAATAAAATGAATAGCATTGTAAATTGTGGATAGGGAATTAATTTTTAAGAAAAATTAAGTATTTTATATATAATTTTTTAGTTTGTATTCCATATAGAGCAAATATTAACATGTCATGGAAGTGCAATTTGGAAAATGCTCTACTGTATTGGGAAAATCCCCCCCCCCCCCCAAAAAAAAGACTTCAAATTTCTTTCTGGATAAATTAAAGACCATCAGTTTACTTCAAGTTTTGAAAGCTGTTTTCTTTAATAATTGGAATAAAAACCATCAATCTCTCTTGTGAACTCAATGGATAGGAATTATACAGAAATTCACTTTCATTTGATGAAAAACCACCAATCTCTCATCTGAATTCAATGGATAAGAATTATACAGAAATTCACTTTTATTGAATGAAAAACCATCAATCTCTCTTGTGAACTCAATGGATAAGAATTATACAGAAGTCACTTTCATTGGATAAAAAACCATCGATCTCACTTGTGAACTCAACGGATAAGAATTATACATAAGTCACTTTCATTGGATAAAAAACCAATGATCTCTCTTGTGAACTTAGTGGATAAAAATTATACAGAAGTCGCTTTCATTTGATGAAAAACCACCAATCTCTGTTTTGAACTCAATGGATAAGAATTATACAGAAGTCACTTTCATTGGATGCAATTAGCTACAAGATTCTTTTTTGTAGATTTCAAGGCTAAAAATGGGCAGAACTTTTGAAAAAAAAAAGCCATTAGTGGTGAACAAGAGATGTATTTCATAAGGATATAATTATAAAGGTTTAGATAAAATCTAGTTATGAAGATCCAGTTATACTAGTTCCTCTTAAAAATAAAAATATCCATAAATTAATAGAATAATTTTAAAGAAAAACCTATAGGTCATGTATTCAAACACAGAGTCAGACAATGAAGATACAGAAATAGGGTACACTATTGAAGATAAAAAGTACTTTTCTGAAAGAAAACAAAAAGCATTAATTTTTTTAAATTCAATATATATGTACAAACAGTAGTCTTCTTAATTGGCAGCTTTCAGGATGAACAAGTCTGTCAATTAAAGTGATTAGTAAATTATTCAAATTTTAAAACACTAGTTCATGTATATTATAATAGAATATAAAGTATAAGAAACAAATTCATCTATGTTACAAATAATGTAAAAATATGCATAATTATTTTTTTTATTTTATTTTATTTATGTGGGTGTAATGTAATCTATATAGTCACTGAAGTTTGAGAAACGATTTATTATCAAACTGCAAATTATCAGTCTACCACAGGATGTATACATTTTTAGAATAATTGACAAATATTTATGACTTGATTTTTAGATTTTTATACATTTTTTATATAAATAAGATAAAGCAAGCAGAGATAACCGAGTATTGGTTCATAATTTGCTTAAAATTTATTTTAATTTTCACGTAAGAAACTAAACTATTTCTATTCATGAGAGAAAAAAATTGTATATACATTCTGTAAATTTTGAAAAAACTTTCTATATGCTTATGTATATAATTGCATGAAATGTTGACTGAGCATTCTGTCGCAGAATTACAAAACATGTGAACACTTTGGATGCTTATAGCTTAAAGTCTTAAATATTACAATATATGCTTATACATTTATAAAACCTTTTTTAACCTTCTATTGCTTGAGATTTATTTAGTACATTAATTCACCGATGACATTGTGGTTTCTTGCTGCAACATATTCTTCAACAATGACTTCATTTATTTGGTGAAGTAAAAATAATTTCCAACCAAAACTTGCTACTGTGGTAGTGTTTATGTAAGCTGCTCCGATATTTTGGCACTCCTAGACAGCCACATGACAATGTACGTTAGTTATTTTTTACTGTAGCAAAAATCAACGTTACATCAATTTCAACATTCATTTTAGTGTTCTTTTTTAACATCTGCATTATAGCATAGGTTTCATCAAATTTAGTACAAATTGCTATTACATTTAAGTTATTGCAATATTTCTGTTCCATTACTTGCACTGGTTTTCATAATAGACTTTATCGGACTGGGTTCATTAAAACCAAACTGTTTTTTACTTAATTGTTTCAATAATTATTTACATTGGTAAGAAAGTGCATTTTAATTTAGAATGTGAATCTTACAAATATATATTTATTTAAAACTGGATTCTCTTTATAATTTAAACATTTCATTTTATAAAAACCAGCGTATTTTAGCTAAGTAACTTGTCATTAAAATGTTTAAATAAAAACAGCTTCAGTTCTTTTGTAAGATTCATATTTGAAATTAAAATGCATTTGTTCTCTTAAATCATGTAAATAATTATTGGAATAAACAAACAAAAAGTTTGAGTCATTTAATGGACCCAGTGTAAGAAAAGGTGTTCTGTTTATACGAGCAAGTAACACAAGGTTAATAAATATGAAAATAAACATGGAAAAATGTTTCAAATATGAATGCGGTAAAGTTAAGGTTAATCTTGACTGAATAATAGAATTATGCCTAAAAGTCTTTACGATGCTCATTAAAGCAATAGATTTTCAAGAAGACTTTTTACAAGATAAAATTTTAAAAGTACATCACGATGAAGTGATGTACATTTATGATTTTGTATGATAATAATTGAATTTATGGAAAAAGAGTGAATATTTTTATTATAAAAACAAATCTCTAAATGAATTATAATTTCCTTCAACCCATGGGATACAGAATTCTCAAATACACCACAACACAATATTTGGATATAAATAAAGAAAATAATTTGCTTTATTAATTCCTACATGACCCACTAAAAATGCAATTACTTTATGACCTCCTAGACCACCCCTAATAAATCACAAATTCTACATAATCCCCCAACAGAATTTACATGGCCTATGAACTCTGTGAATTTGAATGGCCTATGAACTCGTTACATTTTGAATCAAGAATATTAAATTAATAATTTCCCTAATGCAACAGGGATCAAAAAAGAAATTCCATTTAATTTTCAGAGTATTGAATTATCAACTAGGTGGCATTTCCCAATAGCTGCGAAATTGGCAATATTGTGCCAAATTTGTTAAATGTGACAGACAGATATATTGGTTTTCTTATGTACATAAAATAATTCTTAATCTTAAAATTTTAAAGTAAATGAAATAGTTTATTTTGCGTAAAAAATGCTGTACCACATACAGATATTTGTGAATAGTACAATGCAAAACATAAAACTTGCACATTTTTATTGCCAAAGTTTTATGGTGTTTTCCAAATTGTGTATACATTGAAATTTAGATAGTAGGAAATTTCAAAAACATATTTATACAGATTGAGAAGTGGAAGAGGAGGGGGGGGGGAGGTCCAAAATGTACCTTATATAATTTCTTCTTCAAAATTGTTGAGTTTTATGACAACAATATCACAGTAGATACTAAATTTGTGTTTTGCTAATTAATCAAAATAGTAGTATTAAATGTGAAAATAGGCTCTAAACGTTTTTTTGTTTATTCTTTTTTATACAAATTATACCAAATGGCACCCTACAGCTTTAACAAATAATTTTATATTCACTACATATATTTTTGTGGGGTATCTGAATGTATATTCTACAAATATACAAGGGTTTTGAAATGAACTAAAAATAATAATAATAATAATACTTTTTTGTCACAGTTTCCTACTAAATATTTGTTGTTTTAAAATGCATTATGTTTAAATAAATGCCTTGTTTTATAAATGTTTCTTTATGTTGATCCATAAGAGAAAAAAAAACTTCAATAAATATAAATTTAAAGAAAAGTTTTTGAAAAATGTTTATAATTTTGTAAAAAAAAATAAAATACATAATTTCTTATTGGAAATTCATCTAAACAATTTATTTTTCCTTTATTTGTTATAGTATAAAAAATAAATAAATAAAATGTATGTTTAACAGAAACATATTTAGGAGTGAGAAATCCTCTAAAATGCAAAACAATTTTTCCACATAGAAATTATTACATAACTAATGGTACTTTCATATTTTGAAATCAGGAATGTATGGTTAACAAGGTTTCAGCTCATTTGATGACTTTATACTCATAGAGGAAAATCTTCATTATTATTAAAGAGAGCAGAAAACTAAAATATAATATCAACTGACTAATGGAGCAGAATGAATTTACTTAACATTTAAAAAAAGACAGAATGGTTACACAAGGAAAGGTAAAACCAACAGCTCAAATTGCATGAACTGGCGGTAAAATTACCATTAGTTAAAATTTCAGTTACAGAAACCTGATCATTGTTTTTTATAATCTAATGTCAAATTGATTTAATAAGTTAAATTATGCTTATTTTAAGTAGATGTCGTTTAAAGTAAAAAATAAAAAATTGTAATTTTTCTCATTTAATTACAAAAATATTTCTTGATGACAAACCTTGGCAATTTTGCATACCTTGGTAATTTTGTCTGTTTAAAAATTTCTAATCCAATATATGCTGTACCAATATTTTCAACACAAAAACATTAAGTGCTAAAAATGAGTGAAATTTTAACATACATAAATATTTTATTTTATTAAAACAATTAGAAAAACAAATTTCAGTTGATTTGTACATGGTTAGTTAAGAGCACTAAATAAATTGAAAATTATAAATGAAAAGTATATACAGGCTTTGGATGCTGTTGAAGATACTTTTGTCGAGTAATTTCAAGAGCTTTGGTCATAACTTCAACTTCTGTTCTAGGGTCCTTTTGTTTTAAATTAGGGCAACCACATTCAACACGAAGCTTGACAGCCTAAAGAAATTTGCAACTCATAATTATAATATTCAGCTCAAGAAAAGCTTAATATAGTAAAAATGGCAAAAAATAAATTGTAAACACCACACAAATTGTAAAGCAGTTGCTGGCTCTAATTGGTAATTTAAACTTATCATAAATATCCCTATCATTAATGCAGATATGAATCCCTGCTGGAATGCTGACCTGAAGGTTGCTCATATGAGTCCAGTCAGGGCTGTCTGTTTTATTCAAACAATTATTTCTGGTATTTCTAAATTTATTTAATGACTCCATACATTTACTTAACAATTCTGTTGAAAATGAGTTGAGCTTGTACAATAATAGACCAAAACATTTTCTCTTATTTTTTATTGCAGAATTTACGAACATACATGTGAAACCATACAAGAAAAAAAGTAAATTTTAAAAATATTATTTTTTAATGTGAAATACAAGGTGAAATAAGTTACAGTTAGAAAACAAATAGGGAACTAAGTATGGAAAACATGTCTACAAATATTTAAAAACATTTTCTAGCAAAGACTACAAATCAAGTAAACTATTTAAAAACATCATTAATGGATAATACCAAACTCATAAGTACTAGTCATTAAAATATTAGAGAGTAATATTTAATTCAAATCATAAGTAGAAAAAGTATGTTAAATTTGTTCACAAAATATATTTTAACTGTGTTGGGTTGCTTTAAAATTTATGTAATTTGGGGGGTTTGAAATTTACTTTTATTTATTTTTCCCTGGCTCAATATTCTCAATTTGGTAATATTTAAATAATATTTATTTGTTTTTCTTTCTTCATTTATTCACTAATTAGAATATTTTTAATCTTCTAAATAAATTTTCTTTAAAATATTCTTAATTAAAAATGTTCCATTCCCTAAATTAATATTAATTTTGATTTGTAAATTTATAAAAATGATTATTTGATTCCCCTTAAAATTCTCTTTAATTTGATGCCTAATTTACCCATTTTGGATAGAAATTCCATTTGTTCTATAGTTTCCAGTTATTTCCATGTTCAGTGCATTTCAAAAATTTCAGTTACGGCCATTTTGGAATCTTGGTTTTGAGTGCTTTTTTACCATGATTAATGCAATGCCTAAGTGATTTTCGCACCTCTTTGAAATTCATGAATTATTTTAATTGGTTTACGTTTTTCCAGATCGTCTGCTATCAGAGTTTTGAACTTTAATTTTAGCAATTCTAATTTCGGTAAGCTAATTTTAATTGCTGCCGTTTTTCTAAACTTCTCCCGATTTCCACTCGTATAAATACGCTCACGGAAATTTCCAGTTTGAATTGTTTTTTTTTAATTCCGCATTTCAGTTTGCGTTAGCAGTGTGCTGCTCACTTTTCGAATGAAACTTGTGTTCCACGTGATGCTTTCTATGGAATATTAAGTTCCTCGCAATATTTTTTTAAACATGTTTTTTTTTAAATGAAAGTTATTGAGAAGTTATGCACATTGCACTTTAAAATCATATAATGCCCTGAGAAATTGAAATAGTACAATTATTTTTAATTAGATGGTACCCATATACCCTAAAAAATATATTAGAAATATTGTCTGATATTTTTAATTCGTCAGACAATCATTACAGACCTCTTTTTAACACTTTCCAAGAAAGTTGAAAAGTGTTTATGACTTTGTTCATTCTGTCTGTCTGTCTGTCCGTTAGCACGATAACTGCCATAAAAATGACTTTATCAAAATGAAATTTTAGTATGTTGTTCAGACAGTCTGTGAGACCTATGGGAATATAAATGAATAATATCACCCAATTAGTTTTGGAATAAACCCGGGTTGAAAAAATGAAATACACTGAACCCTATGGGACATAATTTTTCAAACATTTTTAAGCGGATTTAAAATTCACAAATTGCTTCGAAAGTTTTAGGAAATATTAAAATTATCCCATAAAATATATAAAAAAATTTCAACAAAATATATTCAGTAATTTTTTAAATAAAAATTAAAATAATAATTACACCTTTTATATGAAGCGATCAAGTGGCCATTATATGAAGAGATCACATGACCCACTTCAAAATAAAATACGGCATCCATCTTGTGTCAAAATAGTGATTTTTAAAGTTCTTTTTAATTCATATTTAGTGTTGTATCCGTCCTAAAACTGCTTTATTTTTGCTTAAATTCTGTGCATCTACATACTGAAACAACGCAATTATAATATATTTGAGTTTAAATGATCATCCAACTTTGATTATTTCTACAACAAAGCCTAATTTTCACTTATGGAAAATGTAAACAGCAAAATATCCAGAATGAGTTGTATAAGAATTGCTGCATTTCTTTAACGCAAAAGTATTTAGCTCATGGAGACTGCAATATAGCTGATATGAATGAAATATTCATTGATTTTACAGAGAGGATGATTTTTTCGATGAAGTTTTAAGCATGGAGTTTAATTACTTGCACCTCCATGGTCTTAAGTTTTTAAATAAAATAAATTATTATAGTATTGTGATGAATGAAATGAATGGAAAAATGTTATGAATGAAATGCTGCTTTTATAGAGAAAACCAGGCGTGTTATATTTCGATGACATCATTTGAATCAATTTCATTTGTTTTCAATGAAATTTTCAAGTATAATAAATTATTGTAGTATTATGATAATTTAAAAAATATTACCGAGGAATTATTGCATTTTAGGGATGTTTAAATCAAGCAATTTATATTTCAATGCCATCATTTAAATGAAGTTCATTTTTTTCGACGAAGTTTTCAAATACAGTGAAACCTGTCTATAACGATATTGTCTATAACGATAAACCTGTTTATAATGATATTTTCCACGGTCCCGGCAGATTTCCTATAGTTTTAGTGTATATCGAACTTGTCTATAACAATAATTTGTTTTTGAGTGAATCTGTATATAACGATAATTTTGCATATTTCAAACTTTTTTCATGTCCAAGACTTTTTGCACTTTGGAATAAGACTTTTACAATGGCAGACTTGACACAAAGGCAGTTCATCCTAAAGGGGAATAATGTTCTATGTACCGACTTTTCGAACAACAAAAGTGATTCCCATTACTTTCCCTCGGAGATTGACACAATGGGTGGAGGGGGAGTGCGTGCATAATGTGATAGGGACCACCTTCTAAGAAATTGTGATCAGTTTGCTTTTAGTGAATGGTTATTAGTTCAACTTAGCCACCTGTTTGTCACGTGATTTATGCCCATCTTTTCTGTACATACAGTATCACCTGCATAAAATCGATCCATCTAAACTTGTTTGCTCGTTAAATTCTTTCACAGTGATAGGACATGTGTGACTTTTCGTGTTAAAAGCTCTTGTATGTATGCAGTGTTAGTACGGTAGTGTGTAGTGTCGAAAATGGCCCCAAGAAAAACGATTTCTTTTCAGGAGAAATTAAAAGTAATCAGAGATATCGACAGTGGGTTAAAACAAGTGGAAGTTTCTAAAAAATATGGCATCCCTCAGTCAACAATTGCGACATTTTTAAGAAAACGAAAGGATATTGAGGAGGTTGAAAAAAATGGAAAGATAGATTTGAAGCGTAAACGTATGAAAGGTGCTTTGAATGAAGATGTTGACACAGCAACTATTAGGTGGTTCCAGGAAATGCGAGCACAAAATATCCCAATAAATGGACCCCTGATATGTGAAAAAGCAAAAATATTTGCAACCATGCTAGGAAATGAGAATTTTAAAGCAAGCAATGGATGGCTTGCTTCGTTTCATGACTGTCACGGAATATCATTTCAAGTAATTAATAGCGAAGAGAAGTCTGTACCCATAGATGACGTCGAATTATGGAAGCAGCGTGAATTGAGAAAAATTGAAAAAAAGTATTCTGCTGACAACGTTTACAATGCAGACGAAACAGGATTCTTTTTTCAACTCATGTCAGAGAAGACGTTGGCATATAAGGGAGAAAATTACAAAAGCGGGAAGAAATCGAAAGAGAGACTGACGGTGTTGTTGTGTACAAATGGTATCGGAACGGATAAGTTGAAACCCCTAGTGATAGGAAAATCTATGAAACCAAGATGCTTTAAAAATGCAAAAAGCTTACCAGTTGATTATACAGCAAACGAAAGAGCGTGGATGATGGAAAAAATATTCAATCAATGGCAACTAGATATTGACAATGCTATGCAAAAGAAAAAGAAACAAATTGCTTTAATTGTAGATAACTGTACTCCCTACAATAATCCGTCAAAAATGAAAAATTGTAAACTCTTACTTCTCACCCAATTGCACATCAGTTCTGCAGCCGCTGGATTTAGGTATCATTAAATGTGTGATAGGATACTACAGAAAACGTATGATTGAAAACGTCATTTTTAAATTGGAAAACAAGATTGACAAACCCTTTGACATAAATCTTAAACAAGCATGTGACATGATCTCTGGAAGTTGGAGTTCTGTGCAGTCATCTACCATACGAAATTGTTGGCGGAAGGCAGGTTTTAATTTCATCTCATGCAGTGATGAAGAAGAGTCTGACAGTGATGGGAATTCTCAACAAAATCTTTCTGAAGAAGAAAATTGTGTGCTGCATCTAAGTAATTCTTTGAATGCATTCAAAGTTTCCACGAATATGCACTCTTCAATAAATCCAGAAGACTATTTGAATTTGGATGAAGGTTTATTAGTGTTCAGTGGGAGCACCGATGAGGACATAATTGCAGAACTGAAAGAAAATGATGATGTTAGCGAAGTGGAAGATGAGGAGTGTGGAACGGAATCACCACCCAACATAAGAACTGAAGATGCTGTTAAAATGATCAAAATATTACAGAATTTTATTCCTACTTTACCAAATGTTCCAGATGTATATCTGAATTCACTAGAAGGTTTAAAAAATATGTGTATGACGGCTACATTCTCTGCAAAATCTAAGCAAACGAAAATATCGGATTACTTCGCATGTTAAATTTTCTTCGTCCTATTTAAGGATTCGAATTCTGTACGGTAGTATTTCATTTCTGTTATGACGTATTCTTGGTTTTTGAATTAAAAATATAACTCCAATTTCATTTTTATCATTATAATTATCCATTTTTAAATTGCATTATAGAAATGTAGTTAAAATATACACCCTGTTACATTTTTGAACTGCAATTTGAATCTTATGATTTAGGTTCATAAGATACTACATATGTTTCATATTTTTTACCTAATCTGTAATACAATAATTAAAAATGTAAGTTCAACATAATACTGTAGTATTATTCAGTAATGCAAGTTCAACATATATTATTATAATAATGTCACACCCATGTTAAATAACTTCCATTTTAGAGTGTAGCAAGTTCAGCCCTGTCTATAACGATAAATTGTCTATAACGATATTTTTTCTCGGTCCCTAGAGTATCGTTATAGACAGGTTTGACTGTATAATAAATTAATGTAGTACTGTGATAAGTTTTTAAATATTACCGAGAAATGTATCACATTTTAGAGATGTTTAAATAAAATTGCATTGAAATTGGAAAGTGTTTCATAATCAATGCTTTATGCATGATTGATCTTTCTTGTTTTATCAATCAAACAAGACTATTTCCCAGAATAAAATAAATTTTATTTTAGAGCAATTCTCTAAACTTTCTTATGAGAGTGCTATTAAAGAGTTTCTTTAGAAATACCTGCACTCAAAGCCCCCTAACAACTCCACAATTATGGGGTTAGTAAAATGTTTTTGAGAAATTACATCTGTAGCAGACAAATCAAGAACATGCTGGCCTTCCACTTTAACTCTGGATAAACTGTTAAATAGGAGCTACATTGTTGAAACTCTTCTATGTTCTCTTCTAAAACTCTTCAATGACACTTTCATAGTAATGGCTAGACTAGAGAAATAATGCTCTAAAATAAAATATTCTTTCATTTGGGGAAAACATGTTCTTCAATTGATAAAAAAGAGGTGTAAATTATGACGTCTGACATATTAAAAAGAGCAGACTATATTTCTGATATACTTTGAGAGTATATTAGTGCTACCTAACAGGAATAATTATACTATTTTAATTTCTCAGTACATTATATGACTATAAAATTTAATGGGAGAGACTTTTTAATCATCCTGTAGAATACATATACATAGTGGTGGCTTTAACTGTGGTAAACAACTGTTGGTAAATCTGCTGGTAAACTGTGGTGGCTTTAATAGTGAGAATGCTCATAATTTCAGCCATTTAACCATCAAAATAAAAATTAATAATTAAAAGATTAAAAAGAAAGTATGTACTTATACACAATTTCTATGAATTCAAGTCTTGAAAATAGAAATAAAACATTTTTCAATGATTCTTAATGGAAACCCTGTTGACAGAACCATACCTTATCCATAATGCCATCTAAATATTCTGATCTTTTTTCATGGCTTGGATGAGTGGAAAGAAATTCTATCTCAGGCATTTTACCAATAGTTTTGTTTAAGATCGCCATTTTGGACCAGAATGCACTACTCTCACGAACATCAAAACAAGCCTATGGGAAGAGATAGATATCTTCATAATTATGAATTTGTATTTAAAAATAAATTAAGAAATAAAGAATGTTTAAAACAGAATTTTTGATAGAAACATACCATATCTACATACACATATTTATTATTCAAATTAATTAAAATACATTATTAATTAAATATTTTAGTCACTATTCAAAATGTTTTGATAAATATTTTCTTAAACTTAATTACATCCTGAATTGCAATATTTAATTAAAAAATTTAAAAAGGTGAACTTAATGTAAATAGCCAACAAAACGAGATCTAAATAGTATAAGATACCTTCATATATAAGTTATTTAGTTGATTACATATATAAGGTATATATAAGTTGATTACATATGCATATTCTTATAAACAATAATCATCCAGTCATGCAGCATGAGTAACATCTAAATCCAATAAAACAAAAACATATTTACTCTATTCTTGCTAGAAAATAGCAGAAAAAGATATTAAATAGCTGCTAAAAAAATTTGTGAAAAATACAATTTCAAAGTTCTTGAATTCTTTAAATAAATTACTGTTTCAAAGAATCATACTATAGTCTTTGTTTTTTCTGAACTGATTACATTTTTAACAGAGCTCCTAAGCAGCAAACAACCATTGTCACCACCAATTCTTGTAGTAAAGTAGTTTTAATATTTAGTTAAAATCAAGCAAATTTATTAGCTCCATTATAATAAAAAAAACTGTCATTAAATAAGAATACAAGAAATGTGAACAAAAAAATTATACTGATAAAACGAATGAGTCACATTGATGTGGTTCATTGTATAAATAAACAAATTAAAATTTTAGATAAATTATTATGTCAAAGAATTATACACTCCTAATGCAGCTGTTTTATAGGTGAATCAGTTTCTATCCATGTGGGGCTAGATAATGTGCTAGATGTCAACTAGATTAAAAGCAAGTCATAAACTACATTAAAAGCAAGAAAAGTGAATATGTGCCAAAAATTTAAAAATGTCTATAGCTGTGATTCCCAACATGTTCAGACTCAAGGCATTCTCATATGATTTTACACTCATGGCACCCCCTCTGGTTTTTCACAGATGTTTGGTTTATTCTTCATTTAACTTCTGGGGTTGAAACATAAGTAGACCCAACAGTTTTGGATTGATTGGCTAGCGATTATCTGTTTATGCAAAACAGTGTCATGTAACTGTTTCTTTGATGGAATGTCACAAGTGCAATACATTTTTTTCTGGAAATATATTTTTTTATTTGAAATAGAATATTTTTGTTTCTTATAAATCTTGTGGCACCCTTAGGTGCCACAGCACACCAGTTGGGAATCCCTGGTCTATAGTGAATGACAAGTTGAAGACCCAGACCACACGGCCAACCCGAAGGCTTCTGGCAGCAATTTGTGTGGCCGGGCTAATGACAAGTTGACATTATCACACATTTGGCATCAAATGTAAGGAAGATTAAGCTGTATTGATACTGTTGCGAACATGTAATATTCCCTTTGGCGCCTTCTCTTTCATTTGTCTCGAAGGCCAAGCAAAGAAAACAGTCTTATGACATCAGCATATGACATGACGATGACGTGAGCCCGGAGTTTTCAGAAGTTTACAATTAGAAAAGGGTTGCCAGATTTGGAGATTTATTGCCAATTTGGTAACATTTGGCAACTTCGGGAAACTTCTCGATAGAACGATTATTCTTCGAGATATAGAAATTTCCAGAAGTTTTTATGGAGAGACTAAAAATGGCTCACGACTTAGTTGACAAGACACGAGCTACATTGGACTGTGATTTTTGTCAATGTTGTGAGAATAATAGCTGCTGCTTTGCAAAATTATTTTTGTCAACATTCTGTGAATAATATCAGTTATTTTGTGAAATCAGTGGAGCATTTAAGTAGTTTTCTGTGTACTGTTACTGTTTATGTTTTGCTTGTAAATAAATGCAAGTTATACAGAAACTTAGACTTGTTCTTGTATCCTGCGTATACACCCACGATTCTAGAGGATATGTTCATAACAATAACTTTAAAAAATGTTTTCCAACTTGAAGTGTACTAAGGGATTATTGAAAGTGTATGGAAAATTTTCAGCATGGAGGACGTGAACAAATAAATGTTTTGATTGCTTTCTTTCAATGAGATTGTAGACAAAAAATTATTTTAAATTATACTTATTGTAGCTTCGAGAATGATTTATTTTGCAATACTGTTCCATCCTGAGTCATTCTGTGTCAAATCAACAAATAGGGGTTGCATCATAGTAATGGATTTTGATCAAAAATTAAAATTAGCTTATATACATGGGAAGAAGGTGAAAGTCAGAATTTCAATTTTTTTTTTAAATGTAGAAGGGGAGGTTTTGCCCCTTGAAACATCATTCAAGGTCATATTTCTGTGAAAAGTGATGTTCGTTCTTTCTAAAATAAAACCACTTGTATTTGTTACAAACCAATATATCAGGTGCCATTTTAAAGCCAAGATTTCAAGCTTTCATATGATATAAACTAATTGTAAATTTTTTTTTTTAATAAACCCTTTTTAAGCACTTAAATTTGAAATATTTGAAGTTCTTTTCTCATATTTAAGATTTTTTCGATTTAGCTGATGAAATTAAAACATGGATAAAATATGGTTGAAGTGTTGGAAGTGTTTTATAAGCACAAAAAAATTTAAGCTTCTACTCCACTTTTTATTTGGATTTGGATTTTAAGGTTGCCAAACTTCCAAAATTTCAAAAATGATCACTTTTAATACTCTTAAAACCCCATGTGGAGCATAATTTAAAAATCTAAAAACCGATTTAATAAAACAACAAATCTATGTAGATAATCAAGTGAAAGGGGCTGTTTTGTATATTTTATCCTTTCTATTTTTAAAATTGAAAAAAAAAAAGTGTCATTTTCAGCATATGAAATTTTTTTAAAACAAGGTTATTTATTCATATTTAAATGTCAAACCAAAAATATGCTGTTTTACCTATTTATTCCTTTCTTATTATTAACATTAATTTAAATGCGATTTCATCAATTTTTATTGTAAATATCACTCCTAAGTGTTTTGCATCTGATAGCATTTAATTAAAAAATGAAAGTTCCTGGGCATTTAGAACATCCACCAAGTATGCAACTTTCACTTTTAGCAATAAAATAATATCTCAGCCTTTATATGTATTGCTAAAACCATTAGTTTTATATTGGATAATAGCTGCATACATATACACTGTGAGTACCATTAGCACCAGTTAAGATACACCATTTGGGTCATAGCTCTGCAAATTGCGAAAAACCTATCTTGTAATTTAGATGTTTTAAAATCAGCATACAAATCGTTTAAGATTTCCTAAAAGCAAACATTTTTGCTTTAATTCTAGTATTCCTGTAGTAGATTGTACAGATAAACACTTTTTCTTCCTTGAAAAACAACAGCTGATTTCATTACATATAAAGAATGTGCAAACTGTTTCCTTCCCTTTCAAATCAAGAGTCCTACCTTTTTTTAATTGAGGAAAGAACCATGTTTCTGAGGTCTTTAGTTCTGTGAACCAGATACTGGCTAGCTCCAAACTCTTTTATAATTGTTTTAGTAGCCCAACTTTGAGGCATAAGACTTAAATTTTTAATTTCTTCTAGTGTTGAACGGCTTTTGCAATATTTTCCCTTTAGTTTTGGGATTAAATTAGTGCAATCTTCACACTGTGAGCTAGCTAGGTGTGAAAAGTTCTGATGACTGTTTGGAAGGTAGTTCAACATCTAAACTCTTTACCAACTAAGTTTAACAGCTTTTTGTGTTAAACTTAGTTGGTACAATTTGCTATCACATTAAACGATTTGTTATCACATATCGTTTTGAGTTTTGTCTTTCCATGTGGTTTTTTTGGAGTTGACTTAAGTTTTTTTAATTGGTGAGACACCTAATACATTACATGCTATGTTGACTGTTTCAATGGCTATTTCACTAGTCTGATATTCATCGGAACTACTCTTTTTGAAATTCTCAGTGGCTGACCTTTACTTGAGCATAAAGATTTACCAGGTATAAGATCATGCAACTTTGTTGCCTTTTGTTGTTCTATAAAGTAATTGTTCTCAGGCCTTTACTTACTCGAGCTTTATGAGATCAAAATGGATCAAAGCGAGAACAATATATTTAAGAATAAAAATTTAAAAATTTATTTAACAAAATATGAAGTAGCATTTCCAATAGTAGACATCATTTCCAATATAAATGCAACTAGACTGCTGTTCAGCTCAATGTTTCACATCAAACTGATCTAACTCTCACACCTACAAAACTGAGCCAATGCCCAGTGATTCCAAAATCAGATGTGATCTCTGACCTATTTCTCCCTCATTTGAAACCCAGTAGGGTACCTTGTCTAGAACGAAGGCTGCAGGGGAAGAATCAGAGCATGTCTGAGAAAGATGTTTTTCAAAGCAATTAAAGAGAAAAATAATTGTTTTATTAAATTTCACATTTTTCAGCATACTAGATGTTCTAAATTTATTTTCATAATATATAATTAGGTAAGAAACATGAACATTTATTTATTATTTTATTGGATTTTTTTTCCAAAGATAAAAAATATGATGAAATCTAATGAATAATTAATTTAAATGATTAAATAATTAATTAAATAATTAATTTAAATTCGAATGTACAAGCAAAAAAAATTTTTTTTGGTATTTTTTGTACAAACATTAAATATGAATAACTAATTCCCTATCATTTAAAATTTTTAATACAGAAAATGTCACTTTTCTTTTGAATTTTACAAATAGAAAGGAAGAAATATACAAAATTTAATAATACATATGATCATCTGTATGTATTTGCAGCTTCTTTGAAATAGTTTTTATATTTTTAACTTCTGAACTGTTCTTTCTTCTTTTGGGGGGTGGGGGTGGGGCTTAAAATTGGTAATTTTCATATCAGTTGAAAATAATGCAAAGTTAGAACATTGAAAGAACTTTTTGCTTGAGGTAACATGGTACAAATAATATTTTGATATGACTTTTTTTAACACAGACAACTTCTCTTCCTCCGCCCCCCCCCCCCCCTCAATCATAAGCAAGAATATATGAAATCGCCTTCCTTTAACTTATTGTTACTGATAATAAAGAAAGAAATTCACAAGCAAAATAACATTTTTAAATAGACATTTAAGCATTAATAAGTAACGTCTTGTTTTGAAAATTTTCCATCTGTTGAAAATGTCACTTTTCTTTCCAATTTTAAAAATAAAAAGGATAAAACATATAAAAAAGGACCTTTCACCCGATTATCTGCATGGATTTGTTGTTTCATTGAACCAATTTTTAAAATTTTAAATTATGCCCCACATGGGGTTTTGGGGGTGTTAAAAGTGATCATTTTTGAAATTTTAGAAGTTTGGCAACCCTAAAATCCAAGTAAAAAGTGGAGTAGAGACTAAATTTTTTCCAGGCTAAGACTATGGGAGTAGGGTAAGATGTGGTGAAAATTTGAAGATTCAAATTAATTTCTTTTATTTATTTTAAGAGGCCTAAAAACTGCATTTTTAGCAAAATTGATGCTAAATTTCAACGTTGAATTTCAGCCCCTCAGATTGCAGTTAGCCAAACATTACAATGACATGAAATGTAGTCCACTTTCAGATCAGTAAAATAGTTTTTATCCCAAGTCTCTTTTTAGTTCCAAGATATTTAAGTTTACGTGAGCATCAAAATTGGCCAAATTTATAGTCCGTCATGTTGGAAAAATGGCCGTACCTAAAAAACAAACAATATGAAAAAAATTTAAAAATTGTTTTTTATCTATTGGAATATGTAGGAACATATGTTCAAAATATAAAAGATTTAAAAATGGTTATGCAACCAAATATTCTTTTTTTTTGTTGATTTCACATAGAATGACCCACCTGTGTTTACATCACCTTTCAAATAGCAGCTTGTTATTTTGAATACTAATTAATAAGGTGGCTTGTAATTCATTGTGCACTTTCATTTTCAGACTGCAGCATACCCATTCTTCATACGGAGTATATAAAGAAACTCAAAATTCATCATGTGCAAATTCTTATAGCTTACTAAATGACATTTTTAATCATAATATTCTGTTAAAATATTTAATTTAATAATCCCTTAATAATTTAATACTTAGAAAAGAAGTTTAAGAACCTCTGTTCTCGCTATACAAAATTATCTTCACTGGCAGATCTGAAGAATAAAACATTCTGGCCCCTTTCGTAAGCAAATTTACAAAAAATATGGAATTGAATCAATATATGCAAAATAAAAGCGTTAAAATTGTATGGGATCCGTACTACTTATATACGCGAATATTAGAAGATATAACATGTATTAGTAGATTACATGTATAAATTAAAAATATCAATAAACCCGTAATCTTTAAACCTGAAGGCAGTAATTGATACCAATATATGGCAAAATGAAAGTGCTAACATTATATAGGAAGATGTATATACCCGTACTACTTATAATGTAGTAAATTAGAAAATATGTCCGGGTGTTAGTAGAAGATTACCCGTATTACAATATGAGTTTCAAAAATCTGTGCCAAAATAAAACAGATGACATAATAAATTGAAAATATCAATAATCCCTGTAATTTTCACACCAGAAGTGGTACTTCTGGAAAAGCATGTTGTTGTTGTTGAGACCCAGACCGTCCGACCTACCAGAAAGGTGTAAGGTAACTGTTTGGACAGCCGGGAAGTGCCACCCAATTTAGACCGGAACCCAGTGGGGGAGGTATCCACAGGGACCGTACCCTCCTTCCCCTACCACCAACCTCTCGGAAGGACTTACGGACCCACATGTTTAACGTGATCGTACTCCGCGTGAACACGGCGGCAGTTTGGGCAGCGGCGGGAATCGAACCCGGGACTACCGAGTGCAACCTCCGCGTGCTAACCACAGGGCTACCGCGCCCATGCCAATGTACCTGTACTCTGTACTACTTAGATTCTCGTAGATTAGAAGGTATACTTGTGCATTTGTAGAAGTTTACTCATACAATGCACAATATATGAGTTTCAACAATTTTTGCCCCAATAAAATAATGGCATAATAACTTGAAAATATCAATAATCTCTGAATCAATAATTCACGAAAATATCAATAATAATAATACTTAAACCTGAAGATGGTAATTGATATTATCCAGTCAAAAATGCAATGGTAATGACATTTATTTTATATACATATCTTCTTTATTCAAATTGGAAACGGTTTAATAAAAATTGTCTGCCGCATACACACATTGGATTTAAATCCATTGCTAAGCGACACGATATCATTTGCTTCAAATAAATTGGTGGAAGAAATATCGTCTGAATAATGCTATCTCTCTATGGAAGGTTTGACGACATTTTCGTCAATTTAGCGATATTTTAAAAAATTGCCAAATTTATCTCAAAGTGGGACTGTAGAATTGACAATCCCACTTAGCGACAAATTGACAAACATCACAATACTATACACTAACAAAACACAATTCATTTAATTTATTTAGAGCAATTTTATCAATTTCAGATATTTTTATGGATTTACAAACATTTATATCAATTTGGTGACATTTTAAAAATTCTTTAAATGTGTTACTAAGCAAGACGGTTGAACTGACAGACAAATGCAAACAAAACATCATTTCAGTACTCTCTTCTAACAAAACAAAATAAATTTCATTGATTTACGTCATTTTTAAAAAATTTGAAAACATTTTCATCAATTTGGCAATGTTTAAGAAAAGTTTCCAAGTTAGACATATCCCACCAAATTCGTAGCTCTGAATTTGCAGATCTGAATAAAACATCCTGATCCCGTTTGAATATATTATTAAATGAAAACACTAAAATTGTATTAGAAGATATACCCGTTCTACTCTAGTCCTTCCGAGAGGTTGGTGGTAGGGGAAGGAGGGTACGGTCCCTGTGGATGCCTCCCCCACTGGGTACCGGTCTAAATTGGGTGGCACTTCCCAACCGTCCAAACAGTTACCTTACACCTTTCTGGTAGGTCGGACGGTCTGGGTTTCAACAACAACAACCCGTTCTACTCTTTTTCTGTTTCAACAATCAGCTAAATGAATTTATTGGCTAAACACAATATATGATTTTATTAGCTAAACAAAAATATATAAGCTTGAAAAGTCTTTGCCAAATTAAATGAAAGTGTTGTAAGCAGTCCGCAATTAATATAATTAAAAGAAAAAATCAAACAGTTCATTTATATTTTTATATCAATTTTATTTTTATATATTTTTATATCCATTTATTTATCATTCAAATGGAAAAAATAATAATAAACATTAACAAATGCATTTAAATTAAATAACCATTTTGATTTTCTTAATACTTTTCATTGTTGATTAAAAACTTGTGAAAAATAAACCATGGTGATAGATTTTCCATTTAAATTCATGTTTCAAACATTCGTGGTTTATCTATCCTTTAACTATCCTTTTGAGGAGTGGATTGTCCCTGAACCGTTCCTTGTCAAACATACACTCTGTTTTATTATAAGTAGAGATTTTTGAAATTTTTTAATTTTGTATATTTTCTGAGAAATTTTAAAGTGAATATACTTTTGTCTATGTGCTATTAATAGGAAGAATTAAATAAATTCTTTCATGAATTAAAAAAAAATTAAATGCATCTTTAATATAAGAAAAGGATATAATTGAAAGAAATAAACAATCAGGGAATACAATTGAAATAAATGGTTCAATTTAAATATAATTCATGGAGTATGATTGAAGGTAATGAACAATAAGGGAGTACAATTGAAAGAAATGACCAATCAGCAAGTACAATTGAAGGATTTGGACAATCAGCTTGTGCAATTAAAAAAGTAAAAATGGACAGTCAGGGGTACTGGGATCAGTAAAAGTTTGAACCTACTGCTTTAAAACAAAAACCTTATTAAAACATTAAATGAATAAAGAAAACTTAGGCAATATATAAGCAAAAATTTCAAAATCCAACTTATTTACTTCAAGAAGTAAAAAAGCATTACCATATTTTTGATCAATAAAGCTAGTTTTGTTGTCACAAAACCTACCAATAGAAAACATTTGGGGCTTTGCAATCATGCTCCAATGCAGTAATTAGCATCATCTATGGGTTAGTTTTGCTCTTAAAGCTTATAAGAAAACTAGTGATGAGCTCAAACAAGAGTGAGACTGGTTGTTCATAGCTGATTGCTGCAATATTTTAAAACTCTATTTAACAGAAAATTTGTTACTGTAGAAATTTCAATTTATGCTGCTACTTCATAATTTTTTACAGATTTTTAATTTAAAAATTACTTTCTTAACATTTTTTAAATATGTTACAAGAAAATATATGTTACAAAAAAAGAACAAGAAAAAAATATAAAGCATACCTACTTCAGTAATATATATAATTCCAATTTTGTTTTATACCAACTTAAAATATTTAAACTAGCAAGGGTTTCAAGAATTTGTGATTAAATAATGTTATTTTAGTTTTTGCAGTAACTTTAAACAAATAATAAATAAACAACAAAAACATAAAATTTGAATATAATTCATGCCAAAATGTTTAACATATAACTCACTTTAGCTGCAAGTTGCAAACCAACATTATCAGCTTCTGTTTCAATTTTTCTGTTGTAAGGAAGTTGGAATAGAATCTATTAGTAAACAAGAAAAGAAATAAGCTAAATAAGTACAAAATAAAAAGAACAAATATTGGAAACATAAGTAATTACATAAGCTTTGAGGTTATAAGATAAGTACAATTCTTACTTAGCAGCGTAATTTTATTCAAATTTGAAAAATCATGTCTGTAATATCTCCAATTGTTAGATTTGTATACAATTTTACATGTTTTATTGGGAATTCTACATATTTTAAATTTCAAACATTAAAATTTTTGTAAATCAATCAAATTCAATTAATTTGCCAAAAACTTTGCAAGTAGGTTTATTTTCATGCATAGTATCAATTTATGCATGAATCTATGTTATGCTTGTTATACAAAAAATTGACTTTTTTGAAAATAACATAAATGTAGCCAAAACATACACAAACTGAATTTGAAGGTGGAATGGGGGACAAGTAAAGCATAATTGGTTAATAGAATACAAAAAATGTCCTCTTGTTTTCCAGATTATTTTAAATTAGTACTAGAGGGCTCTGCCCATGCTCGCTGATGCTCATCAACTCCTGGAACTCATTTCACGAGTCGGGGGGCTTTGTCCCCTACTTCTTTGGCAATTTTAGAAATGCAAAATTTTTCTAGAACACTGTGTAAAAAATTAGTACAAAACATGGAATCCGATTTTATATTTGAGAGCATTATAGTGCTTCAGTAAACCAAGACATCAGATCTGACAAATGGATCAGTTAAATAAGTATCATACTAAAAATTGAGTATAACAGTTGAAAACTCTTAAATTTAATGTTCTACTAAATTTTGGACTACAGTATCATCAGACAGGATATCAGCTTATATAACCTATATAATATTTTTAAAAAAATTAAATGCTACAGCAGTTTTTCTAAAAATTATGGTACATACCCTGTATGACAATAGACATAACGGAAATTAATTTTTAAAGTTTTGACAATCAAACACAGGTCATTTATTACTAATAGCTTTCAAAGAAAACATCATTTCGAACATTAATGCATAAAACACAAACAGAAATGTATACATAAATACACTGTGATATTCAGGGTATAAAACCAAGAAATTCAAAAGCAATAAATTTTGAAATTATGATATAACTAATTTGGAAAAGCATTAATGCTCAAGCAGTGATAGCAATATCAATGACAAGTGATATTTACAGTATACAAACTTACTAAGCAATAAAAAAAATTAAAAAGAAAATACTTAACTTACTTCACTAAGTTTATTATACAGCCAATGCATTAATATAGATATACCATCACTTGGCACTATGGCCCAGATGGTAGCAATCATTAAAATTGATATCAAATCCAAGAGATGGGTAAAACTGACATTTTCAGCCTAGGAAAATAAATTCTTAAAATAAATAAACAAACAATTCTTAAAATAAATAAACAACTAACATTTTCAGCCTAGGAAATAAATTTTTAAAATAAGTAGACAAAATATTTAATAAAGTTTAACAATTAGTGATAAATTATATAGAATTTTAATAAAAATACCAAAGGGATTATCCCTCAAAAATTAAAGCATTCAGAATTTGAAGGCAAAATTCTTTAAACACATTAAGAAAAAGCATTTGACTTTAATCACAGAGCATATGGATAATTAGTAGCATTATTCCTTATGCTTTAGCTTTTGACATGAGAGATCATTGATCTGTGTCACTTTTCGGATCACCTTTTGTATTTCAGTCATTTGGCATCTTTCTTTCTTTTTAGTGTTTGACTCTAAAGATGAGTCAAAAATAATCTATCATAAAAATAATAAATACGAGATTATATACATTATACGCAAACAGTAAATAACTAAATCACACTGTAAAAATAAAATTTCAAAAGCAGGTGATTGTTTCAAAATTGCTTGAAACTTATTAAATATGCTTTGAGCCTAGAATTCAACACCAAAAGGATGCAAATGAAATGCACCAAATCCTTTTGGTCTTCAATTCTAGGCTTTCAAGCAATTTTGAAACAATCATCTGCTTTTGAAATTTTATTTTTACAGTGTGATTCAGTTATTTACTGTTTGTGTATAAAGTATATAGTCTTGTATTTATTATTTTTATGATAGATTATTTTTGACTCATCTTTAGAGTCAAACACTAAAAAGAAAGAAAGATTCCAAATGACTAGGTTTATAGATATTTATAATATAAAATAGTCACCCCCCAATTCAAACAAAGGCTTATCTTCCATACCATTCTATATTTATCTTTTTATGGTAGATTATTTTTGACTCATCTTTAGAGTCAAAATAAAAAATTGATTACAAATGACTGAAATACAGATGAGCTCACTTTTTCATTTAAAAAAAAAATATTTCCTGTATCAATTATAGTATGCTTTTAGGAGTGAGGTACAATGGATAAAGGCACTAAAAAACAAAACAAGTAATATGATTTCATAAATTACTTTATTGTATGTTCTAGAATTTATGAAGAAAATAAGTTTCTAATTTAATAAAATTTGACAAATTAAAGATTACCTTTGACAAATAAAAGTTACCATTGAGCTAACAAAATATAACGAAATTCTAGAATGACCTCCAATTAGTAATTGATTTTTAAAAGTAAGGACAGGCTTTTCAATCACTTTATACTTATTATACCTTTCAGATTAATGACATATGTATATTTAATACCAATGCCACACAAATTTCACGATGTTGTTTGAAAATTACATTAAATGATAATGCAAATTAAATATACATTCCTCTTAAAATCATCAAAAGAAGCAATTACACTGTAATTTATTATAACTTCTTGTAATTATATAAAGAATAAATAAATTATATAGAAAAAGAAAATAATGGTAAGCAGAATTTGCACTATGCTTTGTTAAAACTCCTTAAAACTAAAAAATATTTACATAAAAATAAATATTCAGGAACTTAAAATGAAATAGTCAAGCCCACTTTTGTTTTAGTGAAGTCTATTAAAAGCTTAAATAAACAAAAACTTGTTTATATCACTACTTCTCTAAAAACAATTAATTGTTGTATTGGAAATTGCTTCTTTACGATGTTGAATATCTTAATCAATTATTCACTGGGTGGATTGTACATGATATATTTAGCAAAGAGTAGTATAAAATATTAAACATAAAGTAACAAATGCAAAAAAATACCCCATGATTTTGAATGCAATGAGCAATTTCGTGGGACAAGATGATACCAAGCTGATCATCATTTGAGCAGAGGTTCAACATTCCAGTAAAAACAAAGACATGTCCAATCTGTAAAATAATATTAAAGTAAAACCTCATAAGAAAAACAGTTATCTCAAAATTTACAAGTCTTAAATCATTCATATTCATATATCAATGTATGTATATTTAATTTACTCATTTACAAATTATATAAATTGATATTAAAGTGAAAGGATTATGATTATCTTTCATTAGTAGTATTTAAATTTTCTAGCTTCATAAATTGCTTCTCCTAAAAATGAAGAATATCCATGCACATAAATGCTCAATTAAAATTTGCTGCAAACTTAAGAGTTCATAGCATTAAAATAAAATAGAAAAATTGCTAAAACAAATAACTATTTTATGTAACAGACAAATTAAATACAGGCATACTCTGACACATACTTCAACTTGCAACACTTGGCATTTATATGACACTATTGCATTGCTACCGCTGCCAGCCATGGTGCACTTTCTTTGCAGTTATGATACCTTAATGACATGATGCCACTTTTTGTATTCATGGCCACCCATAGGGAATCAAGGGAGTATTTGCCCTAACTTGAACGTTCAAGGTCACAAAAAGTAGACATTAAGCTACTCCATGTTGTACGTCATTCTATGAGTGCCCATGTCTTCATTAGACTTTTATCAAGCAATGTTGTCATCAGGTATCATTATAAACTTGTTTCATATGACATTTCTATACCCACCTGAATTTCTATAGAACAAACATTTAGCTTTAGATAATGATTTAACATTTGATGTAGATATTCCCTTTCTTTCAGATTTCCTGAAATAAAACTGATTTTCCCATATTATACACTGAAAAGCCCAGTAAATCCTATTTCAATTTTAAATGTGTTATTTACATAAGTTATGCCTGTATGATGATTTTAGTGCAGTACATGCATAGATGAGTGGGAAAAGGCATTGCTTCAAGTTGTGATGATTTTCAAGTTACAAAGGTGGTCTGGAAACTAATATGCTGCAAGTGCATCTATACTGGTGTCCAAAATTATCTCTACATAAATAACAATAATAGGCACAAGTGCTGCGCTTGAAGTATGTTTCCCTGTGAACTTTTGCAATTCAAGATTTGATTTTGGTGTTTATCGACTCAAAACAGTTTTTTATGACCCTTAAGCATCATTTAGAAAGAATCTTTGACCTGGCAACCTGTCAGCTATTTAGTGGTCAAGCAGATATTCATGTGAATGGAAAATTGTTTCATAATTAGTTTTGAATCATATGCACTCATATTTGATTTTTCAGTTTGTATGTGTTATGATACTATGTATCACTTCAAAAAATTTCATTCAATTATATTGAACAGTTGTTGAGAAATAAATGTTTTTGTGCATGTAAAGATAATTTTGGACACTAGTGTATAATGTAATTACATATGCTCCCCAAAAAAGGAATAGATTTTATATTTATCTGAAAACAATCTGAGAAATATACTAAAATTTGGAACGTATCAGCATACAGCATATGCATATATACCATATAAAGAATCTTGTTCAGCATCGATGTAGTTCAGAATCAATGAGTAAAATAATAATCAAGATTGGTATCACGTCTGCATTCAATAGATAAAATCAAGGACAAAGCGTTTTAAAAAAAAAAAATGAAAGATCTTTTATTTAACACATCCTAAAAGACGTACAAAATATGTTAAAAACTGCCAGAGTGCTTTCGGACGTATATACGCCCTTCATCAGTGACTACATGAATAATAAAAACATAGAATATTTATATATAGAGACCAGTTTAAAGCAAATTTGCATAAAATATAAAATGGTAAATGAACTTACTAAAAATAATACAAAAAATATACATATATTACAAAATATATATATTACAAAATAAGTTTAAACGCTTACGAATTTTTAAATATTACAAGAAATGAACTTACTAAAAATAATACAAGAAATATACATGGAAATTACAAAATAAGTTTAAACGCTTACGAATTTTAAAATATTACAAGAAATTTTCTTGTAATATTTTAAAATTCGTTAGCGTTTAAACTTATTTTGTAATTTCCATGTATATTTTTTGTATTATTTTTAGTAAGTTCATTTACCATTTTATATTTTATGCAAGTTTGCTTTAAACTGGTCTCTCTAAATATAAACATTCCATGTTTTTATTATTCATGTAGCCACTGATGAAGGCTGTATATATGGCCGAAAGCGCTCTGGCAGTTTTTAACATATTTTGTATGTCTTAGGATGTGTTAAATAAAAGACCTTTCATTTTTTTAAAAACACTTTGTCCTTGATTTTGTCTATGAGTAAAATAATCATTAAATTTCATATAGGAATGTATTATAGGAATTTTCAAATTATTGTGCTGAAAGTGAATAGAGACAGAGGAAGTTTTATTTGTAAGAAAAAATGTATCCAGTGTTGCCTGGGATTTAAGATGAAAACCTTGGATTATATTCCCACTGGAACTGACATTGAATTCTCGAAAATCAAAGAACACTTTCACAATACACCCATTTATAACAACCACTAAACAAACAAACAAACAAAACTGTGTTGATATTAAGATGAAAACTTTGTAGGAATATATTGTAGTTTTGTAAAATTATATTAACCCTTTCACGACTAGCACTGATTATATCCGGCATCCACTAAATGTGTCACATTGGCTAGTGGCGGCTATATCCGACATCCACTAAAGCTTCACCCTGGCTAGTACCAGCTATATCTGGCATACCTTAAATGCATCGCATTAGTTAGCAACATTTGCAGTAATAACATACGAATTAGACACCACATATTTAACTAGCACACAAGAAAAAGTTCTTGACAAGAGTAAAGTTTATTTGTTTTCTATCTTTCTGTGGAGTATCATAGTTAAAAGTAAAATAATTAATGTGTATGGTGAGCACTAATGGCATGACAATCCATTCACATGTGTTATACTGATGGCTAGTTCCACCGTCACAAAAGGGTTAACACACGAAAAGTATATATTTTTAAAAATTCAACAAAATTTGTCTACCAATAATATGCTTTCCACAGTTTGTTTGAAAGAGATTTTTTTTTCGATCTTTCCAATGGTGTTAAGATAGAAATTCAGCTCTTTTCTATCCCTATGCAGTCGATTTTTGTGAAAATCACTCAAAAACATGCTAAAACATAAAATAGCTAAACTAATAAAAAAGGCACATCATCTTGGATCTTGAAGTACCCGAGTACCAAATTTCATGATCGTATGATGCTTAAGAGTTTTTGCTACAGACAGACATCTTTTATCGCAATACTAACATTGAATGCTTTGATCAATAAATTACTTATGTAGAATTATATAAAAGTGTGAATATTTATTTATGATTTTTAAAATAATCGTCATGAAAACATGCAGTATTGAGAAAAGAGTACATTAATATTCCTAAAAGTGATTACATTCATTTACTTATATTAATTAAATTACTCAAAATAAATCACACAATGACTGGATGCAACTATCTTTTAATTAATTTTTAGAAGTGGGGTAATATTAAAAGAATAGAGAACAACAAATATTTTCATCCTGCGGAATATTTCTATCATTTTTAATTAACCAATTACCATAATCATACCAAATTTTGCATTGCTCTATTTTTAAATGTTGCACTGAAACTCATATGACAATATTCACACAATTAATTTATGTTTTACATAAACTATTAAGTAGAATCACTTTGTACAAATAATATATTTAAAAACATTGAATTAATTCTTACTTAATAAAACATTTCCTTAACTTTTATAATGTTGAATGTAGTATATATTAGTGATTCCAAGAGTTTAAAAAAAAAAAAATCCAGAATTTTGAGAAATGGGAATAAACCCAGAAATTTGAGGAACTAAACTGGGAATATTGGAAACATCGATGGTAAAAAATTAATTTATGACTTTTATACATGTTCCTGTTAATCCAGCATGTTGCAAAGCTAAAATCTCTGCAACAAATATTTCAAGGTGATGGTTTCATTTCTTGAGTGGTTTTATCAATATTGATACAGTAGCCCCTTGTTATATTGCGCTTGCCGGGAGACATGGTAAAATGTGCGATATATCCAAATGTGTGATATATCAGGCGATATGATAAAAATTATACTTTTATGAACATATGTAATAAAAGTTTAGGAGCGAAAGTGCAATAATAAAAAAGACAATAATAAAACCCTCATTCACTCCCGCCCCACCGGCAACTCATGTTGTAACACTCCAGTCTTGGGAAAGCAAAAGAATGTAAATGAAAAATCAGAAAAAAAAGGGAGACATAGTAGTATTACGATATATCCGAATGCGCTATATATTGAGGCGCGATGTAACGAGGGTTTACTGTATTAGTAAGTAGATAAAATGTGTTAAAATAAAAATTTATATTTCAAATTTTGAAATTAATAAAATTATTTGAAAACGATATGCAAATTAGAATCATTAATAAATATTTCTTTTAAAGGTTTCATATTAAATAAATACACTTGAAGCAAATATTTTATAGTTCAAAGCACTTTTGCATTTGAATCCATTTGATTCGAACCATTGAAAACTTGAATTTGAACTTTTGACCTCTCACAATACTTTCCCTATACATTATATTATGAATGTAAAAAAAGTTAAAATGTGATAAATAAATAAAATAAACTCTTCTCTTTCTTTAATTATTTTAAATAAATAAATTCAAATGCCATGCAAAGTAGACAGCTTTGTGTTAAGTTGCCAATTAATAAATAGCTACATCACAACTTAAAATGCTGAGCAAATAGAATATTGTACACATTTGATCATTTTAAAAACATGAGGCGGGTTTTTTCATCAGCATGAGGCATTGCTAGTTAACAATTTTTCCTACTTTCTTATAGTCAAAAATATTCTTAACCAATTTGTACAATGTTCTATTTATCTTTATACTAAATAGCATTAATGCAGATTCTTAAAAATAATTATGCATCTAGTTAGATGCACAGTTACTTAAGTTTACTCTTTTTAAATAAAATAAATACAGCTAAATAATTTAATAATAATCAGTTTGTCACAAACATTAAACTTTTTTGTCCATGATGATAAACTTACAGGAAGCACAAATGCATTTTCCATGGAACTGTCAATAACAGAAATACCCCATTTTTTCTTCTTCACTTCTTCAATATCACGATTTGCATTCAGAATGCGGTTGACAACAAACTGGACTTTCATAGTATATGGATGACGAGCTGGTAAAATTTGTCCCTTGAGTTGTCCCATAATCTACAAAATAATGATTTAAAGTTATAGTAAAATCTAAGTAAACCAAATCCAAACAAAACATTTTTATGTGGTAAATAAACGTGTGCCAGGTAATAATATTCTGGCAAAAATTCCAGTAAAATAAATTAAAATAATTTCTGCTAAATATTTTTTTTTTAGGTATAATTTAGGTTTGCCAAATATTTCTTCTCATTGAGTCGAATGTAACCACAGTAATTGTTCAACCACATTAGTCAAAAGCTTTGAACATCTTTTCTATTAAACAGGAATGTTATAAATAAAACCTTTCCAAAATGGCTTTCTAAAGTTAACTTTTGAACAGCTTGACTACAAACAATTTTCAAGTTTACAAGTCTACAAGCTTAAAATTCTGATATTTAATTAGTATCCACTGTTCCTAAAGTTTAATGGCCAGTTGTTGACAACTGCAAAATGCATAACTATTTTTAACTTACTTAATGTTATGCAAAATTGTGTTTAAATAATCACAATTTATAAATTTACATATATATCACGCAGTTACTTATTTACAGATTTATTATACAGTAGACATAAGTCAAACAACTAACCCTTCTCTCAGTCTTAAGCTGATAAGCACTTTGGTCAGGTGCGAAATACTATAATTCTTCTGTTCCAAATGCATTCTATTCCTTAGTTATTGTGTTCCAAATGGCAAAAGTTCGGTTTTTTTTTAGGTTATAGCAATTTAAATTCATTTAAATTGCCTAATTTGTGATACCATGTATTACCCTTTTTATTCCCTTTGATTTGGTTCTAAATTTGTTGTTCTCTGTTAAGAATTTGTTGATTTATCGCGATTTTTTATTTTTATTCTATTTTCAACTTTTGAAGTATTTCAGAAAATTGCCCATATTTAAATTATTGCCGAATTCGTATTTTCCAAATCGTTTCACTTCATTTCTTTTTTATTTTCGTCTGCTTTAAAATTTCTGTTCTCTTCTTTCAAATTTTGAGTTTTTGACTGGTTGACCGTAATATTAAAATCATCTGTCATTAATTCTTTTATCGTTCACCGATAATTTTGTTTATGATGTGTGACAGTGATTTTAGGCAGTATATAAATAGATTCATGTTCTTTTTCGCTCTCTGTTTTTTTTCTTTTGGATTAGAACTGAAGATGTGATCTTTTTAAGGTGTTGTAATTGCACTATGGCACGTGCGAACTGTTCATCATAGAAGTATTCATTCAGATTATCAAATCTTCCCTTTCGGAATGCGGCGGTATTTTGTCTATGCCCAAAGAACGAAAATCATTTTTAAAGAGCCTCTGAAATGTTGCATCTTCAATGACTGAATGGAAATGTTTGGAACACCTGTCTTCCATTTCCTGTCTTCTAAATGTTGATCCAAGATGTTCCGCAATTTATGCAATGTCTATCGAGGAAGTTTTGCCGGCAAATTGCTTATTTTCCCTAGTTGTGCACTCTTATTATGAAGAATGGAATCAACATTTCCGTTATTTGTTAAATGAACATATGCCTTGAGTTCTGTTCTGATGTCAAAAGTTCACTGCTATGGTTTGGAGAAATTATTTAACTTCGGCACTGCTGCATGTCCGGCTGGTATGGAGAATCCCACTCAGAGTTGGTTCTCGTGGTGCGGATGTTTTTCCTGTTTTTCTACTGGACATAATTGTGATCACGTGCCATGGTTTTCCTCTTCAAGTGTTCTTTGGATCTACTTCACGTTTGGTGACTCTTCTGGTGATACTGCCTTCTGCAGATCTCTGCAGCTCCTCTTGGACCCTTGGTGAAATTGCTCTTTTTCTTTTAAATTCCAATTGTTTCAGTTTTATATTATTTTAAAATTAAATGAAATTGGTATGAATAAGACCCCTTATATATTTTAAGTTCCAGCTCCTGGATTATTTTTATGTGATTTTTCTTTGGGTTTTTAACTTTTAATTGGGATATTTATTATGTTCTAAATTTCCTTTTTTGGCTAACTAATGTTCCTTTTTTTTATTCCAAATTCTCGTTTGGCAAATAATTCTATAATTTTAATATTTTGATATCTTAATTGATTATTTTACATTGTTAACTTTAAATTTAATATTCTAATGTTTTTACTACCACTATATGACCTGTTAATTTATTAATTCAATTTATTTATTTAATTTATTTATGATGTTTAATTTGGTTGATTAATGAGATGTAAATTTTAATGGTTCTCTAAGAGTGAAGTTAAATTTCAATAAACGTTAGATTTTGGAAAACTTAAAATTTGTGTTCTCTTCTCTTTTCTTTAATGAGTTTTTATTTTTAGGAAAGTGTCACTTTAATATTTTACAGGTTAGTATATTTTTATGCATTTAGGAATAACTGGTCAATAGGTCCACTTTGGTTTATTTCAGATACTTTTCAGATTTTAGGAACTTGGAATGTTTTTTAGTTAACTTTTGGAATTTTAGAATGCTGTTTAGAATGTTTTTTAGAATATCTCATGCCTTTCTTTACCGAACATACAGTAGACATAAGTCAAACAATCAACCCTTCTCTCCATCTTGAGCTGATAAGTACTTTGGTCAGATGTAAAATACTATTATGTCTTATCAAAAAAACTCCCCTTAGCAGATCTATTTTTGTAAGATCTATTATGTGGCTATTGAGGCAGACAGGGTGGATTTAAAAAAATTAAGAAAAACAAACTTTATTATAAATAACTCTTTAACCACTAAATTTCTTAAGAAATGATATTTAATACTCCTATCAATATGTTTAGCTCTGTGGTTTTCAATTGGGGAATTAGAAAAAATTAATGGCAGCCTGGTTATCACAGAAGATTACATCATTACTTTGGTTAACTTTTAATCCTATCTGCATACATTTCCTAAGTTATGTTTTGCATCCAGATCATTTCTTTGCCGGCTTCAGCGTGATATATATTCAGCCTCTCCATTGTGGACAGGCAAACATTTACACTCAAAAGTTTGCCAAGAAACAGGCACTTCATGTAGAAAAACATACTATCCAATGACACTGTCATCATTATTTGTTGCAAAATCAGAGTCTGAATAACAGTTTAACTTTAATTCACTAACTTTTGATAAATCTAACATGTAATTTTTAGTTTTAAAATAGTCTAACAATTTTAACAATGCATCCCAATGTTTCACTCCTAGATTTTCCTGAAATGGAGACAGATTATTTACAGCATGGCATAGATCAGAAGATCTGAAGGATGGGGTTGAAGTGATCAGGAGAGGATATGATCCTCCCTTTAAACTTCCAGCATAAAGAAAAGATAATAGAAAAATATAAATTCATAAAAGGACAGAATTTTAAATCAAAGTCAGCAAGGCATAGATCAGGTCAAGTCTGTATACGAAAGCTAAATATCCAATTAAACTTCTGTAGGGAATACAGCATTGCATTTGTTCAAGCTCTGCACAAGTTAAAGGACAATCAATTTAACTTAGGATATTGCCTTTTGCAATGAAGTGATAGGATAATTGAAATTTTCAAACATCTAACAAATGTTTTCAATGTATTGCTTTTGATGTATGTAAAATTTACTATCTTTTTGTTCAAACACTACACCTAACAGTTTTATTTTTTATTTAATTTTACCTAAAACTTTAACATCAAATTTACTATTTAACATAGAAACAACCCAGTCTATATCTTTTTGACATTTTGAAATATAATAATATAAACTAACACTAATACATTATTATTGAACAAATAGGTGCAATTACACCACTTAAACTTCGTAAAAGTTAATTTCTCAAACATGGGATCAAGCTGCAAGTATCAGTCTCTACCATATTGGTGACGACCATAAATAGGTTTATTCAATAAATATACAAGATTTTGATGATTATTATCAATACATTTTATTTTCTTAGTTCTATGACACTAATAAGAGGCATAAGGTAACAGAAAGTGCACTAAATTCACAATGTGCAATGCAAGACTCAAAACTGTGTTTCAGATATATGGTAAACATAATAAAACTGATGAAATAAGTACCTAGGTATAAGACACATACATAGCATATGCACATATACATGCATATTGATTTCATATCTCCATGAAAACACCAATTGATGTATGGTTACAGCGGGAGAGTTGCCTCTTTTTATTCAAAAATTTCTTTTTAAACAAAATTATGATACATATAAATTTTTACCTATTTCTCATAGAGAAACTCATAATAGATGTGCGGCTATTATTTCATAAATTATAATACAAATATTAGAAAATATTAGATTTGAAAAATTAATAAATAGAATTAGAATTGAAAAATTAATAACTCTACATTTTGAAATTCATATTCGTTGATTTTTTCCAGCTGCTTTGAATTAAAAGCAATGAAACGTTTTCTACCAGTAATAGGGGTATCATCTAGATGGCTGATGTAGTATATAACAGAAAGCAGGCAAGATGCTAGGGCAAAAACTAGAAGAAAAATTCATATAATTAGAAATAACCAAATATTTTATATAAATTTTAATTCTGGATTAATTTAAAGTCAAATGAACACAACCAATGCTAAAATTATAAGCATATTACCATTTATAGAAAGAAATATCTATAGATTTTCAAATTTGATATACATATACAGAAAAAACCTCTGGTTTTGAAATTATTTTTTTATATTTCTCTAGAATAAGTTGCCCAGAATTGCCTGGGTCTTAAATAAAATAGGAGCCTGCTACTTAAATAATACATTTACAGAATTGTCTCTTCAAACTATCTCAAATTATTATCCTCCATTTGTTTCAATCCCCATACATTCTCTTTTCACTAGGACACAGAAAGCATGGCTTAAACCACATCGTGAGTTCCAAGGAAGGCATGCACAGAAAAGTCCATTGGGGAGAAAAATCCATCCAACTTCATTTGTGTTATGCACAATTTAAATCTTTATAGATATAAATCACAAAAGATAGTTAATAAATCATAAAAAATAAAATGTAGTAATTAAAAAAAATTGTTTTGTTAGAATGCAAAGATATGTACACAATGTTTTGCAAAACTATAGAATTATGCAAACCTTCCTTTTTCACAGTAACACAGTTGAAACTAATAAGTGATAAGCAACCAAGTTAAAAGATAAGGAAAACACAAAGCTTAAAATTGAGGTCAATTTAGAAATGTCCTCATCATCAGGACAGTGCGTACATTCTAAACCAAAATAAAAGCATGTTTCAAACAATAGCGTTAGTATATCACTATAAACCCCATTGGCACTGTTAACAGGCTAAAAGAATATAAATTACAAAAATGAAATAAACATCAGAAATGAATACATAACATATGAATCCATGTTTTAAACAGAAAGCCAAGAACTGAAAGGCGGAAATAATAAGTATAATTTTGACCAGCAATACACACGTTTACTGAAATGAATTTGAGAGTGAACAGAAAAGATTTGACTTTAAATTTTTAAATATACAGTTTAGGATAGGATTTGTGATATGAAGAGAAACAAAGAAAAGGGTGATACCCATAAAAAAAAATATATCGCCAACTAAGTATAAAGTATTCAATTGCAAGATTACTATGATAAATACTTGAAATTATTAATAATATTATTTTCAATTATTCAGGAGAGTGGTAAATTTAAAAAATGCACTTTTAAAAGACTATTAATGTGCAGATATTGAGTGATACTGAGGATCAGAGTATATGTATTCTAAAGAGCTAGTTTAAAATTATGTTTCAACACAAATGGATAGAATTACAAAAACGAAAGAAAAGCAGCTTAATGATATTAAATTTATAAGAATTCTTTTTATCATATATTGGTAATAATACTGTTATGGTGGGTATCCCATCTTAAATCTAAATATAAATAATTAACATTTTGACTAACTCTAGGCTCATTAGGGATTAATTCTAGGTTAGAGGGGTTAAAATCAATATTAATATGATTAGTATCATTAATGATAATATATATTAAGATGTCAACATATCGATATATAAAATATATATTAGAGATACACTTATTTTCATAATAATAAAGATACAAGTTTGTTCAAATACTGCTACTGCATCCCCCTTGAGGTACACCTGATGTTTGTAAACAGATGATTATTACCTTGAATTAAATAATTGCTGTATAATACAAGTGCAGTAGCGTAGCTTTTTTCTTTAAAAAGAACATCATTAGAAGATAATCATTATATTGAGAGATAATAACCTTATATAAATCTTTAATATATCATTAAAAAGATCTTTAAAATAAAAGGTATGGAAACCAAAATGGAAATCAAAACTATTATTCAACATAAAACATCCAGAAGCATTTGTTACGTGGAAACAAACAATGAATCATGCCATATTGTGTTCGAGAATATAATTAATAGGAAACTAATTTTTTTTTTAAGTTTTGGATTGCGTAAATAAATTTGTAGTATTTTAGGAGTTTATTTTGAGGTGAAAGTATATATATGTATAAATATTGGAATGATTAGAATTATGTATTTTGAATATTAATGTGATATTGCATTTAAATATTTTGGGGGGAAATTTAGAGGAGTAAGAGCAGGAAGTAATTGCGGGTATAGAATATTTTGAGAAAGTTGAATTTAATATGGCAGAAGGCGGGGAGAATCCTCCAGCAGCTATGAGTAAGATTCCTGGGAAAACATACTTGTTAGGAGAGTTCAACGGCATGGACAATGATGCGGAAATTTTTTTTGATCAATTTACAGCACTCAGTAGCTTAGGGAATTAGTCAGAGGAAGAGAAGTTGGCAATAGTAAAATCTCGGTTAAGAGGAAATGCCAGAAAATTTTATATTGGATCACAGGATCTAAGGAGGGAAACCTCATTTGAGAAGTTTAAACATAAATTCCTGGAATTTTTTACCGAGAAACCTAACATTGCAACAAACCAAATCCTTTTCACAACTGCGAAGCAAGCACAAGGGGAGACAATAAAACAACTTGCTCATAGAATCACTACACTCACTCTAAATTACATTGGAAACACAGAGCATAAGAAATTGACACAACAAATAATTGATAAATTACGCTTAAGCAAATTTTTAGAGGCCGTAACAACTAATTTTCAAAGAGAAATTATTAAGGCAAATGCACAGAATTTTGAAGAAGCAGTTAAAATTGCTATTAACTTAGAACAGGCAAATTTGGCAGCGATGACTGCAACTGTAAATAACATCACATATAGTAAAGAAATCGAGGAACTCCGCAAAGAGCAACAAGAATTTAATGTGCAACTCTTAAAACTCGGTTACACAAGAAATTAATGCACTAAAAATTAAAGATAATGTACAAGTACCCACAACACAATTCAAGAAAAACTTAACATGTCATTATTGCAATAAACAGGGTCACTTTATGCAGGAGTGTAGAAATTATACGGCAGATAAATTTAGACAGAATGTAAACACGCATAATTAGGATAACCAGATGCAGTTTCCTCCCCAGTCATACCCTCCTTATTCGTATGCAGACTAGCAAACTTACTACTCCTTTCCGAACACATATAATTACAGCCGAAATCATGCCTCCCCGAGCAATTTTCATGAAGACATAAACAGAAACTTTTACGCGTCACCCCCGAAAAACAGATTCTTAAGGGAGCGGCAGAATAGAGACGATAGGAGTCAAAACTTCAGAAATCAGGAAATTGGAAATGAAAGGGAGAGAGAAAGAAAATCAACTTTTAAACACACAAATTTTCCTAGAAGAAGATATAATTTAAACTAATTGTGGGGATCTTAGAACATTATAAAAAGAAGGAACAAAATTACAGGGAAAGATCTCCAGTAAATGATAAAAATCCTGTAGAAAAAGAAAGAAAGAAATGTGAAAGACTGAATGAGATGATTATGGAAAATCAGGAGGAATTAATTCCGTCAGTAGGAAAACAAAGTGAAAAAACAGAATTACCGATGATTATCGCGCAATTTAAAAATATTCAAACTGAACTCATGATAGATTCAGGAGCAAGTATTAGCGTAATACCACTAGAATTATTTAACAAAATTAAAGAGAAGGTAGAAATCAAATATGTATCAAGAAGTGTGACAGTTTCAACTTTGACAGGGCATAACATTGATTATATAAAAACTGTGAAAATTTCATACAGGGCAAACAGTTTAGACACACTTTTTTTTGCCACTACATCAAAATTTTCCAAAACATATGAAGGTATTTCGGGATTTGATTTCTTGTAAAAGAACAAAGCAATTTTGGACACACAGAAAAACACACTTAGGATAGTTGATATGGAAATAGTTTTAAATTCACACAAACAAATATACAGACAACAAGTTAAAACTATAAGAAAAGTACAAATTAAACCTAATGAAAGGGAGAACATTTTAGTATTTAGCAGGCAAAATTTGGAAGAGGGTACAGAGGTTTTGTTTGAACCGAAAGAAAAATCATACATAGAAATGAACTATGGGGTATACCACATACAAGATAACAAGATTGAAATTAAAAACACCACAAATTCTACAATAATATTAAATAAAAACATGGCTTTAGGAAATATTACGACATTTTACTGTAAAACAACAGGACATGAAACCTGAAATTGGTGAACGGACACTGAAATACGAGGAAATGATAAATTTAATAGAAAATAAATTTTTTAGAAATTTTTTGTTCGGACGGAAATTTTTTGTGCTCTCAGACCACAAACCTTTAGGCCAACATTTAAAAATAGAAAATCCACCTAGCATTATGCAAAGGTGGCTATTAGAAATTTCGGAGTATAACTACGAGTTTATTCACATTCCGGGAAACGATAACTTATTAGCTGATTTTTTGAGTAGGGATGATTTTGAGTGAAAACAAACAGAAGAAACAAAAGAAACACAAAAAAGAGGAAATAAAAGTGTAAAAATTAACAGGATAGATAAGGTGAAGGTCGAAAATACAGGGAAAAGAAATGGTTTTGTAAACGAGGATAATGTATATATTGCAGATGTAAATACGATAACGGATAACCTATCTTTAGATAGAATATTAGAGGAACAAGTAAAAGATTCAAAATTAAAAGTAATCCGAGATAATTTACAAAAACATAATTATAAACAGAATAAAAATTATGATACATTGTATATAGATGAAGAAACGAACTTGCTAATGTATATTGGAAACTGGAAGGACTGATCATGGAGAGACAATTTAAATAAAACCATTGTAATACCCAGGAGTTTGCAGAGAGAAATTTTAAAGTTGACACACGTAACACATGCAGGAATTGATAAAACATATAAATTGATGGTTATAGATATTATTGAAACGGAATGTATAGTGACACACAAAATTATGTTACCTCTTGTGAATTTTATGTAGAAAAAAAAAAGGAAAAAACCAAGCCGTACCTCTTGGAAGAAATCCAATTCCTGATGGACCAGTACAGATTTTATCGACTGATATTTGCAACCCATTTAAAACGAGTACTCAAAATAATAAATATGTCTATCTGTAGTAGATCATTTTTCTAAGCATGTACAAATGTCCCCGATCCCTGATATAACGGCCACAACGGTCACTGACAGACTTTTATCGTATTTTATAAATTTCGGCAATCCCCAGACAGTGCTAAGTGATTCAGGGAGTCGGACAAAGGACAAAGAGTAGAATTCAGGGAAGTTACATTGTCAAGGCAGCTTTCAAACATACACTTTTGTGAAATGAGAAAGGTCTTACAAATAAAATGAATAAAGATTGGATTATCTATATAAATAAAAATGAAAATCTGTCTGTCTGTCTGTTTGTCACACCATCACGGGAGAACGGCTGAACCGAATTTGATGAAATTTTGTGGGTAGCCCAGAAATAGCCCCACTTAAAATTATATCCGTGTTTTGAGTTTCTACGACCAGTGGTTCTCGAGATATTAGTAAAAAACGAAATTTTCGTTTGTCTCATCATCACGGAAAAACGGCTGAACCGAATTTAATGAAATTTGGTGAATAGCCTTGAAATATCACCCCATAAATTTTGTCCAAGTTTCGAGTTTCTAAGACCTGGGGTTGTCGAGATATTAATGAAAAACGGAACTTTTTCCTAGGAGTTCTACTCCCTAACTCCGTGGTTTATCCAAACGAAAAGCTTGAAAATCGTTTGAAAGTGAATTAAAATTTAATCTCTGAGTTTGATGGGAGATTTTTTGCGTTAATTAGTCACTTTCTGAAAACATGAATTGTTTGAAACAGGATTTAAAGGGGAAATCTATCTCCATGGTTCATGGTTTATTTAAAACAAGCTTTTACGGAACAATGAGAAGTATAGAGAAATCAAAATCGTTATTTAATTTCGCAGTTTATGTTATAAGACATGACATATTTAACATGTTATAAGATTCTATCTTATATCATGTTACTCAGAAACGCAATTAAATTAAATCTGTCTGTTAATTTTAATAATTATTTTTTCGATTTGAATAATAAATAAATGGATATAAAAATATATTTTGGAAAAGAACAATTTGATTTTTCTTATAGCATTTTTGACTGGATAATATCAATTACGGTCTTCAGGTTTAAAAATTATTATTATTTATATTTTCGGGGATTATTGAGTCAAGGATTATTGATATTTTCAAGTTATTATGCAATTACTTTGTTATGACAAAAATTGTTTAAACTCATATATTGTATGTTGTACGAATCTTCTACAAATACACGTGTATATCTTTTAATCTACGAGAATATAAGTAGTACAGGTATATTGACATATGTTTTGATATATATTGGCATATATTGGAATCAATTACGACCTTCTGGTATAAAGAGTACGGATATTATTGATGTTTTCAATTTATTACGTCATCTCTTTTATTTTGGCAAATATTTTTGAGACGCATATTGTAATACGGGTAATCTTCTACTAACACATTGGCATATTTTCTGATCTGCGACAATATAATTAGTACGGGGTTGCATATATTCATTCAATTCCTATTTTTTCTTCTGTAAATTTGCTTACAAAAGGGGGTAGGATGTTTTATTCTTCAGATCTGATCGTGAAGATAATTTTGCATAGTGAGAACATATATTCTTAAACTTCTCTTTAGGAGCAATAAATTTAATATTTTAACAGAATTTGCACATGATTGCGAACTTTAAGTTTCTTTAAATTATACACTCCGTACGAATAACGGGTGTGCTGTTAGTGGTTAATAAATTTTAACATTTTAGGAGGATATATCATGTTGCTCGGCATCGCAATTAAATTAAATGTGTTTGTTAATGTTTTTATTATTTTTTTTCGATTTAAATAATAAATAAATGGATAAATGGATATAAAAGTATATCTTATGAATGGACGGTTTGATTTTTCTTTTAATTATATTAATTGCTGACTGCGTACATCAATTTTATTTATTTTGCCAAAGAGTTTTCAAGCTTATATCGTATTTAGCTACTAAACTCATATATTGTGTTTAGCCAATAAATTCATATAGCCGATTGTTGAAACAGAAAAAGAGTAGAGCGGGTATATCTTCTAATACAATTGTAGTGTTTTCATTTAGTATATTGAAACGGGATAAGAATGTTTCATTCAGATCTCCAAATTCAAAGCTACGAATTTGGAGGAATATCGCTAATTTGACAACTTTTCTTAAACTTTGTCAAATTGGCGGAAATGTCGCCAAATTGATATAAACGACACACAAACAGCTGCCATAAACCTTCGGGTTGGTCGTGTGGCTTGGGTCTTCTACATATCAATGAAATTTTTTTTTGTTTTGTTAGAAGAGAGTACTGAAATGATGTTTGGTTAGCATTTATCTGTCAGACCAACCATCCTACTTAGTAATACATTTAGCGAATTTTTAAAATGTCACCAAATTGATAAAAATGTTTTCAAATCTATAAAAATATCTTGAAATTGATAAAATTGCGCTACATAAATGATATTAATTGTTTTTTGTTAGGGGATAGTATTGTGATGATATTTCGTCAATTTGTCGCAAAGTGGAACTGTCAGTTCTACAGTCCCACTTGGCGAAAAATTTGGCGATTTTTTAAAATGTCGCTAATTTGACGAAACTGTCGCCAAATGTTCCATAGAAATATAACTATTTAGACGATATTTTTTCTACCAATTTATTTGAAGCAAATGATATCATGTCGCTTAGCAACGGATTTAAATCCAATGTGTTTATGCGGCAGACGATTTTTATTAAATCCTTTCCGATTTGAATAATGAAGATATGTATATAAAATAAATTTCATTGCCATTTCATTTTGGACTGGATAATATCAATTATACTCTTCATGTTTAAACATTATTATTATTGATATTTTCCGGAATTATTGATTCAGGGATTATTGATATTTTTAAGTTATTACGCCATTGTTTTATTGCGGCAAAAATTGCTGACACACGCATATTGTACGTTGTACGAGTAATCTTCTAGGAATGCACGGGTATATCTTCTAACCTACGAGAATATAAGTAGTACAGGTATATTGGCATATATTTTGACATATATTGGAATCAAGAACAGTCTTCTGGTATGAAGATTACGGGGATTAATTATATATTCAATTTATTACGTCGTCTGTTGTATTTTACCAAAAAACATTTGAGACTCATATTGCAAAACGGGTAATCTTCTACTAATAATCGGACATTATGAGTAGTACGTGTATATCTTCCCATATAATTTTAGCACTTTAATTTTGACATATATTGGAATAAATGACTGTCTTCAGATTTAAAGATTACGGGTTTATTGGTATTTTCAATTTATACATGTAATCTACTAATACAGGTTATATTTTCTAATATTCGCGTATATAATTAGTACGGGTCCCATACAATTTTAACGCTTTTATTTTGCATATATTGATTCAATTCCATATTTTTTTTTATATTTGCTTACATAAGGGGTCCAAGATGTTTTATTCTTCAGATATGTCGATGAAGATAATTTTATATAGCGAGAACAGAGATTCTTAAACTTCTTTTTAGGAGCATTATATTAAATATTTTAACAGAATATTTTGATTAAACATGTCATTTAGTATACTATAAGAATTTGGGCATGATTATGAATTTCAAGTTTCTTTATATTATATACTCCGTACGAAGAACGGGTATGCTGCTAGTTTAAAATAAAAATGAACAAATGGCTCGGTGGCTAGAATAAAAGATATACAAATATTAGCAATTAAAATGAAGGTGAAGAAAGGTTAATGAATTCAGTAGATTATGTATTCAATTATGGGATTTGTTTTAGGTTAGAGGGGATATGAAGGAAAATTTATAATCTGGTTAATCAATGATGGGATTTCAGTGAGATATAAGGGTTACTGAAAAATTTAAATGGAGTTTGATCAGGTTGGTAATCGATTGATTTGGGTTTTTTCATTCTTCTGTGGCATGCAACGCGGATTCAATTCTTGGCCATCTGTCAAGAATTGAGTACAGCGCAGCAGATACGCATTCTTGCTCTGTCTGATATAAGAACATGAGTTCTTCGCTGAAAGGTAGCTGAGAAGTAAAGGTTGTACTTAAACGAGTTTCATAATAAAGAAGAAGGATGCCGATTGAGCAGTCTTGTGATCATTGATGCGAAACACTACAGTGGTGATATTTTTCAGAATATTCTTTTGTGTCGAAGTTGATAAATTTCACTTTATACCAAAACTCTGGGACCTTTGAGTGGAAAAGCTCTTAGGTATAAGCTCGGACTAAAGATAGCCGAATAATTTTAAGATTCTCATCAATTTGTCATGGCGTTTTCAAATGCGGTTAAAATTCCGCCATACAATTTCAGTGATCCTGCATTGTGGTTCACAATGTGTGAAAGCACTTTCGAATTGGGTACACCGAAAGCTGTGACTGAAAGTAAAACAAAATTTAATTATGTCGTGTCACATTTGCCTCCAGAAGCTGCTACAATCATTAGAGATATAATTATGAATCCTAACAAGGACGACCCATACCTTCATGTAAAAACAGAACTTATTAAACGCAGCAGTGAATCCTCTCTCCAAAAAATTAGGAAACTACTTACAGGAGAACAACTTGGTGATCGCAAACCTTCGGAACTACTACGCAGCATGAAATCTTAAGCTGAAAACTATAAAGTACCCGATGAACTAATGTTAGAACTCTTTCTTCAGCATTTACCCTCGCTAGTCCAAACTATTTTAGCAGCTATTACGCCTCTGGAATTGAACGCTGCAGCAGAAATAGCGGATTGTGTAATTGAAGTGACACCGATTTCAGTGAGTGCTTGTTCTTCTGTTTCATCCTTAAATTCTATTGAAAATAGATTACTTGCTGAAATAGAAAAATTACATTTAAGGATAGATAATCTTTCTAGTGGCAGAAGCCCCAGTCTCAACCGAAACAGGGCTTCACGACAAGGAAGGACATCTGAAACTAAAAATAACGAAAATTGTTATTATCATAAAAAATTTGTCAAAAAGGCTTTAGGATGTATTTCTCCCTGTAAATACCAAAAAAATGAGAAGAGGCAGGTGTAAAGGCGACTAGCGCCTTGCCTAAGAATTCTTGTCGTTTTTTTGTATGTGACAAACGCACTAACGTAAAATTTTTGATCGATACGGGATCAGACGTATCTATCATTCCAGCTTCAAAATTACAAAGAAACACTTCCCAAATGACTCTTTCGGCAGCTAACACTTCACCTATTTATGTGTATACATCTCAATGTATTTCCTTAGATTTTTTGGCCTGAGACGTATTTTTAAATAGTCATTTTTAGTTGGAAATGTTTCTACTCCCATTATAGGTGCAGATTTTTCATACAATTTTAATTTTGATACCAGATCTGTCTAAACAAAAATTGATTGATTCAGAAACTAAAATAAGTTCTCATTGTACATTGAGTGTAAGTGACATCCATTCAATTAAAACTGTATTAGGTGACAGTATTTACCATAACCTTTTAAAAGAATTTCCGGAGATAACCAGACCGCCTCGTCCAGATCAAGCAGTAAAACACTCAGTAGTTCACTACATTGAAACTATTGGACATCCAGTAACTTCTAAAGCATGGCGTCTTGCACCTGATCGTTTGTGCATTGCAAAGGAGGAATTTCAAAGTATGATTGAACTTTGTCACATGTGTCCTTCCCAGTTACCTTACACCTTTCTGGTAGGTCGGACGGTCTGGGTCTCAACAACAACATGTGTCCTTCCCGGCCGTCCAAACAGTTACCTTACACCTTTCTGGTAGGTCAGACAGTCTGGGTCTCAACAACAACAACATGTGTCCTTCCAAAAGCAATTATTCATCCCCATTACATATGGTACCTAAAAAAGACAGTACTGAATGGAGATCTGTAGGTGACTATCGAGCACTGAATGCTCAAACGGTAAAAGATAATTATGGAGTACCCAACATTCTAGATTTCACTTTGAACCTCCATGGAAGCAAATATTATTAACACATAGATCTTATCAAAGCCTATCATCAAATACCTATTAATCCAGAAGATGTGCATAAAACTGCAATCACAACGCCCTTCGGATTATTTGAAAGCACTCGTATGCAGTTTGGACTCTGTAATGCAGCTGCTACTTTTCAACGATTTATTGATGAAGTAACACGTAATCTTCCGTTTGTATACGCTTTTGTTGATGACATTTTAATAGCTTCGAAATTGCCAGAAGAACATATTACCAACCTGAAAACTTTATTTGAACAGTTAAAACAATACGGCCTGAGTGTAAAACCATCAAAATGTAAGTTTGGACTTTCATCAATTGAATTCTTAAGATTCAGAGTTTCAGCATCTGGTATTGTGCCACTCACAGAACGTGTAGATTGTATAAAAAAATTTCCGAAGTCAACAACTATCACACAACTAAGACGATTCCTTGGATTATTTAATTTCTATCGACGTTGTGTGCCAAAAGCTGCTCACATACTAGGTCCATTAAACAAATTTTTAGAAGGTATCAAAAATTAAAAAAAGTCTAAAAATACTATACAAATCAAAGCTCTAGGGCGCGGTAGCCCTGTGGTTAGCGCGCTGGAGTTGCACTCGGTAGGCCCGGGTTCGATTCCAGCCACTGCCAAAACTGCCGCCGTGTTCAAGCAGAGTACGATCACGTTAAACATGTGGGTCCGTAAGTCCTTCCGAGAGGTTGGTGGTAGGGGAAGGAGGGTACGGTCCTTGTGGATGCCTCCCCCACTGGGTTCCGGTCTAAATTGGGTGACACTTCCCGACCGTCCAAACAGTTACCTTACACCTTCCTGGTAGGTCGGACGGTCTGGGTTTCAACAAATCAAAGCTCAAGATTTGCTTCAATGGACTAATTCTACTGAAAAATCATTTTTACACGCCAAGAATGCTTTAGCTACCGCAACTCTACTGCATCATCCTATTCCTAGTGCAAAATTAAGTGTGTGGGTTGATGCTAGTGATATAGCTGTTGGAGGATATCTCATGCAACTCAACGGGAACAAATGGGAACCTATTTCATTTCTATCAGTCAAACTTTCAAAAAGACAAAAAAATTGGTCCACATATGATCAACTATTGGCAATATACACATCAGTCAAACGATTTAAACACATGCTAGAAGGTCGGGATTTTGTTATTTACACTGACCAAAAACCCCTAATTTATGCCTTCAAACAGAAACCAGATAAATGCTCGCCTCGACAACTGCATAGCTGCCAACCTCCAAATATGAAAAACCGGGAGATTTTTGTGCGAAAATATGAAAAAACCGCGAGATTTTGATAAGCCCAATTTCAGACGATGCAAACAGATTGCAAAAGTGGAAATAATTTTCACAATTGAACGAAATATAAAGAGGATCGCGCACAAATGCATTTTTTCGCGATACTGCTACAAAATAGCCTTTCATTTCATTAATATTACGTTTGAACAATAGGTTTTCTGTATAAAATACGAAATAATTATAAAAAAATTTGATGATGCTGACAGATTGTAAAAGTGGAAATTATTTTCACAATTGTTGTTGCTGTTCGCGTGTCCTAATTAAGGAAAGAAATTTGCGCTGCTTGTGTTTGGTCTAAGACCTGGGGCACCCCTAAGGTAGAAGTCCGACTTCTGCCCAATAAGACATCACAACATCCATGCCCGCAGGCGGGACTCGAACCCGCAATCTGGCAGCCGAACCATCACGAGGAAACGCCTGCCTCTTTGACCGCTCGGCCACCACATCGGCTATTTTCACAATTAAACGAAATATATGGAGGATCGCGCACAAATGCCGTTTTTCGCGATACTACTGCAAAATAGCCTTTCATTTCATTAATATTACGTTTGAACAATAGTTTTTTCTGTATAAAATACGAAATAATTATAAAAAATTTTGACGATGCTGACAGACTGTAAAAGTGGAAATTATTTTCACAATTAAGCGAAATATATGGAGGATCGCGCACAAATGCCGTTTTTCGCGATACTACTACAAAATAGCCTTTCATTTCATTAATATTGCGTTTGAACAATAGTTTTTCTGTATAAAATACGAAATAATTATAAAAAAATTTGACGATGCTGACAGATTGTAAAAGTGGAAATTATTTTCACAATTAAACGAAATATATGGAGGATCGCGCACAAATGCCGTTTTTCGCGATACTACTACAAAATAGCCTTTCATTTCATTAATATTACGTTTGAACAATAGTTTTTCTGTATAAAATACGAAATAATTATAAAAAAATTTGACGATGCTGACAGATTGTAAAAGTGGAAATTATTTTCACAATTAAACGAAATATATGGAGGATCGCGCACAAATGCCGTTTTTGGCGATACTACTACAAAATAGCCTTTCATTTCATTAATATTACATTTGAACAATAGTTTTTCTGTATAAAATACGAAATAATTATAAAAAAATTTGACGATGCTGACAGATTGTAAAAGTGGAAATTATTTTCACAATTAAACGAAATATATGGAGGATCGCGCACAAATGCCGTTTTTCGCGATACTGCTACAAAATAGCCTTTCATTTCATTAATATTACGTTTGAACAATATGTTTTCTGTATAAAATACGAAATAATTATAAAAAAATTTGACGATGCTGACAGATTGTAAAAGTGGAAATTATTTTCAGAATTGTTGTTGTTGTTCGCGTGTCCTAATTAAGGAAAGAAATTTGCGCTGCTTGTGTTTGGTTTAAGACCTGGGGCACCCCTAAGGTAGAAGTCCGACTTCTGCCCAATAAGACATCACAACATCCATGCCCGCTGGCGGGACTCGAACCCGCAATCTGGCAGCCGAACCATCACGAGGAAACGCCTGCCTCTTTGACCACTCGGCCACCACTTCCGCTATTTTCACAATTAAACGAAATATATTGAGGATCGCGCACAAATGCCGTTTTTCGCGATACTGCTACAAAATAGCCTTTCATTTCATTAATATTACGTTTGAACAATAGGTTTTCTGTATAAAATACGAAATAATTATAAAAAAATTTGACGATGCTGACAGATCGCAAAAGTGGAAAAATAGTTTCATAATAAAACGAAATATAAGGAGGATCGCGCATAAACGTCGTTTTTAGCGCTACTGCTGAAAAAAATAGTTTCATTTCATTAATAATATGTTTGAACAATAGTTTTGTATATAAAACAAAATAATTTAATAAAATTTTAGTCGATGCAAATGCGTTTTTCTCACATTAATTAGATAATCATTGGTCATCTCTCTCGTGACGCATTGGTCATCTCTCTCGTGACGCATTGGTCATCTCTCTCGTGACGCATTGGTCATCTCTCTCGTGACGCTGTGGGAATAATTAAACGTTTGCGTGCGCCGATTACACGATAGCTGAGAAATGCATTTTTAGACGAAAAAACGGGAAAACTTCGATTTTAAAATTTGTGACTTCGTTTCTCATTTAGTTATATTTTCGGAAAATTCGTGATCTATTTCCGATTTTTTTACTTTTGTAACCAATAGATACAAATACAAAAATACAAACGTCAATCGCGATCCATTCCTACACCGCGGTAGCAGAAAACTGCACCGTGGAAAACAACTGAAAGTCACGATTTCATATTCGAATGATTTCTGCCTAGAAAGGGGGAAAATAAGGAACGTTGAGTGAAAACCGGGAGATTGAGCGACTTACCCGGGAGATATAGCGAAAAACCGGGAAAACCGGGAGAGTTGGCAGCTATGCAACTGCATCATCTAGACTATATTTCTCAATTCTCGACAAACATTTGTCACATAAACAGGTACTGAAAACATAGTAGCAGATGCACTTTCTCGTATTGAAATTGACAACATTTCATCTTCGATTTTAAATTTCGAAGATTTTGCCTCAGCTCAAGCAACTGATCCTGAGTTAAAAATTCTACTCAACAACAATTCTTCACTCCGAATAGAAAAAGTTTTTTTCCAATTGCAAATTCTGAGTTGTTCTGTGATATGTCAACGGGACAACATCGACCTTTCGTTCCCGAGTCATATCGAAAAATCATTTTTAATCAACTTTACATACTTTCTCATCCCGGAATTTCTGAGACTACTAAGTTGATTACTGCCAGATATGCTTGGCCTGATATGAACAGATATATTAATAATCAAGTTAAATGTTGCATTCCTTGCCAACGTTCAAAGGTGCATAAACACACCAAAACTCCGATTGACACATTTGCTTTACCAGACGCACGTTTCGCACACATACATCTCGACATAATTGGTCCACTTCCACCATCTAATGGTAACAATTATTGTTTAACAATAATCGACCGCTTCACGAGATGGCCTGAAGTTGTACCAATTCCAGACATAAAAGCTGAAACTGTGTGTAAAACCTTATTTTCGGCCTGGATTTCGCATTTCGGAGTACCAGAAACCCTGACAACAGATCAAGGAAGACAACTGGAATCCTCTCTTTTCCAACAACTTAATACAATGATGGGCACAAATCGCATTCGTTCTACAGCATACCACCCTATTTCAAATGGGATAATTGAACGTTTCCACAGACATCTAAAATGTGCATTAAAAGCACATGAAAATGCCAATTGGACAGACACACTTCCTATTACACTTTTAGGAATACGTACAGCTCTCAAAAATGACATCCAAGCCTCTTGTGCCAAATTGGTATATGGAAAGACATTAACTTTACCTTCAGACATGTTTTATGATTCCATACCTAAACAACTGTGCGATTCAACGTGGGTGACAAATTTACGAGAAAATATGAGAACACTTAATCCCGTAGCAACATCAAGACATGGAAAAAATTCTATTTTCGTCCACCCATCTCTGGAAAAATGCACCCATGTTTTTCTTCGCACTGATTGTACGAAACCACCCTTAAGTCAATCGTACACAGGACCTCATAGAGTAATCGAAAGAAACACTACACTTCTAAAAAATGGGTGATGGAGGAAAGTTTAAAACTGTTTTTTGAAATATTGAATTGAATGTAATTGAGCATAATGATAGTATATGAGGAAAAGTGGAATTATTTACGTGTTTTATTGTTATGAATGTGTACATGAGTTACATTTATGGCATGTTCAGTTAAGAACACATGAAAAAAAAATAATAATAAAATGATAAAGTAATGATGTAATGTAAAGAAATAGTAAGAATGAGAATGCTTTAATTTCGAGAACCATAACAAGTTTTACAATGGGTAAGAGATAAGAAATTTTCTTTTTGTATGTCTTGCACCGGGTATCAAATTAAACTGAGGATAATAAGTAAAGAAATGTAATGCTTAGGAAAATGCTTAAGAGATGAGAGTTTAAATGGGCCTGAATGTGATTTATGTGTAAATATTAGCTGAAGTAAAGCAGATTTCCAGTTGTCCAGCGATTTCCAGTTCAGCAATTCCAGTTGTCTAGCGATTTCCAGTTGTTCAGCGATTCCAGTGTCTATTTCAAATGAGATATATTTTGCACTCCTTACAAAAAGTACGACCAATAATATTGATACAATGTCTCGGATACAGTAAGTATCTAATTGACAGTCGAAGTGATTATGCTGCGACGTGTGGACACTTTCACGACATGTGTACACTTGTACATGAAGGCAATGGATGGTGAGCGATATCGAGCACCGAACTTTCAGAACAGTGGTAAGCAATGCCTAATGTCAAACACGAAAAGATCAGTGGCGTGAATCGTCACATGTAAAAGACACAGATCTTTACACTGCACAAGGGCGGGGGAAACATTTCGAACTGTTATTTTAAACTATACAAAGGTCATATCTAAAACAATGCAACAGTAAACTCTCAGATGCAGAACACCAGTAGACAAACTTGTGCTTCCATTACGGAACTTTCGAACTGTCATAAATTCGGTGTGTCGACACCATAGCGAGTCCTTCAAGAGACATTTTGAATTGTGTACATGTTTTGTGTTCTTTAGTTGCTATATAATATTATATATATATAGTAGTATGAAATGTGTATATGTGTGTACAATGTGTTTTTACAGATGATGCAATAGATGAACAGTGGAGACTCCTACGGTGACAATGAGTGGGTCACTCTGTAATTGGCTTTTTTCTTTCCCATCAGAATTTGTGGGGGAAGGAGGGTAATTGTTACATGGAATTTTACAATCCCAATGTAACACTGCAGTTGCAGAGGAGGGAATCTACCTAAGAAGACGGTCCCTCAAACAGAGAGCAATTATTATAACGGTCCATTTAACGCAGCGGTACTGGATGTAGTCCGAAGAAGAAAGGGTGCTTCTCAATTTCACAGATACTGTAATGAGCGGAAGGGGTTCACCCAGCGGTACCGGATGTAGTCCGAAGAAGAAAGGGTGCTTCTCAATTTCACAGATACTGTAATGAGTGGAAGAGGTTGACCCAGCTGACCGTCAAGATATATCACATGGAACATAGGAAAAAGGTCGTGAGAACTTTATACATCTAAAAAAAAAATGGTAGGTTTCTTAAATTTCAAGAGGATACCTAGCCAATAATATATAATAGCCGGAAGGCGTAGTTTTAATTTAGATAACCAATAACAGACAGGGGGCCTTGTAGGGGGGATCAGAGAGAGTGAGAGCGACTTGAAAGTTTAAGAAATTGAAATCGAGGACTTGATGCCAAGGAGTGTTAGGATCTGGTCGCAAGAGGCGACAAGCGAAAAGCAAACATCTTCTCCGTGACAAATAGCCGGACGGTCTGAGGTCTTTACCGATGAAGGAGGTAGGCTCAAATTTTATACATATTTTTCATGAAGGCCAGTTTGGCTCTCCATCTCAACCCTCTACTTAGGTTAACCTGAGCCGAAAGGCGATGGTATGCTTTCAGTGGTCTTAGGTATTAATTTGAATCTCTTAAGTAATGTATTTTTAAGGAATATAATGTTATGTGAGTTGAAATTTCTAGAATGATATTAGATGTTTTCTCTAAATAAATATTTTTGTTATTGTTATAAAATAGATTTCTTCATTTTAAATACTTGTGTAATTCATCTTAATTAGCTTTCCTTATATGATGACGGCCTTTTTCGCATTCTTTCGCATTCGTTGTGTGGGATTTCCACGTAACAGCATTATATTTAAGAAAATCATTTATATTTATACAATGTAACAACTATTTACTAGCAAAAGTGGAAAGGTGTTATGACCACAAGTTACAGTTCTAAAAGTGAAAAGGAGTTTATGAAATTTTGAAACCAAAGTAACACATGAAAATTTAAAATATTTATAATTAATATTTAATTGTGCATATAATTTCAACATTTTAATTTTAATTTTTAGATTGATAATTAATTGGTTTGAAAATATGATTTTTTAAATAATTTTGTAATTGAGAAATGTAACTTCTTTTACATATAATGGCATAATTATTAGATGCTTTATCATAAATTATACTTGCTTTATCAAAAACTTTCCTATGCTCTTGCACTTTGTGTTATACAACAATTATATTATCCAAGGTGATAACATTTATTTACAAACATCTGGTTTACCACAAGGTGGATGTAGTAATAGTATTCTCGCTAACTTATATCTTTATTATTATGAATGTCATTTTAACTCTAATTCATATATTATATATAGATATGTTGACTTAATTTGTATTATCATTGATGATTCCTATCAAATTAATATTGATTTTTACCCATTTAATCTAGAATTAATTCCTAATGAGCCTAGTGTTAGTCAAACTGTAAATTATTTAGACCTAAATTTAGATACCCTCAATAATCATGTTCTCACCAATCTATATGATAAAAAACGATTCTTACAACTTCACTACCACAAAGCTGCTATCATATCAATCTTGTAACTCTATTCAATTGTTTAGAAACATCATTTTAAACCAGCTATTTCGAATACATCGACTTTCTGATCCTCAGTTTCACTTTCTCCACATCAATAATCTTAAACGCATTTGTCAAAATTACCAATATCCAGAAGTATTTGTAAATAATATTAAAAATTTCAAATATACCACGTAATAATTTTAAAAATGCATTATTTATCCTTGATTGGATAACTCATTTTTGTGAATTTCACCCATTCTTATCACCTAACTTACCACTTGGCCTGAGTCTAATACTGTTTACTATTTTCGAAAGACTAATTTCTACTTGTTCTGAGTCCTATACTGATTACTATTTTTGAAAGTCTCCATGTTTTGTTCAAATGTATTCATTCCGGTGGCCACTCGCATTGACGAAGTGAGGTGAAATGCTCAGTCGAATGTTCCCCAGCGAGCTCGTTCAACTTACATGTGGTAGCAGTGCTGTGAGTTAATATTTCTGTTTTTATATTTCTGAATTATAATTCATTTTATTTATATTATTTCTCCTTCCACTAGCCAGTAGACAGTTCCAATGGTGTCTATAGTTAAATACTATCGCCATTGTCAGAAACTGGCTATTCTATCGGTTTTAATTCAAATTGTATGGCTGTCCTGACAAGAATGCAATTTCGAACTAACTGCCATTTTTTGTGTAGTTTCAATTGATTGTTCTCAATGCCTTAATCTTTTATCTTGAGCTAATTATTATTGCCTTTTCTCATTTTTGCTGTGTTTTCTTTTTCATTTATATATATATTTATATATACCTTTTTAATTGTGATTTTTGTATACTTATATTCTTCTCATCCCTCTTTCCATTGTAGTGATAAGTTACCTTCTATTTTTATCCTTAGTCTTGATCTATAGTTACTTATTTGTAACAGATATGCTAGAGATGGGTCTTTTTGTACATACCATAGTTTATGTATAGTTTTTGATTAAAATCTTTCAAATTTTATTTATATATATATGTGTGTGTGTGTGTGTGTACACTGTATGAGAAAACTGCTTGCAAATGCATTTTTTTTTCATATATAGAAAAATACATACAATATTTTACAATAGACTATCTGAAAATGCTTAAAATTTTCCATAATGTTCATTAAACTTTAAATTTTGTGTTTTACTAAATAGATAAATTTTTAGACAACATTAAATCTTAAGATACTAAGAAAGTTTTATTTAAACAGCAGATGTTAACCACACATTATTGTTATAATTGCACATACTTGCTATAAATAATGATTAATAAAATATATACTACAACAATACACTTTTTATTAAAGAGTCTAATATTGTCTATTTGACCTCTTTTCAGTTATTTTCTCCCCAAAATTTATAAAATACATTAAATATCTTGTTTTTATCTATGTTTTTAATGTCTATATCTATGTTTTCAATTTCCAGTATCTAATAAGGCTAAGAAAAAATAGCTAAAACCATTGTGAAATATAGAATGAGCCAGGGGTATATATTATTCTGGGGTATAAAGACTAGCTACAAAGCACAGGAGAATATACAGATAGCACTCTTTGCAGACGACACAGCAATTTAAAAAGCTCAAACAAAAACTTTATTCCCCCAAGACTTCAAAACCACATAAATAATCTCACCACCTGGTTTTAGTAGAGCTAAGTAGAATCTGAGAACATACTGAGGACAGCCATAAATTCCATAAACAGTCAAATGGTCATAATTTAAATGAGTTCTTGGGTTAATCAAAAATATTGGGCAAATCTGCAAGTCAAGATATTTTACTTAAAAAAAAAATTCTTGAAAAATGACCAAGCAGATTCTGAGAACTTGCTGAGGACAGATTCAATAAATGGCCATAATTCAGATTTGAATTCATTCTTGAATAATTAAAAATGTTGGGCAAATTTACAAGTTGAGACTTTTGTTTAAAAAATATGAAAATCAGTGTAAATTCCTAGAACCTGGTAAGGATAGCTATAATTTCAATAATTTCATATATTGTATATCAAATTATTATGCATTTTAGAATTCATAAAAAAAATTCAGCAAATCTACAGGTAGAGATCCTTAGTGTGAAAGATAAATTGTGAAACTCAACATAGTAGATTCATTGAACTTGCTGGGGTTAAGAATACAAATTCGATCCTTGGCACTGGTCATAATTCAAATAGGTTCTTAAGTTGATCAAAAATATTCAACAAATCTCTAGCTTGAAGCCCTACATTTATAAAAATATATGAAAATTGACCGAGTAGAATCTGAGAAGTCAATGGTGACAGAAACATCATCAAAACTTAAATTAGATGTGTTGGTGAATTATAACTGGGCTGTACATATAAGTTTGGTAAAAAGGGTGATATTAACAAATTTTTATAGAATCCACTAATCTCTCAACTTATGAAGATAAACTGCAAATTATAGAGAGTAGAAGGCTTAAGCCAGCATTTCCAGAATTTAAAATTGAACACAAGAAAATGAAAAGATCCCATACCAGGTGTCTTAGTGTTAAGTACATAACAAAATTATGCTTAACTAGATCAAGTGTCTCAAAGTGTTGGTCATGTTTGCTTTTTTCCCATGAGGCCCTAGAAATAAGATCAGTTTTGTTTAAATTATTTAGTTATGGTCTATGATAAATAACAAAAAACATTTATATCTATAATATATATCTAATTTTAATAGCACAAATAGAATATGATATCAGTTATTATATGAATGAATTTAATATACCTACAAATTAAATTAATTATCTTAAAATATTACATCATAATAATCTTACAAAAAGATGATTGCATGTGTGTAATCTGTAGCAGGAAATCTAAATATCGTACGACCATGAAATTTGATACACGGGTACTTTAGGACCCAAATAAGTGTGCCTCAACATTATGTTTTTAATTTTGAATTAGTTTTTTAGTTATTTTATATTTTACCCTGATTTAAGCCTATTTGCACAAATCGATTCCTTAGTGATCTAAAATATTATCAGAGAGTTTCCAACTTCACACTGTCAAAAAGATAAAAAAAAATTCTCTTTCAAACAAATGTCTATACGGTGAATAGATTTTTCATGATTCTTGACATATTCGAACATCTGTATATTTTGATCTAATCTACTGATTGTACTGAAACAAGACTTATTTTGTAGATTAAGGCATATGACCTTTTCTTGTGATATGTCACATGACCCTATAAATTATATTTTCTTTTCAAGGTCACTTGATTTGACTTTTGACCTTGAACTGCAAAAAAAGTATCTTTCATTTTTTTCAAATATATATATATATATATATATATATATATATATTGTGTATATATATATATATATATATATATTGCATATATATATATATATATATTAATATATAGGGAAGATTTGGGTAAGTTGACGAAGCAGGTAAGATAATGAAATCGAGGTTTCCCTGAAACCCTGCAAATGATAGCACTCATCAATAAGTAAGAACTTCAGAATATCTCCCAAATGTGTTCATCATGAATCTGAGAAGAATCAGCCACATTGTTTTGATGACGCGGAACAAAGAAGCTACAGGTACATTTTGTTATAATTTTTCATGTATTTAAAATAGGTTTAAACTGGCATTAAAATTAATGTTCTGGAAATTGAATTGCTTTATGAATAAGTTCAAATTCTTGGTAAATCATGGTAAAATAGCTTCTTTTTGATAAATTTATTGATGCTTTTATTTGAAGTTATCTAACGGAGATGGTTCTTTCGGGGTAAGATGATTGAACACATAATGCGGGCAAGATGGCGAATTCGTCATCTTACCTGAAATTTAGAAAACTTTTATTTCTTTCAAAATAAGTAGGCTAATAGACAAATTATGAATACTTTTTGTTCATTTCAGAGATGGTAAAACTTTACGACAGAAAGACTAACTGACAAAATTGGCATGAAGATGCTATGAAAGAGGCGATGAGGCAAGTTCGAAGTGGAGTTTCCACGAATGCTACAGCCAAACAATTCAGTACTCCTGAGGCAACTCTAAGATGATACGTCAAAGAATATCAAGAAAATGTAAGTAGGCCTAGTATAGTGTTCAAAAAAGCAGCAACTTTGATATCATCAATGGGATCAGACAACTGGCATTGAGTCGCTCCATCTTTGAAGACAGACTTCACACCATCGAAAAGCACAGACAATGTAGATCTTGAAGTGATTTTCACCACACCAAGGCCACCATCCCCCATAGCTGGAACATCATCCACTCCTGCTGCTGCTGAAGAAATGTAGAGAACATAAAGTTTACCTCCTCTGCCCCCTACAAATTCACAAGTTATTTCCACCACACCAATGCCACCATCTCCCTTAGTTGGAACATCATCCACTTCTGCTGCTGCTGAAGAAACACAGAGAACATCAGGTTTGCCTCCTCTGCCTCATGCAACTCCACAACAGTGGAAACAAAGACAAAAATTGCCTTCTTTCCATATTACAAGTTCTCCTGTTAAAAAAGTTCTAGAAGATAGAGAAACAGAAAAAGAAAAAAAAAACAATACAAAAAGTAAGGAAGATATTAATAAGCAAAAGAAATCAGGCATTAAATGCAAATTCCCAATGAGCAAGAAATCTAAAAAAGCTTTAAAAAAAGATCTAGATGAAACATCATCCACCTCATCAATTCATATTGATTATCAAGAAAGTGACGACAATCTCTCTAAAGAAGAGAGAGAATGCATTATTTGTTCTGAGTATGGTAAAGATGAACTATGTTCTCTCTGCAGAGAATGGGTACATGCCCAATGCTCTGATATCAATCCAAAAGAAGCTAAGATTAAGCGTTATATATGTGATTTTTATGGCCTGAAATACCTGAAAAAAATTCATAAATTAACTTCCATTTTTGTACAATTTAATTGTTCGTCATCTTACCCACCAGTGAGGGTAAGATGACGAAACTACCCCTCATGCAATAAAGTGTATTTGTTCATTTTTCCTGTTGTTTAAAAATAATCTAATAATTTGTGGTTAAAGCTAACTAATAGTGTACTAAATACAGAAAAACTGCAGTTCTAATTGCAAGCTGTAACAACTTAAACGCAAGTATTGCTTAAGTTCATCAACTTACCAGAACTTCTCATATATATATGTGTATATATATATGAGAAATTTGGGTTAATGAGATATGCATACATATCTCATTAACCCAAACCCTTTCCGGACGGCGCCCCTTTCCTTAATATACCCTTTCCGGACGGCGGCATTCCGGAACTGCCGCGGCCCAAAAGACGGAGTGCTTCACTTTCGAACTATTCCCAAAGGACGGCAAATTTTTTGCGCTAAGCCTAACTCTAAAAAAAATTCACTAAAAATCACCTATTCAACACAGAAATCTATTTTTTTTCAGGAATAAAAGAAATATTTATTTTCTATTTGATGTATATTTTTCATACAAATCTGAATACAAAATACTCGTTAGTTGCTCCCATTCTTTTATCCAAAATAAATGAATAATTTCACTGCCTCTGAACCCCCCCCCCCCCCCCCCCCCAAAAAAAACTCTCTTATATTCCTATAATTCACCAACAAAATCATAACGTTGAAATAAAAACAAAACCCAAAACTCAATTATAAAATTATTGATGCTACAAGAATTGCTCTGTCTGTTTATATTACAAAATCATGATAACACATTATAATCAAAATTCACCACTCCAAATGGAGAAATAATTCATTGGATCCTCCTTATGCCAAGGTCATGTATCTGCAAAATACATTGAAATTAGTTCCACGGACATTTAACGCCATCTAGTAGACAAATTAAAATGTTCCACGTGAAGGCACGCATGCGTGTCACTTGCCATTTATGGTAAAGTTTCCTCCGCCATGAGTGTGTACCGTCCATCCTTGAATGCAAGTTCGCAGCCGACACACAGGTGTGCCAATCATCCTAAAAGGGTTAAAGGTTGCCTGAAACAAAACATTTTTATGCACGGAAAAGCAACTTAAGTCATAAAGTTTAATGCTTCATAATTCGGTGAATTTTACTCGATGTCGTAAAAGGATGATTTTTTTTTTATTTTGCCTGAAATTGTATGAGGATGATTTTCCTAAATATAATTGGTAGGACCGGGGGACTGTATAAAAAGTTGCATTTCATATTCCTTTCAGAAATGCATTTATTGATTTAAACTATTTCTAAGATAATAGACTTTAAAATTTAGAACATTTTTGCAATTGGAAATATATCTCTGTGACTAACAGTTGAGGAAATAGCCATTGGGCACCGATATCACTGGACACCCTGTATTCCTGTATATTGTCGATACACTATCTCTATTATACCAAAATATCAAGTCGAGAAAACCAGGGGCTCATAGTGAAAAAAAAAAGCATTCTATATAAATATGTTATATGTTAAATATGTTATAACAGCTATTTAAATGTTGGAAACCCACACAAAAGCATAATTAAATAATTAAGAAATAAGCATCATTATTCTTAACTAAAAGTTATAAACATTTTATAATGTGCAACATTATCTTGCTGAATTTAGCAGATATTGTGCAGACATTGTAGAATGCAGATATTATTAATCATTTTTTTTTTTAAATTCACTAACAGTGCCATTTTATATATATATATATATATGTGTGTGTGTGTGATCTCTTATATATATATTAAATAATTTATTTCAGTGGCATTATACCCTAATTATAGTTTAAATAGAATAAAAAATAAAAACTGGAATAAAATCATAAGTTTTAGAATTTGCCTAATAGTGTCAATTTTACAAACATGATCCCCAGCTGTACTCTCATGTTTTGGGGTCATAAATTGTTTAGTCTAGTAAAGGCCTTGTGTTTCTATTGCATGAGTTAATGTGTATCCCATAAAAATAAATGTTTGGGGTGGGTGAAATGTACCAACAATCTTAGAACTATATGCTGGCAAAAGAAAAAGATTAATGAAGCCAAGTATAGAAAGCGAAAATTACAATTAACACAAAAATCTTTAAATAATAAAGTTTTGTTTATTTCATCATCTAGTTGCATATCTAGGAGGTTGGCCTGGCAGCCAAAAGATCTAAGGCAAATGTTTCCTTGTGCTCTCTCAACTGCCGGAATGGGTTGTGGGTTAGAGTCCCACCTGCAGGGATGGATCTTATGGTGTTCGTAAAGAGTGTAAAATATTCCAACCCTTGTGGTGTGCCAGGGCAACTTTATGATGGCAAAATGGTTTACATTCTGGCTGATTTTTTAGCAAATTATCAGTTAATCAAGTGCCTGGCCATTAATAACATATCTAAGGGGAAAAGGCAGAGTCTGAAATATTGCAACAACTGAAACAAAAGTTTAATGCAAGTGAAAGCAGGTGCAAAAAAATTCAAATATTAACAATTTTGCCCTAACTGGAGTATTTGAATTCTATTAGAATGGTCTGTTCTTTTATGATATCGAGTAAATGCTCTTAGCCTTTCTGAGGTGCCAGCAAGTGACATACTATCATAGAGATGGGGTGGGGTGGGGTGAAACGACTGCTTCATGGCGTGGAATGATAATAGGTGCTGTATACAATTACTTCTGTAAGATAAATTTTAGTTCATACAAAATTAGGATTCTTCTCACAATTTTTTATTCATTTTTTTTAAACAACTATGCTTTGAAATAATGATTCCCCCATTTGAAATCAATATTTCAAATGGGATATCGTTTGTATGAATTGAAAACTCTTATGAACTCTATTGCAAAAGAGTATTAGAATTGAGATTCCCAGGATGCTAGTGTAAACGATTCTGAGGATAGTAGTTTATTAGTAAATAAATTTAGGGAGGTACATTTTTTTACAATTCAAGGTTAAAGGGCAAATCAGGTGACCTTGAAATGAAAAATATAACTTAGAGAGTCATGTGACACGTCACAAAAAATATTTTACCTTAAGCTACAAAATAAGCCTTACTTCAGTGCAATCGATAGATAGGTTAAAATATACAGATGTTTGAATATGTTAAAAATCAAGAAAAATTACCAGTTTTCCAAGCTTCACATTTTTATACACAAACTAATGAAAATCGGGGCTAAAATTTTGTAGTATAGAGTCATATAATATATGCGTATAAGTCTCATTTCTGTGATTTGATATGGAATGATCCAATTGTACAATGCTTAGATTTCCAGCTACAGGCAGATAGACATCTTTCTTTATTATGTCAGATAGAAATTTATATAGAATATAGTGTTTACGTATATAGAATTTCTGAAAATAAATTAATACAACTTACTCCCTATCCTGTTCTTATTTTCTTTCATGACATTCCAAAAGTATTTCTTTTTGTTTGGTGGTAGATCCTTCCACCATTTTCTGAAGCCTCTGTAAATAGAAAACTTTATTACAAGAGTTGTTATAATTATGTGCTAAATATTAGAAATGTTTTATTATTTTCAATCAATCTCTCTTTAGCACTTTCAAGTAGCATTATTTATCAGTATACAGTTTTTACCTATAAAACTAAATGCAAAATGAAAAGCAAACTGAAGAAAAATAAAACAAATTTTCCTAAATTTAATAATTATAAAATTTTCCACCTCAATGAGTACTACAATTGTGCAATTTATCATTTAAAACATAGTGAGTCAGAGTTTAATAATCTTTAAAAATATGCAGTTTAGATTAATTACATCTAACAAAGTCTACTGATGAATTACAAACTTCAAGATTTTACTACAGTAACAAGATAACTGAACTTTAGTTACTTTACATATCATAACAAAATATGTTTGTGTGTGGTAGCGGAAAATCAAAGCATTGGACAGTGGCGAAATTACTCCAGGTCCTCGGATGATATCTTTTTTAAAATGCAATGCACCTTTAAAAATTGATATTGTTTCTTTACAGGTCCTCGGACAATGCACCTTTTAAAATTCGAATTAATTTAAAAGTTATGAACATTTAAAGTGAAAAATTCATTGATATTTTCACTTAAATCAGTTTCATTTCAAGCAAATGACAAAAGATGAAATGGTAGATATTTGTTGAGACAGAAAAACAGCAGTTCATCAAATGAAGTTACTTTTTTTTTTATCAGTTTTCTGACTTTACAAAGAAATATGTCATTCTAGATTTTTTTTTTTTTTTTTTTTTTTTTGGTATTATATTATTCTGAGTGTTGTGCTAGAAAATAAAGTTTTTATGATGATTCACAAAGATGGTATTTAATTTTTTCTTTTAAATATTGCCATTTCTTCATGTCGAAAGCCCAGGCTGACCAACTCATCCGAAGATATGGAGCAGCAAAAAGAGCGGCCGGGAAAAGCCATTTCTTCATGTTGTTGATTGTTGAAACCCTGACCGTCCGACCTACCAGAAAGGTGTAAGGTAACTGTTTAGACGGTCGGGAAGTGCCACCCAATTTAGACCGGAACCCAGTGGGGGAGGCATCCACAGGGACCGTACCCTCCTTCCCCTACCACCAACCTCTCGGAAGGACTTTCGGACCCACATGTTTAACGTGATCGTACTCCGCATGAACACGGCGGCAGTTTTGGCAGTGGCTGGAATCGAACCCGGGCCTACCGAGTGCAACTCCAGCGCGCTAACCAATGGGCTACCGCGCCCTCCATTTCTTCATGTGTAATTTCTTCATGTGCTATTTCTTCATGTGTAATTTTCAAAGATATTGTCTGTGTTTTATTCAAGGCAGAAGAAAAAAAAATAAAATGGCAGGTATTTGCCAAGATGCAAAAACATCTGTTTAAGTATATTTTTTTAGTAACTAACTTTACAAATTTGAAATATATTATTCAGTTTTTTTTCAATATATGGTATATTATCATTATGAATATTGTGCTAGAAAATGGCAAAGTTCTGATGAAGATTTGCTGAGATAGCATTTATTTCATTTAATAAAGTGGGCAGGGTGTGATAATATCTTTTGAAAAATTGAATGAATTCCAATTTTTCAAAAGTTTTCCTGCTTTAAACCCCGGGCAACACTGGGAACATTTTGTAGTTTACAATAATATAGCACAATATGATAAGTATAAGTTTTTAAAGAAAATTCAAAATCTGATTTAACAAATTTTTTGTAAGTGATTGCAGATGTGCTATTTAATGAAACTTTTACTATTGTTCACGATACAGTAACTGTTTTTGATATTAATAAAAGTGATGTCCGTAACTTGTAAATTTTGAAATGCTAATTTAGTAATTGACAATAATATACTTGAAAAGTATATAGCCAAATCTTCAAATTAAAAGAGTAAAATTGCTTCTAAATCTTAAAATTCATGATTTGCTTTAAATAACATTCCAATATACAGAAGTATTTAAACTAACTGCTATATTGATACTCACAGAAAATTAAAAATGAAATATATCTCCAAATTCAGACAACAAAATTATTTTTAAATCTTCAAAATTCCTCAATTGTATTCAAAGGTATATGTGTACATAAATGATGCAAACTTTGAGTATATGAAAGCAATAAAATAACAGAAAAATTGCTAAAACAAAATATTTGAATATTATAGGGTTTAAATATGACAAAATAAACATGCATATTTTGCATATAAAGCAAAAAAAAAAAAGTCTAGATTCCTCTTTCGAATAAAAAGCATTTGCATAACTAGCTAAAATTTGAAACATTTGCAAAACACATATGCACATTAAATTCTACAGTCTACTTTTTGAATAATGGAAATGGCAATATTGCAGGCAATCAAAGCAAAATTACTAATTATTTGCTTAGATAAATAATTAATTGTTTTGCATATATACTATAAGGAAGTTAAAAAAAAGTTAAAAGAAAAAACTTATTTTAAAATTTTTCTGGCTATAGTAGATAAACGAATAAAGGGAACATTTAATTTCGACTTCAACCAGTTAGCTTTTAATTCATTTCTATTATCTAATACAAAAAGTTTTAATGTTTTATATTACTATCAAAAGTCACTTTTCATTCATTGTTTACCTTGCACACCTCATAAAACTGAATCTAATCGTGATTCTTCAAAATATATGTCCCTATCAACTAATGATTGTGCACAGCTCTTTGCAAGTTTTTGAATTTTATTCACATTTTTTTTACACTGAGAACGTTTGGCATGTAATTGTTACTTCACAGCTTTTAACCCGCTTAGTGTGCTCCCTTTTAAAAAGTCGTTCTTATAGAGTCATCTGAAATTCATGCAGAACACGGCAAAAATCAGTGCCATCCAGTTACTTGAGTTTGTATCACATGTGATTGATGTGTCAGTATTAGATGTACTATAAATGTGTCTTAAAAATTATTTAAAATTATAGGAAACTTTTAGAGATAGTAGACATTAAATTTGTTTATAAAGAGGAATGCGACAAACTTTTCATACTGTCAAGACATATGAAAATATACATTGTAAATTTTATAAAAGCTAAATTAATTTGTTATTAATAATGAACATGTTCAAGCTCATTCAAATTTATAAAACTTTTATTCAAATCAACTGATTTTTCCGACATTTCCTATCAACACAGAAAAATATCAAAATAATGCATACATACTAGATAAGAAAAATACAAATATGTACATGACATCTTATTAGACACAAAGTAAATTGTGGTGTTTGTATGAAAATTTTCTCACCTCCCACTGAGAATAGCAAAAAGTTTCAAGACTGGATTTAGAAACACCCACAAAACTGGATGCAAGTATCTACGTTCAGAAGTACGAAAGCAACGAAAATGTTCAAAATTTTTAAAAAAGTGTATTTTCACGACAGTATTTTCTTTTGCAATGACATGCAATGACTTGAAAATACACCGCCCTTGTGCCGTTATAATAGGCTTTAAAGCAGCTGTTTTTGTATAATTAGTACATTTCAATGCACTTATATTTAAATTAAGTGGCTTTATCGCTTTCTCATGCAAAAAACTTGCATGCCATATATTAAAAGAAAAATACGCCTTCTTAAAGGACGAAACAAAATTTAGACAAATCATTCTGTAAAATTAAAAAACTCAAATTGCATCAGTTAAACAATAAAGAAAACAGCCCATTTCCCATATCCTTAAATTTAGTCAACGTCCAGAAGTGGTGCAAATAGCAAAACCAGAGTAGACAAATAGCAAAACACCAATAGGCAAACCCGTTTTGTATATGTTAATAAATGTTGCAAATTTCATAAATTTAATTAATAGACAAAGTAAATAATTTAAATTTATCATTTACAAATAATTTAATTTATTTTTCCCTATTACGCAAATAAAACTTGTTAAATGTATATCATACACTAAATTAGCAAAAAACAAATGTAAATACTAAATAACCCAAGGAGATTTAAATATACTTACTCAAGTGTTGCCATACCATAAGTGAAAAAATGAAATTTTTAATTACACTTCATTGAGTCTCAGAAGTTTGCAAAATCATATCTTGCTTCACTTGGGTGGAAGGACGAAAACGGTGATTCCAGACTTCCGGTTTCGAACCATGATATACAATATTTTTTTAGGCTAATATCAGGTAATAATATAAATAAAAAATAGCTAAAAATGCTTTTTTTTAGGATGCGGTATCATATTCCGAGAAATATCACCCAATCCCTGTCTTTTGGAGACATTGTAAATTATGAAATGCTGTACACACGACTGACTTCTCTTTTTCCTGCCTCGCCCTGCACATATGGCACACATTGAGGTCGTACGCGGCATCAATGGGGATAGCCACACGCTGCAGTAATCAGAACACACAGTACTCGTGCACTGTGTTTCGTATGCACTAGAGAGCGGGTTCTCTAATGTTTTGCGTTTCTACTGTAGCGTGTAGTGTGCATAAACCCATATGTTGTCTATTATAATCTGTAGCGTGTAGTGATGCATTTTCAATGTTTGGATGCATCCTCATTCCTCAATGTGTGCCCTCCCTAAGAAAGGGAACACTAAACTATGACATTTTTTTTGCGCGGAACACTTACAATACAACATAAGCTTCTAAGCAGGAGTAGTCATTACATTATATTGATTTTTCTTTTGCAACAATTTTTAATTGTGTGTTTGATTTTTTCGCGGACCACGGTTTGAGAACCACGGCAATAAAGAAGCAAATCATTAGAAAAACCGGTTTCTAGTTCATATTTGAGCTACATACGAGATGCAGTGCACGGCGTACAGTGCGTCCTGCCTAACTTACAATTGTAGTTCTTTCATGTAGCCTGCATAAAATTAATTCACATTTTAATTCGGGCTACACAAAGTTGCTAAGGCCAAGTTCAAGAACTCAACAGAAAAGTGTTCCGAAAACAAGAAAGACATTCCCGTTCCAGATAACAGTATCCAGACTGGTTGCACGCTTATTATGGATACTGTTATACATGTTACCTGCTTCTCCATGGATGTTGTTCTCGAGAATGGGAGTGTTATATAGGAATGCCCGTCTGTAAGGTTCCTAAATTGAGAACGAAATATAATTAGGACTGCAATTGTCAGTTCACAATAAAGTTCGTCCGGCTGGTGAAATTACTGCTCATGCCTTAAGGTGAGTCGGCGGTCTGGGCTTTCAACCCTAAAATTCTCAAAATTGAAGCAAATACCAAGTTTCCTTGCTGTCCCAGGCTATTCTATGCTGATGAGCGCTGTATAATGTACATTATTATATTAAAGCAAATTCTATCTCTAACGTAATATCTTAATATGTATTTGCGAGTACATCATTTTCACTATGTTGGTGAACGCCCTTTGGGGCAATATATCCCACAATGTAACCTCCAAATTTTTTAAAGTTTTAAATAAAGCAAAGGGTCGGACCAAACCTCTGGTCCGTCTGGCCTCTACCCTGGGCTGGGTTTTTTTTGGATAGTAGTTAGCGTCATGGTGAATTTGTGGGCGTAAACCCCCAGGTCGCCCTCACCATGGCTATTAATACTAATGAGCACATAACAAACACGAAACTAGTCCGTGGATACTGTTATCTGCAATGGGAGTGTACCTAACTACTTTTTACTTTCCTTATATACATATAATGTATAAGGAAAGTATTGTGACGGGGGTCGAAAATTTGAATTTGAGTTTTCGGCGGGAGAGCATGTTTCAAGCATCCCTGACCACAAATTGAACATTTCTGAGATGGTGTGTGTGTGTGTCAGTCAGTCAATGAGGCTGTTGAGACGATATTTCACGAACGAAATTTGGTACACAATTTACAATCCATGAATACTGGAAGCTTATTATTTTCATACGCAATCGAATGCTCAGAACCCCCTAAATGTTTGAATGAAATTTTGAAAAAATCATCAAAAAATTAAAACATTTAATAAAGTTACGCAGTCATTTCTTATGTAATTTCTCATTAGAAAACGATTGACACAAATTTTAGAACTCTAACATGAACCGTTCTCGAGATATTGTGTTACAGCGGTCAAAATTAAAATCTTGAACGCGTAACTAGATATCGCGTACCTAAGATTTGTTATTCTAACAGCAGAGGCAGATGGCAAATAGTGGAATGTGTTTTGCTTAAGGCAGGGCCAGGTGCGATATTTTGGTATAAACACCCCTTTCAGTAAGAAAGCACTTAACGCGGGGCGGCTTCGGGATGGAAGAGTCCCAGTGCTATAAAATATAACGCAAGAAAAGGGAATTTATTCCACTGCCTATAAATATGCCTTGCGCAACTTTAGTAAAATAGGGCTTAGAAATCTGTCCGAAAAGGGGTCAGTGTGAACGCACAATAAGGGGAATACTTTAATGGCCTGAGGGAGCGAAATCTCCCACGACCATTTGAGATCGCCAGCAGCTGACGGACCCGCCAGATGGTCAAGGGTTCTAGAGGTCGTGGGAACGGGAAGGTGTAAACAACAAGTCGGGTACTATATATATTGGCCCGAGAGGATATCACACATCATTATGAGACTTAGACTGACTTACACTCACGTGTAGAGTTTGATTAGAGATGCGTGGAGTTAGATGTGAAGTGGTGACGACGTAGCGTAGTGTAAAGTAGCCCGCGAATCCCTAGCTGACGACTGACGCCTTACAGCCAAGAGCAGAGACACCCGCCTTAGTGAAGGTAAGAATTCTCATCCATAATGGGTTTTAAAACGCACTAGTTTGTTAGGAATAATTAGGGGCTAAGATTTGTGACGCGATGTATTTAAATTACGTTTTTCCTCTCTCTCTCTACCCCGCCATCCTCTTTCCTAGTGAAAGGAAAGGCCCGATCTCTGTCTAAAGAAAACGAATGTATAACATGTACAAAGTGTAGGAATAAATAGACATTTTATTTATATTATTTCTCTTTATTTAACCATTCACGCTTTACGCCATGGCATTGTAAATCAGAAAAGAGCCGCCAATCCGCGAAACCTTTACTTCGCCGATTGAGGTGTCCTCCAAGTGAGTATAGGGACTGTGGCAGTATGTTAGCCTATAGAGTGGAGGGCAGCGGCGTAACAATTGAACATTTTTCAAAATAATTATCAAAAATTCATATAAAATAAAATATTACCTATTGTGAAATATGTTCACTTTATATAAGTAATGTAGGACGTATCAGCGTCTTCGACCAGATATATAAGTAGACTGCGCATTGCTATTCAGAAGAGATTGAAAACGTGACCACTGCATGTATCACGTGACTTAGGGTCGAACACTCGCAGATTTGGCGACTTGTTGCCGCGCTTGGCGCTATAAAATAATTTTTTTATATTGGAGTAAAACAGTGCTAAATACGTCTGATGTAATTCAAAATGCATATTGTTTGGTTTTAACTAATCAAGTTCCATTAATCACACTAGCATGAAATTGGGCATGTCGTTGTCTTTTGTGATATATTTTAATTTCCTAGTTAGAAGGTCCAAATTTAGTATTTCGTTGTCTTTAACGGTATATATTGATTTCTTGTATTTTGAGTCTTATCGGGCTAGCCCATCCTGGGCCCGCCATAGATATATACTCATTATGTGGGAATAACTCGAGATCCGTTGTATCTAGAAAGATCATATCATATTTGGCATGATTATCTTTCATGGTATATTTTAATTCATTGGATTTTGAACCTTACCATCCGAGCCCGTACAGGAACTGTTAAGAGTAATGCACTGAAGAATAACTTAATGTTATTCTAAGGAAAAACTCGGGAACCGGAGCAAACATTTGTATGGTGTTGTCCTTCATATATTTAAGTTACATACAACTAATAAAAGGGTGTATTTGAAAAGTTGTTCTTTGTTTGTTTTTACTTGTTTTCAATTCAATTAATAAAATCATCAGTGAAATTGCCCTTAATTTCGAAAAAAACATTAATTATATTATTTAAGGTTGTTGATGTTTAATATTAATGCATCAACATTTTAATAATGAATAAAAAACCTGTATAAACTTTGAGATTTTATAAGTATTCATTTACAGAGCTACCATACCATTTAGTATTATAAAAGTGCCACTAAAATTAATCTTTTACTTCAGTAAACGTGTATGTTTAGCAAAATACTTTTTTTTTAGTTTTTGTATAAACGAAGTGCAAAATTGCCTCAATGCCAATTTTCAAATTTAGAAATATAGCTGAGCAATATACAATTCTATATAACTATTCAAAATCTTGAATATTATTCCCAAATTATGCAACAGCTACTTTATATTCCTTTACCCCCCCCCCCCCCCCAAAAAAAAAAAATGTTTTTAAAGATATTTGGACATAGTGTTATTTATAATAAATCAAAATGCTGCTTGCAAGACATTAACTTGCAACTTCTTAATAAAATAGCTTTATTAGTTCATAACACCCTATCAAATGCAGAGAACGGGTTGGGCAGGAATATACATTTTAAAATATTTTTCAGTTCTCAAATTTAGAAATATAGCTGAGCAATATACAATTCTAGATAACTATTCAAAATCTTGAATATTATTTCCAAATTATGCAGCAGTTACTTTATATTCCTTGACCCCCCCCCCCCCCCCCAAAGAAAAAAAATGTTTTTAAAGATATTTGGACACAGTGTTATTATAATAAATCAAAATGCTGCTTGCAAGACATTAACTTGCAACTTCTTAATAAAATAGCTTTATTAGTTCATAACACCCTGTCAAATGCAGAGAACGGGTTGGGCAGGAATATACATTTCAAAATATTTTTCAGTTCTCAAATTTAGAAATATAGCTGAGCAATATACAATTCTAGATAACTATTCAAAATCTTGAATATTATTTCCAAATTATGCAGCAGTTACTTTATATTCCTTGACCCCCCCCCCCCCCCCCAAAAGAAAAAAAAATGTTTTTAAAGATATTTGGACACAGTGTTATTATAATAAATCAAAATGCTGCTTGCAAGACATTAACTTGCAACTTCTTAATAAAATAGCTTTATTAGTTCATAACACCCTGTCAAATGCAGAGAACGGGTTGGGCAGGAATATACATTTTAAAATATTTTTCAGTTCTCAAATTTAGAAATATAGCTGAGCAATATACAATTCTATATAACTATTCAAAATCTTGAATATTATTCCCAAATTATGCAACAGCTACTTTATATTCCTTGACCCCCCCCCCCCCCCCCAAAAAAAAAAAAAATGTTTTTAAAGATATTTGGACATAGTGTTATTTATAATAAATCAAAATGCTGCTTGCAAGACATTAACTTGCAACTTCTTAATAAAATAGCTTTATTAGTTCATAACACCCTATCAAATGCAGAGAACGGGTTGGGCAGGAATATACATTTTAAAATATTTTTCAGTTCTCAAATTTAGAAATATAGCTGAGCAATATACAATTCTAGATAACTATTCAAAATCTTGAATATTATTTCCAAATTATGCAGCAGTTACTTTATATTCCTTGACACCCCCCCCCCCCCCCCAAAGAAAAAAAATGTTTTTAAAGATATTTGGACACAGTGTTATTATAATAAATCAAAATGCTGCTTGCAAGACATTAACTTGCAACTTCTTAATAAAATAGCTTTATTAGTTCATAACACCCTGTCAAATGCAGAGAACGGGTTGGGCAGGAATATACATTTCAAAATATTTTTCAGTTCTCAAATTTAGAAATATAGCTGAGCAATATACAATTCTAGATAACTATTCAAAATCTTGAATATTATTTCCAAATTATGCAGCAGTTACTTTATATTCCTTGACCCCCCCCCCCCCCCCCCAAAAGAAAAAAAAATATTTTTAAAGATATTTGGACACAGTGTTATTATAATAAATCAAAATGCTGCTTGCAAGACATTAACTTGCAACTTCTTAATAAAATAGCTTTATTAGTTCATAACACCCTGTCAAATGCAGAGAACGGGTTGGGCAGGAATATACATTTTAAAATATTTTTCAGTTCTCAAATTTAGAAATATAGCTGAGCAATATACAATTCTAGATAACTATTCAAAATCTTGAATATTATTTCCAAATTATGCAGCAGCTACTTTATATTCCTTGCCCCCCCCAAAGAAAAAAAAATGTTTTTAAAGATATTTGGACACAGTGTTATTATAATAAATCAAAAGGCTGCTTGCAAGACATTAACTTGCAACTTCTTAATAAAATAGCTTTATTAGTTCATAACACCCTGTCAAATGCAGAGAGCGGGTTGGGCAGGAATATACATTTTAAAATATTTTTCAGTTCTCAAATTTAGAAATATAGCTGAGCAATATGCAATTCTAGATAACTATTCAAAATCTTGAATATTATTTCCAAATTATGCAGCAGTTACTTTATATTCCTTGCCCCCCCCCCCCCCCCCAAAGAAAAAAAAATGTTTTTAAAGATATTTGGACACAGTGTTATTATAATAAATCAAAATGCTGCTTGCAAGACATTAACTTGCAACTTCTTAATAAAATAGCTTTATTAGTTCATAACACCCTGTCAAATGCAGAGAAGGGGTTGGGCAGGAATATACATTTTAAAATATTTTTCAGTTCTCAAATTTAGAAATATAGCTGAGCAATATACAATTCTCGATAACTATTCAAAATCTTGAATATTATTTCCAAATTATGCAACAGCTACTTTATATTCCTTGCCCCCCCCCCCCCCCCCCAAAAAAAAAAGAGAAAAAAAAAACTGTTTTTAAAGATATTTGGACACAATGTTATCAGTTACTGAAATTAAAATTTTCCCCGACAATTTTTATGATTGTAAGGTTGTGCATATCCATGCGCATGGTTTTAATATTAAATTGGTTTCCTTTTGCAATTGATTCCCTTATAGATACATTATTAAATAAATTTAAAAGAAAATACAAACAATAGGCTATAAACTTTCTTTATTATATGTCCAATTCATATATAACTAGTAATCTGCATACATAAAATTTAGGTCATATGTATTAAGTATATCATTGTACTAATAGTTATAAATGAATGCAAGAAAAGATTGTAAATTAGCTTTTAATAACTAAGAAGACCAGACACTCTACACGCGTTGTAACAGCCATCATTGCAAATGATATCAACAACATTGTGGTGTTGCCAAACTACAAAATCAAATACAAGTGTTGCCACAAGACCAACAGGAAATAATATCACATTCACCCCTCCTTTTATTTTGTCTATGAGTCTCTGACATAGTCCTTTAGGTAGGCAGGAGGTTGTCTGTGACGACTTGGATGCAAGGGTAGAGAGTAGGAGTCATTTTTGGTCATGCCTCCTGGAGTGGGTACAACGTCCGGATTCAGTTGCTGTACCAGCGGTTGTCTGGGGGGACCATTGCAAGGTGGTAAGGTATCCGAGTTCTTTTCACTCATGCTTCTTGGTGAGGTAACCTCGTCAGAGTTAACATTCTGCATTACTGAATCTATTGGACTATTCTCTTCAGTGTTAAGTATGTTATCCGGTTTTCCTTTCGGTGCCAAATGTCTGATAGAAACAGTGGTCTCTCTCCCATCCGCCAGCTTTACATGAGCATTGTCCGGGTTCGCTTCGAGTAGTTCGACTTCTTGTACGAGTGGCTCATATTTGTTTGTACGCACATGGTTTTTCATTAGGACTAACCCCGGGGTGGAAAGCCATGTAGGGATGGAGCAGCCGTTATGCGACCTTCGAGGGTGTGAGAACATTCGCTCGTGAGGGGTGGCATTGGTCGTCGTACACAATAGTGAGCGTATAGAGTGAAGAGCTTGTTGCACTCTTTCCTCCCACTGCTCAGTTCTCATGTTGTTAGATCTTAGGGAAAGTTGAATGGTTTTCCAGATGATCCCATTATAACGTTCAACTTGACCATTTCCTGCCGGATTGTACGGGGTCGTGCGGCTTGTCGCTATTCCGTGAGACGTCAGAAACATTTTTAGTTCCTGCGACATAAAAGACGACCCTCTATCGGAGTGAATGAATGAAGGCATTCCAAACATGGAGAAAACGTTCTTTAGATGAGCGATTACCGTAGCGGCAGAAATATCCCTGCAAGGGATTGCAAAAGGAAAACGGGAAAATTCATCAACAATTGTTAGAATATACCTGTTTCTTGAAACACTAGGAAGGGGTCCTTTGAAGTCCAGGTTTAACCTCTCGAATGGGGAAGTGGCTTTAACAAGTGTTCCAACATTCCTCGCGAATCGAGGCTTCAATTCGTTACAAACCCCACACGAATGTGTGGCTCTCCGTACGTCCTCCAAAGAAAAAGGCAAGTTTTTAGTACGAATCCAGTGGTGCATCCGCGTCACTCCTGGGTGACAGAGGGAATAGTGTAACTCCTTTAGGTCGACTCTAGCCGTCAAAGCACCGGTTATCCGGGATAAGGTGTCCGCGATTATGTTTTGTTTCCCAGGGCGGTAGATTATGTCAAACTTGAAGCTTGCTAATTCAAGTCTCCAACGAATTAGCTTCTCATTCTTGATCTTGCTACTGTGTCGCTGATCGAACACAAATGACACTGCTTGTTGGTCAGTAAACACTTCAAAATGTTTTCCCATCAGGAAATGTCTCCAGTGGCGAAGTGATTCAACAATGGCATACGCTTCTTTTTCGGGAGATGAATGTTGCCGTTCTGAGGCATTCAAGGTCCTTGAGAAAAAGGCCACCGGATGACCAGCTTGACTCAGAGTGGCCCCAATTGCAAAGTCTGAAGAGTCCGTCTCGACTCTAAAGGGTATGTCGTCTTCAATCGCTGCTAGGGTGGCGTTTGCCACATCTTTTTTCAATAGGTTAAATGCCGCAATTGCATCGTTAGTGAGTGGAAACTGTTTCTTTCCTAGCAGCGGACGTATCTTTTCTGAAAAACTGGTAATCCACCGACAGTAATGGGCAAACATCCCTAAAACCCTCTGTAATGCGGCGGAGTCTCTGGAGACCGGCATATCAAGCAAGGGTTTTAGCCGTTCTGGATCAGGTTTGATCGTTCCGTCGCAAATTATATATCCCAGTGACCGGACTACATTCGTCGAGTAAGTGCACTTTTCTTCATTTAACGTCAGGTTGAACTTTTTCACAGCCGACAAGAATTTTGCAAGATTATCGTCATGTTCCTGCTGATCTTTCCCACAAACAGTCACATCATCCAGGAACGGGTAAGTCAGTTTAAGTCCCTCATCTTCTATCACGGTATCGATTACTCGTTGAAAGCATGCTACTCCGTTTGTGACCCCGAATGGGACGCGCAAGAATTGGTACAGTTTACCGCCTACCTCGAAAGCTGTGTAATGCTTTTCACTGTCCAGAATAGGGATTTGATGGTAGGCACTTTGGAGATCAATTTGACTAAACACTTTATTTTTTGAAATTTTCGCAATAACCTCTTCAATTTTGGGGAGAGGGTAGGCGTCGAGTAACGTATATTTGTTAATGGTCTGAGAGTAGTCTACCACCATCCTGGGTTTGTGATTTTCACCTCTGGTCACAAACGCTTGAGCTCTCCAAGGTGAATTGCTCGGCTCAATGACTCCTTCCTGGAGGAGTTTCTGAATTTCCGAAGCCATAAATTCATTGTCTTCGTCAGTGTGTCGTCTTGACTTAGTCACTACCGGCCTACAATCAGGATTTAGGTTTGCGAATAACGAGACGGGAGGCACTTGTGCCACAGCCAAGGAACAAATTGTTAAAGGGGGTCTATTGCCATTAAATCCAATTTCTACAGATGAATGTCCTTGTAAAATATCATGGCCTATCAAAACATCACTACAGAGATCTTTCATAATTAATAGTTCCGCATCTTGATAGAGGAATTGCTCGATTCTTAAGTTTACTGTGCAGCAGCCTACCACTTCGGCAACTATGGAAGAATTTGCCATGGCTATTCTGCCCACATATGGTTTCATTTTTATTTTACATTTAGCTAGGTGTTTCTCATTTAGGAAACTTAAGGAACTTCCGGTGTCGATAAGTGCACTAAGTTGAATATTGTTCACCGTTGCTTTCACTATTGATTTCTGAAGACAATGAAGGGCTCCCGAAATGGCGGCGAGTGTATTAGAAGATGCCGCCACATTCGGGGAATTCCTAGTTTCCTTGGACTTGCATACACGCTGATAGTGTCCCTTTTTTCCACACCTTCTGCACGTGGCGTCTCTGGCAGGGCATTTGATTCTGGGATGTACCTCTTGTCCACAGAAAAAACATTTTTGGGACCTGACGGAGGTGTAAACCGCTGACGTGGTCGGGGTTTCTTCTGAAGAATGGTCTTCCACAGCGGCAGTTGTTGCCGGATTCGGATTCCCCAAATATGAGGCCGCGTGCACTTCGGCCAATTCGAGAGCTTTTGCTTGATCAACAGCTTGATCGAGAGTCATTGACGTGTTTTCTAGGAGACGTTGGCGGATGCGCGCACATCTTAATCCTCGAATGAAGACCTCTCTAATATATTCTTTGCGGTATTCTTCAGCCTTAACGTCCGAAAACTCACAGTCCTTGCTTAGCTGATTTAAGCTTTGTAGGTATTCTCCCACCATTTCTCCCGTTTGCTGGTGTCGCGTCGACAAACAATGTCTAGCGAAAATGACGTTTCGTTTCTTCACGAAGAGGGAATCAAGAGTCGATATGGCTTGCGTATAAGTTGTACAGTCATTTATGAACTGGTAGACATCAGCGCTCACGTAGTTGCATAGTAATGGCAATTTATTTTCATCCGAAATGCTTGGTATCTTTTCCAGGAAGTTACTGAAAGTTCGTTTCCAATGGCGCCATTTTGCTTCGGCGTTCGCACACGCGGGATCCGTATTAAACCTTTCTGGTTTTAGAAATTGTTCCATATTATTTTGTAAAAGCGATCAAGATACAAAAACTTTCTTAGTTATTAAAATTGTACTAATAGTTATAAATGAATGCAAGAAAAGATTGTAAATTAGCTTTTAATAACTAAGAAGACCAGACACTCTACACGCGTTGTAACAGCCATCATTGCAAATGATATCAACAACATTGTGGTGTTGCCAAACTACAAAAACAAATACAAGTGTTGCCACAAGACCAACAGGAAATAATATCACAATCATATCATCACATACATAAAATAAAGAAGCAATTAATTATAACAAAAGAAGTTTAACAGAATCAGAAAGCAATATAGACTACACACATTTAAAAATATTTTTAAAGAGATACAAAAAAGGAAATGCAAGACCAATTTTTCACCAGTTTACTTGCTAAAAATGTTTTGGAAAATGCCATCCTTTAAAAATTAAAATTAATGCAATACAAATGTTAAAAAAGTTCCTAGCCACTAAAATTGAGCAAGTAAAATATGTGTTCTACATTTAATGTATAATACATGGTTTTCTACTGATGTATTCTACAATGTAGAAAACATTAGATTTCTGAAGTATAGCGAACCTAACTAATCATTTTACTTTTAAGTAATATATTAAAGCTTAAGAATGTATATTTAAAAATATTAACATATTTTCAATGTTCAAGATAAAAAAACTATAACATTGCCATTTTATAATTTTATTATAATTAAATACATATTTTCACCGAGTGAATAATAATTCCGATACTTAATTCCAGAAATCTTTAGTTACTTAGTGATATTTATATAAATTTTCTTGGGCGTTATTAATCATATCATAGCATTATATGGCATAAAAACATTGTCAGGAGAAAAGAGCATGAATTAGTAAACAATCCAATTTGGCGTAGAAAAATATCGCCAAGAGAGAAAACTAGGCCTATTAAAAGTTCACGTTCATTTTATTTTTTTACTTCTAATTTTAAGCATTTATAGAGGTTCAGTTTATGGAAGTACGGAAATATATATAAAATATTTTATTTTAAAAATTATTACGAGGCTATACATTATTTACAAAGCCAGAAAATCTACTTTTATTATAGTACGTCATGGTCGCACTTGCCAATTAACTCGTTGTTTTATATAAAATATGTTTTAAAATGAATGAAAATGACTTACCTGTGAAACGTAGTGTCTCCACCTTTGATGAACTTTGAAGTACATCCATATGCAGCGCAGGACATTACCATATTTTGCTGAAAATTAAACCCAAACGTGCGACAGGACTTCTCGCTTTTGAAAACGTAATGCAATTGCAATGGAATGAGAGGTGCGCGAGAAAATATGCGCGTAGGGGAGTGCATAAGTCATGTGACTTAGTTCAGTGGTCAAGAAAAGGTTGCCGTAAGTCTCTCTACTTATATCTCACCTCGATGATCAGCGTGAGCTCCCGACATGGAGAAGCCCTTACCTGAAGCCAACATGCACGATTGTACCAAACCGACTTTTGAAGTCATTATGGACTTGAATTTTAATAGCACGCCTCCGCAAACTAGCGAGCAAGTTGATGATATGATTATCAACGAACCATCTGACGAGCAAATAAATTGCAGTGATCCCACACCAACTCATGACCAAATTGAAGGACTGCGTATGGAAGTGGACGAACTCGAGGCAACGTTATCTGCCAGAAAAGCAGCCAAGATTCAGGCTCTGAAAGAAGAACTAAAGAAACTCCCCCTGGACGAATTAATGATGAAATTTAGAAATGGAAAAGTGGACCAAGACCAGACGGTGGGAAGACTGGGCTGTGGTAAGCATGTTTTGCCTTCACCCTCCCCCCCCCTGCTTCTAAAATCAAGGCTCTTAAAGCCCCTACTAAAACTAAAGCTACTGAGAATGATTTAAATTTAAGTCAAAAATTAAATACTAATGATCTATCTACTAATATTGAAATGCAAACTACTCAGGCCGCCCCTAAGGCGAACCCTCAAAATATCAACCTTACTGCCACTAGCAGCAATCATGCAGACCTTAATAGTAATGCAACTAATGCAAAGAATACTAATATTAATTCTACCAATTCATCTCCTGCAAAAAGCACCCAAAATAGGCATTATACGCCCCGTACCTTTACGGATGAAGAAGGATTCGTCCACAAGGTCTCCAAAACCTCTAGACTAAACAATAATAGGACACCGCCAAAGGATCCTGAGCGGACCAACCAGAGAACGACCGGACACGGAATGGACGACCCCTCGGCAACAACGTCGAAATCCCAGATCCCGCCGATTTTTGTTAGCGCCAGCCACCAAGACTGGCCTTCTATTCTATTTAATATAAAAAGACTTGCACCCAAAGTCACTTCGGTCCTTGACCGAAACTTTTTCAAAATTACTGTGCAGAGCGAAGACGAGCACAGAAGCTGCATCTCCTTTTTAACTAAATCTGGTGCACCTTTTAAGACTTATACACTCAAAGAAGACCTACCCGTAAAATATGTGATTAGAGGACTTCCCCCTAACACTGACCAAACTCTTATCAAAGACGAACTAGAAAATCTCGGATTCAAAATTATTAACATTGTCAGACTCAGCAAAAGAGGGAGCAGAGTGCCCCTCCCCTTATTTTACCTTCAGCTAGTACCCGAGACTAACTCGGAGGAACTTTTGAAAATCACTGTGCTCTTAGGCACAGGAGTGACTATGGAGCCCTACATGGGGCGCAAGGGCTTTGTTAGCCAGTGTCATGCCTGCAATGGTTTTTACCATAGCAGCTTGGCATGTAGGCTGCCACTGCGCTGCGTCAAATGTGCAGGGCCCCACTCCGCCAGTGATTGCAAAGCGGACTTTAGGTCCTGCTGCAATTGCGGTGGCAACCATGCTGCCAACTGGCGCGGCTGCCCGAAATATCCGGACAGCTCGCCTGCGACTAAGAGACGTAGGGAACACCCTCAGCAAAATCAATTTAAAAATCACAGCGCCCCCCCCCCCCCAGGAATATACCCTGGAAACCTAGGCCGTCCATTCCGGCCAGCTGGCATTAAGCACACCATCGATTACGCCAGAGCCACCTCTGCCTCGCAGATTCAAGTGGACTCTACTAAAGAACCCGAATTAAACGTCGAAATTCCCGGACAAATTGTCGAGCAGTCGGTCCCAGCCGTCGCCATACCAAATTCTAAATCCACAGTTGATAGCACTTGTGCTATCAACTACACCGACTTCCTATTAACTCTCCTTGCGTTGAGAAACGACCAAACAAAAGACCTTTTATTAAAAGCGTTCCCTGCTATGCGTAAGGCGACTACGCACATTGACTTAGTCTGGCTCATCTACGAGAGCTATAATGCGCTCGCAGATGACCCCCTCCCCTTAGTTGCCTAAACGGCTCTACCATTCCCTTTCGGAATCTGACCTGCCTCTAGCATTGCTTTGTTTTTGCTTCGCTAATGCCAGCCCGGTCCCTGCACCTTAGGTGCCCCTTTTGACTTACTTTAAAATTTATATTCATATAAATTTGCTTACCCGTGTGTCCCTGAAAAGGGCCTTTTTCTTTCACATATAGTGATGAGTGACTCTCCTGTAAAAATAAACTTTTATCCCCCCTTTTAACGTTTAATTTAACTGTGGTTCAAATCTATTTATTCATTAAAAATCTTAACCTACTCTAAATTTTTATATTTAACTTTGTACTTTATATATTTTTAACTCTGTACCTAACAGTACAACTTCCCAGAGCTTTGCTCAGTGATTTTCTATTGGTCCACCCTGTTTCCCTGGCCCCGCCCACCCCTTCTCTTGCAGCCACAGCTCAGTACAACCACTGCTCAATGTACTCTGTCACCTCGCCAAGACAAGTCGGCTCTGCCGACTCTGACTCAACATGCAGCAACCCTTCAAGGATGATTGCTAACTGATCGCTATTGCTATTGGAAATATACATACAGTCGACAATTTACTTTCTGATGTGGGCGTGAGGGACTTTGTCCCATGGTAGCCCGTAATGTAGCGTCTTGGTCATGCGATAAATTTCGTGACATCATTCTCTTGGATTTAGCTAGTTCTATTCATGTGAAAAAATACTTTAGGTAATACTTTTGCATTTGGACGCTAATGGTCATTTATCTGCTACAAGAATAACTTATTTCTCCGTCCATAACGCTTGGCGAGATTTTCGCGAAATGTTGCCAAATTAACGAAAATATCGCCAAATTTATAAAAATGACGCTAAATCAATGAAAATGACAAGATGATGCAAGTTCAATATCTTGGAAAGAACATAAACGTATAGATTATAAGAATGACACATTTCTTTGTACGTCCGTAACGTTTGGCGAGAAACTTAGCGGGACGTCACCAACTTTAAATGTTGCTAAACTGACACCAAATGGGAAGTAATGTCTCGCATAATTCTGATTTCCGTCATATGACGGGCATACCTCCTAGCATATAAGCAATACTCTTCTATCACCTTACGTATCACCGTTTGTCTGTAACACTTGGTGATACATTTGACAAACTTAGACAATAATTTAGCAAAGTATTTCCAACTTGGCGATATTTCGCCACTGATTGACAAAAATATCGTCGAAATTTTTAAAATTACGCCTAATTGATGACATAATTATTAAGGTATTTTAATATATGGGCTATATAGCTTATTGGGGATGCTATCAATATTGATGATTATTCATTTGGAATTGCACGAAGTATAGGTTAATTGAGTATTTTGAAATAGTTTTACATGTTGTCATCTGGAAAATCGCCAAATGTACAATTAATTCAACGATAAAAACACAGCGCCGTGGATCTTATACATTATAAATTACATAAGAAATGTCTATTTGCGTAACTTTATTAAAGGTTTTGATTTTTTCAAAATTTCACTTGAAAATTTAGGGTGTTCTGAACATTCGATTGCGTATAAAAACAATAGGCTTCCAGTATTCACGGATAGTAATTTTTGCACCAAATTTCGTTCGAATCGGTCCAGTCGTTCGTCAGTTATCGTCTCCACAGACTCACTGACACGCATATACTTTCACACAGACATCACCTCAAAAATGTTCGATTCGTGATCAGGGATGCTTGAAACGTGCTCTCCCGTCGAAAACTCGAATTCGAATTTTCGACCCCGTCACAATACTTTCCTTATACATTATGGAAGTAATCATTAGAAAACGATTAACATAAATTTTATAACGCTAGTATGAACCGTTCTCGAGATATTGCACATTTTTCAAAAACATTATCAAAAAATTATATAAAATAAAAAATTATTTCCTATTGAGAAACATGTTCGCTTTTCATATGTAATATCATGCGATAAATTGGGTGACACCACTCTCCTGGATCTAGCTTGTTCCATTCATGAGTAAAGATACTTTGAGTAATACTTTAGTATTTGAATGCAAATAGTAATTTTTCTGCTATAAGAATAACTTATTTCTCCATCCATAACGCTTGGCGACATTCCGCCAAAATCTCGAGCGAGATTTTGGCGGAATGTCGCCAATCTGGCGACTTTTTTAAATGTTACCAAATCAAAGAAAATCTCGCCAAATCGATAAAAATGACGCTAAATCAATTAAAATAACGACTGACGAAAATTCAACATCTTGGAAAAAATATAAGTATATACTATAAGAATAACCTATTTTGTTTTTACTGTAAAAGTAGCAAAGACATTGCATTATATAAGGAAAGTCATGTGCTGCCCACATCACTTTTTTTTTACTGTAAAACTAGTAAATTCATTGCATTATATAAGAAAAGTCATGTGCTGTCCACATCAGATTTTTTTATTCGTTGGCCCAGTTCTGTTTTAACTTTTGTTAATTAGTAATTGCTTTTAATAATTTCAGTTTCTATGAATATCAATTTGCCTTAACATCAATAAGTAAAATTCTGTTTATTTTTACAAAGAAACTCCTAATTTTGTTCATATATTCATGCTTTTCGTTTGCATTCATGAAACAATTTAGCTGTGGTGGTGTTCTATACAAATTGTGCAGAATTCAAATTTGTCTATTGTATAAAATATTAAATTTTTTAGAAGTATATTTAGCTTTCATTGAACAAAATTTATATATTGATCTAAGGTAGCTTTCTACTAAATTCTCTTGTTCATTTTTTTTTTTGCTGGTGAAATGTTTGTTACTGGTTAGTATTTACTTATCAAATTCGTGCAAGAAAGTTGCTAATACTTGTGATCGTTTTGTAATTTTACTTTCCTACTTTTTTTTAACAGTGATTATTAATTGACTTATTTTGTATTTAATAGCATCGGCATTTATTAGTCATGATCAACTGGTAGCTTATAAACTATCAACACTATCTACTTTTGTAGCTAAACCAGCAAAGCCTGAGCTATATGCCTGTCCAAGTACACCCCAGCCATGCATGGGAAACAGGAACCAGCAGAAATAACTCTCATCGATCTTTCCATCTGCTCCTAATAACCAGGTACATGCAAGCTATACACCCCTCCTATTCAATATTATTATTTCTTATAAGACTCCCTATCAAAACATATATACTATACTATTATAACATAATTAATTCACACTCCCATAGACATTCTAATAAACGAATTTATCAAGTTCAATATCTCACACTTTTTATTTTCAAGTTTCCAATTTCTGGTAATACCATGGGATAACTTTTTCTTAATTCCATGGTTCATATAATTCAACTCCAACTAATCCATCTATAAATATCAATTGCATTATTTAAAACATGAATTTGAAAATAAAGGAGGAGGCAAGTCTCTCTAACTCCATGATTCTGAATTTTCATATTGGCATGACGTCTCAATAATAACTTTCCTATTCAGCTAAATTGGTCTCATCTCTACCTCCATGAGCTGAATAGTTTTCCTTTTAGTCTCATGACCATTCAATTGCATCTTGTTGTGGTAACACTTGCAACCTCAGATTATAAACACAAAAATAACAGAAAAAGCCAAACTTTGAGAGGCTATTTCTTCAGATCCAAGGGTTAATTTGAAAAACGTATTTCAGATTTGGATTTAGCATGGTCAAATTAGAATACATGGGTTTTTCAGCCATTGGGGTTGGGTGCGACAGCCCAGTAGTTAGTGTGTGGGGATTGCACTTGGACAACCCAAGTTTGATTCCCGCCTCAGCCCAAACTGCAGCCATGTTTATGCTGAGTATGATCACGTTAAACATATGGCTCCATAAGTCTTTCTGAAAGGTTAGCGGTAGGGGAAGGAGGGGTTCAGTCCTTGTGGATGCCACCCCCACTGGGTTCCGCTTTAAATATGGTGGCACTTCCCGTAAGTCCAAACAGATACTTTACACCTACAGGTAGGTCGAACAGTCTGGGTCGAAGAAGCTCTTGGGGTTGCATTTGATGCTCCGAGATACTGACACTACACTTTTAGAGGTGATGAGTATGTTTTTAGTGATGTTGTGCTAAATAAATCATCATCACTTTATAATATGCTTTTTTGGCTGTGGCAATCTAAGCAAGTTTCAGTTTATTGTTGGAAAAAGTATAAGATCACTTGGAAAAAAATTAAGTGAAAATGTTTTCAGCATTATGCCTTTCTATAGACCGAAAGGCATGATGTTAAATATTAATTTCAATGATTATTCAAGAGTTGAGAGAGTCATGATTTCAAGCAGTGTTGTTCAGAGAGAGTCGTTATTCAGTTGAGTATTGAGAATGTTTTAGAAAAAAAGTATGACTCCAAATGTCACAAAAAAATCTGAAAAGGTGACAGCCATGCTGAGCAACAGACCCGAAATACAGATGCATGTTAGGTCAATTTTTGATCTTTGGAATAAGATTTAAAAGACCTGTTCTCACAGTGCTTTTCTCCTTAAGAGTTTGTTAATAAATTCATGTAATTTTAATTATAATTATAATAATATAGAGGTGTGAATAAATTGTAAATCATTTCAAAGGTTAAAATATGGATTTTAATGTGTAGTGTTTTGCGGCCATGATAGCAATGTACAAATGTTAAGATTCACGACAACTTTAATTAGGATTAATAATTTAATCCTCAAAATTTAGTAAAAAAGTAAACCTAATTTTCATGTCCTTACACCTCATATGGTAAATTATTTAATTTTGCAATAGATTTTGTATGCATGTGAATCTCAGAGTGGGATATTTTATGAATGAATGGAACGCTTTGAACAAAATACGGTACGCTTATTACAAAAAGTAGAATACTGGAACTCTCTTGAAACATGATCAAATGTTTGGATAACCTAAGATTTTTTTAATGAATTTAAAAAAAATTCAGAACATTCATAAACATTAGTCATTTTATACTTAATGTATCATTAGATAAAATGACTGATTGGTAGCCATTCGCCTATTGATGTTGCCTATTTAGTATCACCCAGAGCATGTACAGCTTAAAGAATGTTCTGGGTGCAAGTAGCATTACCCACTCTGTAAGTTCTAGTGAGATGTCAGAGAAAACATAATGAGATGAGCCTCTATATTTACAGTAGAAACAACAACTAATAACTTATAAAATATTATAAAAAGAATGATATCAACTTTAGAATGCTTTCACGAACTGTTCTTGAGATATAGCACATTGCTTGAATAAGTTCATCCAAAAAGTTATGCAATACAAAATTAAAAAAAAGTAAAGTATTATTAAATAGGTTGATATTCTATGCAATACTGTGGGATAAATTTACTAACATCATTCTCGTGGATCTATTTTGTTCATTTATAAGAGAAGAAACTCTTTGCATTTTTAGCCAAACAATTGGCAATTGTCATTTATGTCACAAGATATTAATTGAACATCATGTGCATTTTGATGGGGATTGTGCATATGATGCAAGTATAAATAAGTCATTTTGTTTAGACAAATAGTTTCCAAAAGCATCAAAGTTCAATTTGCATTTTGTTAAGTCAATGTTATTATGGTATGGCTTTATTTATTTATACACACATTTGGCAAAGATAGTTTTAAAAAATCCCACTTTTAAATTTCGGTAAATTTAGATGTTTGAGCACCGCAGAATACAAGTTTGCAGTTTTCAATGATTTTTATATGTGTTTTCAGTCAAAATCATAGGCGCAGAGTTTTCAAAATCTCAGGGGGGGCACTATCCGATAAAGTTATATAAAAGATTCAAAGTCGATAAAGGTACAACTTATAAGGCCGCTTTGAAGAAAGCAACTATATGTCAGTCAGGTGACTACAATTGGTTCGAGGTCATTTTAAGCCCCTTCTTCAGGCCAAAAGAAAAGTATGCGCCCTTAACAACCGCCAAGAATGAACTGCCCAAAGAACGGCAGTAGTGGTTGTTAAGACCACATGCTGTTATTTTGGCCTAAAAATGGGGGATTATAATGCCATCGAAGCAACTGTAGTCACCTAACTGACATATATATGTTTTCCTCAAGGAAGTTTTGTAAGTTATTGTCTTACAAGCAGCAGTTTTGAAGTGAGATAACCGAGTGGTTTAAGTCACGGGGATTGTACTCGGAGGACCCGAGTTCGATTTCTGACTTTGCTTAAAATGCTCCTGTGTACGAGCATGTTACATTTGTGAGTTTGAAAGTCTTTCCGAGCGGTGGGTAGCAAAGGAAGGAGGGTCGGTCCCTGTGGATGTCGCCCCCACTGGGTTCCAGTCTAAATTAGATGGCATTGTCTGGGCGGTCTAAACAGATATCTTACATCTTCGGGTAGGTCGGACGGGCTGGGTCGAAAGAAAGATATCAGCAGTTTTATTTATTGTACGATAAATATTTTCAGTCTTTTTAGGTCTATTTATATTTGTAAGCTAAGAATTGATTAGAAAATCCATATAGTTACTATGCATCAATATTATAATATATAATAATTACAATGGATTTTAATATAAGAATTAACTAGTAGTAAAGCTGTTAATTAATAAAAAAAAATCTGAAAGTTAATATACGGTAACGCTTAATATCAACTCTTAACTACCTATCCGTTGATTTTACACAATAAATTAAAACAATGAACCCAGCAATAATACAAAAGTATCTAAATACTATTGTCTCTATTAATATAGTTTTAAATTAAATATGTAAATAGATTAATCATCACTATAACCACACATTCAGCTAAAATAAAAAAAAATCTTTAAAACAAAGCAATTTATAAAAAAATCTCATAAATAATATTTTTATGCAAAATTTGGATGACATGTTGGTTGATATTTCTTATCACAACTATAACTTTAATATTTTTATCAGGGGGGTGGGCTGAGTATACCTAGTCTGTGTGTAGGGGGGGGGGGGGCTTAGCTCCCTCTGGCTCTTGCCTGACTGCAGTGCTGTGCCAAACGACCGGTGCTCACCAGGAATGAAGTTACCCGCGGGGTTTGCAACTTCAAACGGAATGGATACCACCCCCGAGGTTTGCAGCTTCAAACGGAATGGATGTCACATGTAAAGACAGCACTGGTATATAGAATCCAGGAGTAATTACAGATAAGATAATTTTAAGAAGATAAAATAAGTTATCTCTACTTCGTGGTAATTAATCATTTATAGTTATTACTGGAGGGAAACAGCTATTTTTTGGAAATGCCAATAACATGTCTGTAAATATTCCATTTCTCTTTGAATTAGGCAGTCAGTCGAAAAAGTTCTGGTAACCAGGTGTTTTTGTCATTAGCGTAAACATGTATCCTGGGAGTAAAGATGAGCTTGGTTTGCGTGCAAGATAGTTTAGGGAGCTATTGTAAGGAAGATGCGAACAAGACTGAACTGAAATGTGACATTTACGTTGATAGGATTTTCTTTCAATTATTTTTATGTTAAAAACATTTCATTTTTTGGTATTTAGTAAAATATGAAGTTAGAGAAAAAAAATCTTGAAATTTCTCACAGGGGGCAAAGCCCCCTCTGGAAAAGTTCAGCGGGGGCTCGTGCCCCTCTGCCCTCCCCCCCCGTAGTCGGCGCCTATGGTCAAAATACATCTTGATTAAATTGAGCAATTAACATGAAATTTGATACACATAATCAAAAACATAAGAGGCCTATTGAATCTCAGATTATACCCTTAAACAATCGAGCAATTTTTAAAAAAAAGAAAACAAAAAGTAATTATGTTAAACAAACAGCTATTTTACATGCAATTTTTGATTCAAAAGTGAATGTCATAATTTTCAACAACTTTATTTGAAGTTAATGGCATCACTAACTTGCACTGTTCTTAAAATATTGCATGTTTCCTTTTATCTTGAATGAAAAACTAAAATAAATGTTAACTATCCAGGAACAAACTTAGCAAAAAGGAAGTCTGATTTGGATCCAGCTGGTGGTGTTCCCTTGAATGTGCATCATTTAGAATTAAACTGCAACATTTTACCCATCATATTCAAATTGTAGTCTCTTTATACATATATGCAATGGCAAAGTGTGATAAAATGAGTTGGAGAAACAGAAAACTGGATAAAATTAACAAATAAAGTTTCATGCATTGAAGTACAGTTTCCTCGAGGTATGGTACCTCGTTTCTTTCATGCTCTATATTTTAGTAATTTAACAAGGTTACAAATATATAAAATATTCAATAAACCTGCACATTAGGAACTTCAATGGGAACAGATTACAAAATATACACACTTGTCATATTTGGATATAAAAAAACATCAAAGCAATTGTTAGTTAAGTTTTTATCTATAGGTAATTTAATTTTTTTTTCTTTTTAAATTAAAATAGACAGAGGATACATTGTAAATTTTAACATGTTTGTCCTGTAGGTTAACTAAGTTTCTATCCCAAGCTCATAATTGAAATACTTTAAGTGATTAAATTGAGCAATAGGAAGCCAAGACTTTACATCTTGTCCTTTTTAACACTTTCCAACATAGTTGAAAAGTGTTTATGACTTTGGCCATTCTGTCTGTCCATTCACATAACTGTCGTAGAAAAGACATTAAAATAAAATTTTAGCATGTTGTTGAGACGGTCTGTGGGATATCTTGGAATAAAAGTGAATAATATCACCCAATTAGCTTTGGATTCAACCCGGGTTGAAAAAATGAAATACATTGAACCATAAGAAACATAATTTTTCAAACATTTTTTAAGAACTTAAAATTTACAAATTGCTTTAAAAATTTCAGTAAAATATATTCGGTAGTTTTTTAATTAAAAATTTAAATAATAATTACACACATATTATATATCCCGGTCCTCCAAATAGTTGTTCAAGTCTTAGGATGAGTCGGACGGCCTGGGTCTTCGACACATATTATATAAAGAGATTCCTTGACTCATTTAAAAAAACAAAATATGGCATCCATTTTTTTTTTGCTGTGTAAAGATTGTGATGTTCAAAAATCTTTTAAATTTATACTTAGTGTTGCATTCCATCATAAAACCACTTTATCTTTGCATATTATCAGAATGTATATCTAAATTCTGTGCCAATGCAAATACAATATTTTGGTTTTAAATGATCACTACTCTTTATTTCTACAATGAAGCCTAATTTGATCGCTAAACTATATTATACAGAATGTAAACAAATCAATTGTAAGATGAGTTGTATAAAAACTGCTGAATTTTTTTTCACACAACATGTAGCTCTGGAGTCTGGAATATAAGTGATATGAATGAAATATTCATTGATTTTACATACAGGCAGACGATTTATATTTCAATGATGTCATTTGAATAAAATTCATTTTGTATAATTAGAATTGTCTCTTTCAATGAGGTTTTAAGTAGATGTGGGTCGAAAATTTTCCAGAAACTGCTCTACCTTTTTTTTCCACCCTTATTCATCTGAAAATGAAATATAACTCTTTCCATACTGTTTTTTTTAAAAGTAAACTTTACAAGAAATCTTTGATCATATAGTTTTCTAATTTTGAGGAGGAAAGGGAACAATGCTTTTTATTTTTTAAGAAAAAGAATAGACAAGAATTAGAAGGGTACAAGTGACATTTTACTTATTCTGATAAAATAGCGGGTAATATTTTTAGAAGCATATTCCTTCAGCAATTAATTCCGCAAAATTTATGAAAATATAATAAATATGGAATACTTCTGAAAGTGATTAGCTGAAGGTAAATACTATAACAGCACTAAATATATACAGGGTGTCCCAAAAATGACCGACACATTTAAAAATGCATTAAAAAAAAATAGAAGGCAATAGACATGTAGCGTTTGCTGCATTGTACTTGGGAAACCAGGGAATTTTATTCAACTAATTTTCAAAATTTGTTACAAAGGTCACCAACAGATGGCGCTGCGGCTGTGCGAGAGCTGTAGGGAAATGCATACTGTCAGATCGCTATTCTGTACTTTCAGCATTCTGCTAGGGTGTGCTTCTCAAAGATTTCAAGCTGATGTTGGTTTATTCGTTGGAACAGCAGATATTTCTTGTTTAGGAATTTCATCATCTGGACCACAGTTTTGTTGAAACGAGGCACAGTTTCTAAAGAAAATTTATTGTCAAAAAAGGACAGTCAATCAATGCAAGTCTATAAAGGTCAGTCAATAAAGGTTCTGTTCAAAAAATTTGAACGAACTGGGAATGTCAATGATGACCGTGCTGGAAATGTTGGTCGTCCAAGTTCAGCAATGATAGAGACGAAAGCTGAAGTCATTCAGCAGGTGATCCAACAACGGTACCGGGTTTCTGTTCGCCATGTTGCATCTGAGGCTGGACTACAATGAACACCCACGTTCCGTATCATACACCACAGCCTTCACTTGTTCCCTTACAAGATCCAGATTCGACAACTCCTGGGTGCTGGTGCCATAAATGCATGTGAAACGTTCACAAATGCTATGCTGCAGCAGCTGGATGCCGGCAAAATCGATGTCGGAAATATTTGGTTCTCCGACGAGGCATTTTTCCTTCGACGGCTTTGTCAACAAGCAGAACTGGCCCATTTGGGGAACAGAAAATCCCGATGTTGCTGTACCTTCATCCCTGCATCCAGCAAAAGTCATGGTTTGGGTCGCCATTTCCTGCAAAGGACTCATTGGGCCATTTTTCTATCACGAAAAGGTTACTACAATACAATATCTGGGTATTCTGCATGAATTTGTGGTGATTCAAAATGCTTTGGAGGATGGTAGGAACACCTTGTGTTTCATGCAAGACTGTGTCCGGCCACATCGAACGCCTGAAGTGTTCGATTTCCTTAGCGAACATATTGATGATCGTGTGATTGTCCTTGAATAAAACCAGGCATACAGGACGTGGCATGGATTGCCCTTCCTATTCACCAGATTTGACGCTATGTGACTTTTTCTGTGGGGGTAGCTGAAAGACCAGGTGTATCGCCACAATCCACAAATGATTGCGGAAATGCAATAATACATCTCTGCTGCATGTGAGATCATTCTGGCTGAAATGTTTGCACAGGTGTCTGTGAATTTTGTTCGTAGACTGTGCCATGTTGTTGCTGCAAATGGTGGTTATTTTGAAAACATAGTTTTGTAGTTTTTGCAACATGGTCATACCGTTTATTAGTTTTCCCATTCAGCAGCATCATCTGTTAGTGACCTTTGTAACAAAATTTTGAAAATTGGTTGAATAAAATTTCCTGGTTTCCCAAGTACAATGCAGCAAATGCTACATTTCTACCACCTTCTATTTTAATGCATTTTTTAAATGTGTCAGACATTTTTGGGACACACTGTACTTATTCAATGTCCACCACATTGTCTCTTAACTCATGGTACTCCCCCATTCAATTATAAACAGGTATTTTTAAAGCAATTTTTAATATTATTAAATACAGGAATAATTTTTTTTTAAAAAGGGTTTAATTATATGTATTTAATATTTTTATATATTAAATACTATATTTCTTATACCTTTAACAAACTAAACAATTTATTTTTCTTTTTATTATTAATTATTAAATAGTAGATAGCAGTAGTCATTCAAAAAAGTGGTAGATTCAGGGCTTTGCTGGGATAATTTTTGTACTATAGGGCATAAATAGGAGTCCTTCATATTTCCCTTTCAATTATCAGCAGCAAGGTTGGCTGATTAAAATCCCATTGGTCTAAACTATGTTTTTTTTTTTGTTTAAACCACGAATTTCGGTGTAAAAAAACCTACCTAGTTTTTTTCTAACCCTGGTCAGTTGGCATCTTTTAAACATTGGTAATATAATATTTAATTATTTATTTTTTAATTATAAGTAGTTTTAATTTTTTCTTATATTTTTATACCACAATAAATAAAACTGCTGCTTGCGAGAATAAAACTTTCTGATCTTTCCTTAAATCAAGCAAGCATGTATGAAAGTTATATATTTAATAATTTATTTCTTAAAGTAAATTATGATTTACAAAAATATTGTTTCAATTGTTGATGAAAGATAATCATTTTATAACTGTTCAGAAGCACAGGTACTCAATGAAAATATTAAATTGTAGTTGCTGTGTACGTATTAGAAATTTTTGTGCATAGAATATTTTTATATATTTTTAAATTTAAACCCTTTATTAATCATATCATTTGATATATATATATACATATACACACACACACATATATATATATATATATATATATATTGTTGAAGCTCTAATGTAAGAACATATTCCTTTAAAAGTCACTGGATATATTTTTAAATATTACATTTAAGCTAAGTTCAAAATTTTCCAGAAAATTTTCTACTGTGGAAAATTGTAGCGATTGCATCAATAACAATATTCTTGTGTTATTGATGCAGGCGAAATAACTAAGTTTCTTACTTTTCAGTTGGGCATGAGTTGTTGTTGTCTATTTGTCTGCTTGCATACTTTGTTTGATGATAACTCCTATAAAACTTATTTCGATGATACCAGAGTGTAGTTAATAACAATTCATTGTTGATAAACTAAAATAACAGCAAACTCGAGAAATATAATATAAAACAGACTGGCTGATTATTACATGTATTTACTTTCTACCAATCAAGATTAAACTGGATTTTTATAAAGCATATTGATCTTATACAAAAATCTTAAAAATGTACTATTTTGGATATGACTTTTTAATGCTTTTAATAGGAATAATAAATACAGTACAATAAAAACATAATATAAGGTGCTCTATTACATGGCATCTGGGGTATTGACATTGCAAAAGGGGAGGGAGAGGGGAATAACCACACCCCAGGAACAAAATGAAGTTTGGGATAATGAATATTTGCAGAAATGGAAAGTAAAATATTTGGTTATCAACCTCATCCCCCCCCCCCTATATATATATATATAATTGTTTTTTCTGGCAAAGCTACTGAACTTAGGGTCTAACATACTTTATTACAGAACAAGGAATAGTCTATTTTGGGGTGACAACTGTAGATACAATATCTACGGAATGAATTGGACAATATGAATAAAGTGAGACAAGTGAACTTAGCTAGCGAAGTAAATCCCTTTGAGAAAAGAAGAGTGCAAGTTGAACAGTGGTGATAGAATAATTGGAACAAGAAATATTCTTGGGTCTCCCTTTTCATTGTCAACTACATAATTTTATATAAAGCATATATAGAAACTTTTATAAAAGTAAACAAAAATAAATTTTTATTGTTATTAAACCATTTTAAAGACCTAAAAGATCAAATAGTTGAAATAACACTTTTGCTAGTTTCTTGAAGATGTGAAATTTGTAGATTTTGTTGTTCAACAAGTACTCAGCTAGTTAATCAGCTTTAAAAATAAAAATTAGAATACAAATACACATAAAATGAACATGGGTAATAAAATTGGTTAGCATATTATATATTTTATTACTTTTAGAAACATGAAAACACAAAAATAAAAATGCAATTCATATTTTATTACACTCGTATTTCAATGATGAAGAATGCTCTAGGAACTAAATCCTGAAACATGCATTTCTACTGCTTTGCAATCTTTTAACAACTTTATGTGAAACAGAGTGCTGCATTTAATGAAATCAAGAGTATACAAATTAATACATTTTAATAAGTAATAAATACATTTTGAAACAAACTTCACATGGTGAAAATTTAACTATAATTTTTTCATCAATGTACCCAGAACTAAGATGAATTTCTATAAATCTGAAAAACAAAAAATAATCTAATTACTTTAATAAAAAAATATTTTTATATTATACGCAAAAGAAAATACCAGCATTTAAATTAACTTTTTATCTTACGTGCACAAGAAAGTTTAAAAAATTTGATATAAATATAGTAAAATGTTGTGAATTCAAAGTTAGCTAAATAAAATTTTTGGATAATTCAAAAGCTATATTATTATCTCTCTATATTAAAAAAAAGTAGTTAACACTGCCACCGCCGCTGTTTGACAAATTTCTCGAGATTCTTTGCTTCATATCACAAAAACTTTTGCATATAAAAATGTGAAATTTGGTTCACTTGTAGAAGAAACATTGGGGAATACGCTGAAATCAACTGCTTTTTGACATATATTGTAGTTTAAGAAATATTTAATGTCAAAGACAAAATATTTGAGCTGCGAGTTCGCGTTCTGGAGAAACTAACAATAACAAGACCACCAATTTTTGCAGGCAGGCACCTACATGTGTGAATTTTCGCAGGACGAAGCCCCCTTTTTTAATTTCGATGCAGTTTCTGAGATATTTTATTTCTTATGCACTTCCGAAGTGAACTTTTTTTCCCGTGTCTGCACATTGAGCGATTTCTCTACCTCGTACAGTAAAAACTATAACATACAAAAATATGAAATTTGGTACATTTATAGAGAAATAATAGGGTAACACGATGAAATAAACCCTTTATCAATTTAAACTTTAGTTTGGCATGAAATAGCTCTTAAAGCGAGCTCATCAAGTCAACATTTTTTCAACTACATGAGATTCAGTTGATGGTGGCCATATTGGAATCAGTGTTGCCACTTGTAAAAAGTAAAGTACTGGAAAAATATTCTTAGAAATACATTATTTAGACCCTTAAAAATGAACTAGGCAGCTTGGATCTCCCCTCCAAAAAATTTTTTTTATTCTTGAAGATGTTCTGTTTTCCGTGGAGTGCCCCTTCTGTAGATTTAATTGGATTGCAGATTAGGTTTTCCAAGGCAATGACATCTGGTACACGGCAAATGAATTTGTGCGAATGTTTTAGAAAATGTGATGTAGATATAAGCGCATTTATATAAAGGTTAGTTCTTTCTGTGTTGTGAAATTCATCCTGTGTTGTGAAATTGTCTTTTGTATTTTCCCATGTTTTTAAAATGGTTCTCTTAATTATAAGTACCTCTTTTTTAGTATTTTCTCAGTTAGTTTTAGTTTGTCTTAAATTTCGTTTAAAGTCCAATCATTTTTCTAAGTATTAATTTTTTTTCAATTTTGTTAAGTACAATATTTTCTAAGTATCATTTCTTCTTAAATTTCGTTAAAGTACAATCTTTTTTCTTAACTTTCGTTAAAGTCCAATTGTTTTTTTTTTTAATTTTCCATTTTTTCTAAGTATTTCTTTTTAATTTTGTTAAAGTACAATCTTTTTTCTAAGTATCGTTTTTCTTAAATTTAGTTAAAGTCCGATTGTCCTGTTAATAAATTTCTTCAAAGTCCTTTTAAAATTTTCGAGTTATAAGTTTATGAAATTGATTTAAATTCACAAAATTTTTTAACAATCGTGTGTTTCAATATGTTTCCTAAAATTTTAAAAGTTTCTTATTCTGCAATTACACGTGCAAGTTAGGCAATACTTTTAGAATGCACAAAATCTTATTTTGTAAACTTTTTGTGAGTATTATTCACTTTTATTTAAATTGAATTCCACTATCATTTACATTTAAAATTAAAGTTCATAAAACTATAATACCATTGGTAGGACAGGGGAGCCTATTTTGAAACACAGGATTATACATCACTTTTGTGAGGAGAAGTCAATTTTAAAACAAGGAGAAACACACCAACTTGGCACACTTTTGTACTTAAAAAAAAAACCTGAGTGGGGGGGGGGGGGGGGGGGGAGCCATTCTATAGATTTACCAAAATGTGCTACTAAGAGGCTGGTGTATGGTAGATGCCCCCTGAAGATTTTACTATATCAGATTCGTTCGTTCCATTGTTCAACATACTAGTTTTTCTTGTGATTGATATTTTATATTACTTATAGTTTCCTGATATTTCTTGCATATGACTGAGATTATCTTGAGTTATTTCTAGTTGGTAATATAACCCTACTGTTTATTATGGATGCATCACTATATCTCTTCAGATATTAGCTTAATTCATATGATATATATATATATATTTGTCAATCAACTTTTTCACACATCAAGTGTTGTTAGGGCGCGGTAGCCCATTGGTTAGCGCGCTGGAGTTGCACTCGGTAGGCCCGGGTTCGATTCCAGCCATTGCCAAAACTGCCGCCATGTTCATGCGGAGTACGATCACGTTAAACATGTGGGTCCGAAAGTCCTTCCGAGAGGTTGGTGGTAGGGGAAGGAGGGTACGGACCCTGTGGATGCCTCCCCCACTGGGTTCCGGTCTAAATTGGGTGGCACTTCCCGACCGTCCAAACAGTTACCTTACACCTTTCTGGTAGGTCGGACGGTCTGGGTTTCAACAACAACACATCAAGTGTTATACTTTCTTATAATGTTTAGTATATTGATCTGAAATGTCAAGACAGTGCATTTACATAAGTGATATTTATTCTTTAGAGGTAATTGATCAATCAACAATTTAACAAAAACTCACATTAAATTTGATAGGGGATGAGTCATAAGTATAGTATTTGGTAATATTACAACTTACAAGCAATATAAAATTAATATATATATAAATAGTATATATACATATATATATATACAGGGTAAGAAATTTCAGTTCAGAGTTCACTCGCCAAATTTTTCTTTCACTCAACAGTACTATATAAATATACTGAATGTTTTCATCGTTACTTCTAACAATAATTGCAGTAAAATTTATCAGCAATTATGTAAACTTTATGCAGAAATAATTAACAAATATACACAATGCATCCACAATTAAGATATTACACATGCACACTTTTTATAGCTGTAGCCGAGGCTAGTTATGTTGTTAATTTAAGTTAGCAGTGGCTATGTTAAATACATATGCAATGAAGCTTCATAACATACTTAAACCATCAACAGTAGTATGACCTGTACATTATTTCCTTGTGCTGAACTCTACGAAGAATTGTATCAAAATGTGTTTTAAAATAGTAAGTGATCGAGTCACTGAAGATTTTGATTTTCACATATGTTGTAGCATTTTTTTAGAACATATAAAACATAGGGAATTTTCCATATAATATGCATATTCTTTTACTTGCCAGATGAAAAATCTACTTGCCATTGGCAAGGGCAAATTTTTTACCTTGCATGTATGTAATATACATATATACAGGGTGTCCCGAAAAGATTGAAACACGCTTTAATTCTTTACCTGTTGGAGATAAGTGGGCAATGTAAATTACAAAAATGTTGAAAGTAAGGTAGGAAATAAGACTACGTTAATGAAATAGTCCTCCCATTAATTTTCAAAAAGTTACACTTTTTAAATTTTTATACGACTCCCTTAGACAAATTTGGCCAATCAGAATTTTATTTTGAATGCAACAAGATCATTAAAAAAACCTGCATATCTGTATCTTTAAAATTGAGCAAGTTATATTTAATTGAAATTGTAAATGGGGACCATATATCAAATTAGAAATGTAAATTTGTGACATATCACAAAAAAGATAAAACTGGATGATAATACACTAGACATTTTTGCGAATTCTGCGTAGGCTCATGATGGAATCGCGGATTCTTAAGTATATTTCAATAACTAAGTACTTTTTCAATAATTAAGTACTTTTTATTTTATCTAAACAATTTCTATCGTCAATATGTTTATGATCCCTATTTTTACTGATGAAACAGCCTTTCTTTCACACGGTACGGAAATGTGGCATAAGTCAGATTTTTTCCCTGTATCATAATTCAGTTGATTTTAAAGATACAGCTATGAGGGGGGGGGGGGGGGGGGGGGGTTAAGATCTTGTATTAAAAATAAAAAATTTCTGATTGACCAAATTTGTCTAAGGGGGTCGTATAAAAATTTAAAAAGTGTAACTTTTTGAAAAAATAATGGGATTATTTCATTAACGTAGTCTTATTTCCTACCTTACTTTCAATATTTTGCAATTTATATTGCCCACTTATCTCCAGGTAAAGAATTAAAGAGTGGTTCAATCTTTTTGGGACATCCTGAATATATATATATATATAACATAGTGCTATCCTAATCTCCTAATTAATACATAAACAGGGTCCCCTTCTTCAAAAATATTAGAAACATATTATTCACTTCCAACACCAATATTAGGTCTAACTAAAATTAGGTCTGCAATACAAAAGCTGCATATGTGCTCTATAACGACCCAATGCAATAAATTAAAAATTTAAAACTTACGTATCATTATTAAGAGTCCTTGAATTTAGTATTGTAAATAGGCAGATATTGCAGGACAAGCTTCCAATCGGTTAGGTATAAAAATCCGGCTGTACTGGCTGCACCAAAACAAATTACTGTTTTAGACCTGCAAACCAGATTTCATTATTCGAAAAAAGATAGAAATTGTAAAGCACTTAACAATTAATAGCAAAGTAAAACTGTAATTATGAAATGACCTCTTATCGACCTATAACGATCAAGATACTTTTACTTGATTTAAAAATAAAAATTAAGGCATGGAATTTCGAAGGTTTCTTACCATGATTGAAAAAAATGTAACTGTTGTTTTCCAATAAGTTTGGACAACATTTTCCAAAAGAAATAATTTTATTCTGAAATACGTAAACCTAACAATAGTAACTCGACTAAAATGATTGAATTTGAATGTTGCCAATTCTTTTGTATTTATATCAGAATACCAGGTTATGGAGCTTGAAGGGAAACTAGTTAGTGCCTAGAAGAAGGCAGCTGCAAGTGACGTCACGATCTCGGTGCGTCGTGTTCAGAATGAAGCATGGGCACGTGACGTCACAGGGACCGTTTTGCCCTTACGTTTCCAAAACAAAATACTCGTTTGCTTGACAGCATGGAAATTCTCATTATTTCTGTATTTAAAACGGTTACTTTAGAAACTTGCAATCGTTTAACCTCTCAGTTTAGTAAGATATATCTCGATTTATCTTCTTGGATGGATATTTTTAATAAACCGGAAAATAAAATATTCACTTTCATTAGAATACATACACGAGTTTTTTAAAAGAAAAATGGTTATGTATATTTCCCTTCTTGCTCGCATATACACTGCAGAATTTGCTAGTAAATGTATACATTAAACGCTATTTAGTGACTACGGTAAAAATAAGTAGTAGCGTACATTCACTTAAAGTGCACTTTAGCAAATGAAATCTTTATGCTTATAGTTACATTCAAATATTAATTATTCGAAGACTTTGTAAAGAGAAAATAGTTTCTAATTATGTAGCTTTCCGTGGTTTCATCTGTTATTTTGGATTTATATTTTTTACACTGGAGAATCAAATTTTGGTAAGCTAAATAAACTTTTAATGTTTCGGACGAATGTTTAAAATTGGAGACTTTTTTTTTTAAATATATGTATGCTTTCATTCTTAATATATGAGGTGTAAAGTCAAATATAGATTTTATTATTAAAAGTAACTTGAATCAAGAGAAACTTAAAAAAAAAGTTTAAAAAGCGTGACACATATTTTCTTTCATCGATGATACAGAGCTTATGTAAATCAACCACAGAATGAAAAGGTACTCGACATTATTCTGGATTGATATACCGATCGTAAATTATTTGAAATCATGTTTTAGTTTTAAAAAATTCTTAAAGCATTTATAATCACTTATTAAAATTTATTTATCTCTATTTTTTTAACAATTTTAGTTTCTGTGCAATCTATACATCTGATTAATAAAGTATTTGGGCTACCATTACTAATATATTATCAAAAATCTGAAGTATTTATATTCAATGTCGTGATTCTATCCAAAATATAAAAGTAATTTAAAAATCAGATGCTATCGACAAGCTTTGCATGTTAGTTTTTCATAGTTTCCTGTCATATAACGTAAATATGGTGCAGTTTCTTTTAGATTGTTCACTATAAAAAAACACTCAGCTTGACAGTATGACCACATTTTGCTTTTATTTTAAAAAATCCCTCCTCCTTTTCATTTATTTATTAAATTACTGTATGGAAGGTTTTCCCAATTATTTAGATTTAAATAAATTTCATAAAAGTCATCTGCCATCTTATTACACTTGAGTTGGCCGTTTTGTTTGAAAAATGATAATTTTTAAATAATAAAATGATAATTTCATTTTGTTCAGCATTTAAAAATCATGTAGCAAATGCAAATTTTAAATAAACTGGTTTTTGATTTTTTTTTTGCCAATTTGATGAATTTCGAAGGGTCACACAATAATCACGGTCCTCTAAAGATTAGTGTGTAAAATCCTAGAATTCATTGAAAATGTTTTTTAATAGCAAAATTGGAAAACAAAACATAAGCGTGCAATTGTGAGTCCAATTGGGAGAAATCACCCAAACTCGAGAGGAAGGGAAGTTGTTTATATTCGTGGACTGTGTGTTGCCTATACCTAGAGATGCAAAATCGGGAAAAACCCTGGTTTATTCTCGAGAAAACCCGGGTTTTTTGAGTTACTGATTGAATCTCCTTTGCATCCCAGCAAAGGATATTCGCTTGTTTCCCCCACCCCCCCTCATCTTCAAACCTCTACAGTAATTTAGTCTGATATATCTCCACTTCTACTTTCCCGTTAAACTCTGCTACTGGTTACAATTTCTTCGATACTCATATGTATTTTTCAAATTTTCCTTCTGTTTTGTAAGGAACTGCTTCTTGTTTGAGAAATTAAAAAATATATATCAGACTACTGTTTATAGCATTCTTTGTTTATTACTCCTAACTTGCTTTATCAGCATTGTTGACCTTTATTGAAGGATTAGGTTCAGTGGAAAACTGTGACTCATATATGTGTTACCTGACTAGGGATACGGAGATCAGCTCAGGCGCCCTGCAATCGACAAATTACTGGCTGGCTGGATTTTTTGGGCAGAGAATTTCAAAAGTTTCCAAAAAGTGGGAATTTTTCCTCATTGTATTTTGTATTGTAAAAGAAATGTATGCAATTCAAAACTAATATTTACATTTTGCATTCGGAATTGTAAATAACTGAAACATGGAAAATTGAGAGAGATTTGTTAGATTCAATAAAAATATTTACATTATGTGCCTTCCCTATTGTATGTAAATGGAAATTAATTTCACAAATAGTTTCTAATTTAATTTGTAAATATTTTAAAAATAAAAACACTCCGAACGATGAAATATTTATTATAAAGTGAATAATTCATTCGTATTTATTTAATATTGAACAATAATAAAGACTTTATATTGGTCCCAGTAAAATTTTAATAATTTTGTGACTAATAAAATGTAATTTACACATTTTCAACAAAAGTTTTGCAAATTCAACTTCTCAAAATTTTTACTCCAATAGACTTTTCCTTTAAATTTATGCAAAGAATTAATAAATTTATCTAAATGGCGATCGATCACTAAAGTTTAAAAACTGCGTAATGCACTGGATTAGCCAGAACATATAAGAGACGTTTAAATTATTTTCTTCCAATCAAAGTTATCAATGATTCTAAAAGTTTCCGGATTTATTCCCGCTTCTTAGAATTATCGGTTTTTTTGCAACTCTATGAAGGGCATATCTCTATTTTAAAACTTTTATTTAACTTGATCTGGTGTTTATTCAAAACTTTGAAGACCAAAATAATCAGGTTCTATTCATCACAGTAAAATGAAATTTGGTATAATTTTTCTCTTTTGTGGTAAATTTTAGTTCTTTTCATTTTGAACATTATCGAGCAAGCCCGTCTTGGAGCCTGCCCATATTTTGAGAATAATTTGAAAACCGGAACAGCTAGAAACTAAATTGATTATATAATTTTCTTTTGGAGTATGTTTTAATTCTATAGATTATGAACTCTGTTGGGTTAGCTCATCTTGGGTCCGCTTTAGGAATGCACTAGTTTTTGGGGATTTAATCGGCAACGGAGAAGCTCAAAATTCCAAGTTTAGCATGTCTTTGTCTTTTGCTGTGTATTTTAATTCTTTGGATGTAAAGCCATATTGGGCAAACCCGCCCTTGATTTATAAGAATGTACCCGTTTTTTGAGAATAACTCAAAAATCGAAGCAACTAGAAAATCTAAGTTTTGTATATCATTTTCTTTTGGGGAATATTTTAATTCTATTGATTTTGAACATTATCGGGCTGGCCATTCTTTCGCCCGCTTTAGAAATTTACTCGTTTTGGAAGAATAAATAGCTCGAGAACCAGAATATCTAAAAATTTTAATGTCGTTGTTATTTGCGGTATATTTTAACGCTTTGATTCAAAATTTAATCGGGGTAACCTGGGACGACATAGGAATGTACTCGTTTTTTAGAATGACTCAAAAACCGGAGCAGTTTGAATTTCTAAATTTAGTGTATTGCACTGTCTTTTGTGGTATATTTTACTTCTTTGGATTTAAAACCTTATGGGGCTGGCCCGCCTTGGGTCTGCCATAGGAAAGCACTCGTTTTTCGAGAATAACTCGAATACCGGAGCAGCTAGGAAATTAACATTTAGTATATATCTTTGGGAGTATATTTCAATTAACAGTACACAAAACTGCTGCTTGCGAAAATAAAACTTTTCTTCTTCAGGCTCAAAAACAGTGTTTTTTATTACCATTAGCTCAAGAACTGTTAAAGTTATTCCTTAGCTGTTGTTAATAGGAGATTCTTTTTTGCCTGAAGAGACCCCGTTTTGGACCCGCTATTGGAATATATTAGTTTTTCGAGAATAACTTGAAAACTGGAACAGCTAGAAAATCCAAATTTAGAATATCATTTTCTTTTGGGGCACATTTTAATTCTTTAGATGTTGAACCTAATCGGGCTTGCCCGTTTTGGTCCCGCTTAAGGAATGTCCTCGATTTTGGTGAATAACTCGAGAATAGGAGTAGCTGACTATTTAAAGTTTATAATGTCGTTTCCTTTTGTGGTACATCTCAGTTCTTTCGATTTTGAAATTTATCGGGCATGTTTCGTACTTTTGAGTTCATTTGCATACTATCGTAGGGAGGACTTGGGGAAAGGTTAGGATGACGATCGAATGTGTGATTTACATTACAGTACAATAATTTTTTTTAAATTTATCTCACGTAATAAAAGAAGATGTCTGTCTGTGCGTCTATCAGTGTGCGTTGCTTGCAGCGGAAAATTAAGGCTTCGGACAATGGTAAAATTTGGTACAGATGTACTTCATGTCTTCGAAAAATACGGCTCCATGATATTTTTTAAAAGTTCGAATTAGTTTAAAATTTACAAATTTTTAAAGCCGAATATAGTCTATGCTAAGCCTTTTCCCCAAATTTATTTATTTATCACATCTGCAGGCGATATTCTGTGCACCCGATAAGGCTTTACGTCCAAAGAGTTAAAATATACAGAAAGTACAGCTACATTCTAAACTTCGAATTTCCAACTACACTCATCAAAAGTGAAATTGCAACGCTATTAAGGAATGAACTTAGCTATATGTAAATTAGAGTACCAGTAGAAAAGAAAGTCATTTGTATATGACTTTCTCTTCAATATAAATGATTCAGTTTTCGTACGTATCGGGTCACGTGACACCCAGTTTTGGGTGATAAAGACTAGCAAACGGCTCGTCCAGCAAAGGATATCATACTATATATAAATGTACGCTTTGCAGCAGTCGAACTTTCGAAAAAGAGAAGAAGTGATGTCTCGAAGATGTCAGCCATCTGTATACCAGCAGTTAACGGCTGGGGAACGAGACCGTATCCTGTAGCTGTGTGACGTTGTTTGTCGTTGCGTACAATTGACACACGTGTTGGGCACGACGTGAGTACCATTCAGAAATGTGTGACACGAGGAATGCAGAAACATTAGATAACACTCCGAAGAGGGACTGAATCGAACAGGCGTATGGCAGAACACACAAACCGACAGATTCGCCGAAGGGATCGTCGAGACCCGTTCGCAACGGCAAGTGACATCCGAAAGAGCCTGCCACCATAAACGGTTTAACTTGCACGTACCCAAACCATTCGTAACAACGTCGAGCGTGGTGTCGTTGTCATCGCAACTAGACCAATGAATGGCATCGGTATTGCTTACGGATGAATTTCGCTTCTGTCTGTGGAGGAATGATAACCGAGGGCGGGTGTGGTGGCTTCCCGACAAACACCACTTGCCACGAACATCCCATATCACAGAGCGTTACATCGAGCATCATGGTTTGTGGCGGTATCATGTTCGATCAGCGGAGAGCTCTGGTGCATATAGCAGGTAATCTGACAGTGGACTGCCACGTCACACAAGTTGTGATGCCCGTGGTTTGGGAACTGGTACAGGTCGTCCTCGGCACGTTGTTCCAGCAAGACAATACCGCACCGCACGACGAACTCTCAACAACCTGAACGGAAGTTATATCCTTTCCTAGTCGGCAGTCTTGCCGGATCTCTCTCCCATTGAACACGTGTGGTCCTTCATCGGACGTCAGGTGCACCGGGGATCACCGGTACATATCGTAGACGAACTACGTGCCGCAGTAGACGCTGCTTGGCAAGGATTACCTTAGGTAAGCATTAATAGCCTCATCGATAGTATGCCTTGCCGTTTAGTTGCCCATGGCGTCACATTTTGTATCGAATAAACAGGCTTCTTTTGCATATATTTGATTGTTCTTTTAATCATTTGCATATGACTCTCTCTTCTGCCGGTACTGCGATTTGAATATGGCTACGTAAATTCCTTTATGGTGTTGTAATTTCACTTTAACAAGTGTACTTCAGTTCGGTTTTGGAGTATATTCTTATGCAGTGGAGGATTTAACGGTAAGCGGACTAAGCGGCCGCGTGGGACCCCCGGGATACCATAAGGCCCCGAATTTAGCAGCATTCAATTAATTTTTTTTTTTACAAAAAATTCAATTTATTTACAAAAAATTAAAACAACTTTTTTTTCCACAGTAAAAAAATGAAGAGACATCAAAGTGAGGCAGAAAAGCGAAAAAAAATTTAAGAAAAACCTGGAAATTGTTGACAGCCAAAAGAAATGCATTACATAAGTTTTTAACAGTAAATTCAAAGACAGAGTTGCTATCAACAACTTCAGATAAATTGTCTGCTTTAGAAACTTTTTCTGAACCACACAGGCCTATAAGTGAAGAAGAGAAAAAAGAAGTTGAGCATCAAGAGATTGAAAATGCTACTGATGAAAGGGAGTGTGAAGACGCAGAAGATCGAGATTGTCCAGAGAAACTCTTGAATATAAACATCGAAGTAATAAATGATATAGCTTTATGGCCAACAATTTTTTCATATGCTATTATTGACCATATTCTTAAACACAAACCAAGAAATATCGGGAATATTAGAGAATTTGAAATCAGTGTATAAAGACAGAGATGAAGTTTATTACAGAGGACTTTCTTATGATCATTTTTTCAGAAAGAAATCAAATGGAATGATGGAAAAGAGAACTTGGCTGATATTTTCAGAAACAAGCAAAACTGTTTACTGCTACCTTGCAAACTCTTTTCAAAATCAAAGTCTAAATTAATAACTGGTTTGCAAAATTGGAGATCAATTACTGTTATTTTATCGGAACACGAAGTTTCAAAAGAACACATGTCAGCCATGTGTACTCTGTACAAAAGGCCAACTAAATTCAATAGAATTGATACTCAACTATTACAGGAAAAGGAAAAAGAACAATGTTACTGGAGAGAAGTGTTGAAAAGAATTGTGTCAACAATAAAATTATTGAGTCGATTAGGATTTAGGGGTCACGATGAAGGCAAAGATTCCAATAGAAAAGGAAATTATCTAACCTGCTTGGAATACCTAAGAGAATACGATGAGTTCTTGATATTACATTTACAAAAATATGCCAACCAAAGACGAGGAACTGTGAACTATTTATCTCACGATATTTGTGACGAATTTGTAGGCCTTATTGGCAATCAAGTAAGAGCTGAAATAATTGAAGAAATCAAATCTGCTAGTTATTATAGTATAATTGTTGACTCAACTCCCGATATTTCTTATGTCGACCAATTTACTTTTGTGATATGTTTCATCCTCTGGTAATATAAAGGAAAGATTTGTGGGATTCATTCCCATAGATAAACACAACTCTTCATACTTGGAACAAGAAGTTTCGAAAACTTTAACAAAATTAGGAATGGATATTAAAAACTGTCGAGGGCAATCTTTTGATAATGCTTCAAATATGTCAGGAAAGTACTCAGGTTTGCAAGCAAGCATTAAAGAACATAGTTCAGTGCGGCTTTTATTCCGTGTGTTAACCATTCTTTAAATTTAATTGAAAATTTCATTACAGAAAGTTGTAGAGCTGCAGTTCAATATTTTATGTTTGTGCAGCAGTTATTCACATTTCTCTCTGCGTCAACTCATCGCTGGAAAATTTTAACGAGTAAACTAGAAATGTGTAAAGATAAACAATCCGTCTCACTGAAAAGAGTTTCTGATACAAGATGGTCAGCAAGAGCAGACACTGTATTAGCTATAAAACTTGTATTCGCCCATATAAAAGAGGCTTTAAATGAAATTTGTAATACAGAAGAAGAAAAACAAGTTACGATAGTGGATGCTACTTCACTTCTGAAGAAAATGGACAAATATAAAACCGCCTTAATGACAGTGATTTGGAATACTATTTTGCAAAGAATAAATGCTACTAGTAAATCACTGCAATCAGTAGAGTGCGAACTATTCAAAGGATCTATCCTACTGAAGTCATTAGAAAATTTTATCTATAATTTCCGAGAAGAATATGAGAAAGTTGAAAAAGAGGCAACTGATTTATCAGGGCTATCATTTAGTGTGGAAGACGAACAAACTCGCAGACGACGAAAGAGAAACGTGTTTTTTGATAAAAACAATGAAGTCGGACATGAATTCCCAATTAGAGAAGATTTAAAAATCAATTCATTTTATGTCACATGTGATAACACTAAGGCACAACTATCTCACAGAGCTCAGAAGTATGAAGTTGTTCTAGAGCCTTTTCGTATATTTTTTGATTCGAAATTGTCAACAGAAGAAAGAAAGAAGGCGTTAAAAAGTTGAACGATATGTACAAAAATGACATTGATGTTTGTACTTTGGAAGATGAATTGGACCATTTCTTAATATTTCTAAAAGAAAACGACGACACCATAAAAACCACACCAGACAATCCAGACATCTTAGATTTCTCGTGTGATAGTGGTGTCGATAGATATTACATCTATCGAGCCGCCAAAGAAATGTCTTGCACATTTCCGAATATTAAAATATTATTGAAGATCTTTCTAACAATTCCCTTATCTAATGCGTCCGGAGAAAGATCATTTTCTATTTTAAAGAGAGTAAAAAATTATTTAAGGAATTCAGTGGGAGAAGAAAGACTATATAACTTGGCCATTTTGTATATAGAACAGGAAATTTTAAACCGTATTGACACTGCCAAAATAAATGATGATTTTGCAAGAAATAAAGTAAGACGGAAATTCATGTAAAATTTTTTAAAAAATAAATGTATTTAATGTGTAGCGATATGAAATTTTTCATTATTTTTTTTGTTAATAAGTTTATGAGAGTTTTCTTGCGACTTCTATTTTGAACTTGAGATTGAGGGCCCCAACATTTTTACCGCTTGGGGCCTCCACTTGACTTGAGCCGCCACTGTTCTTATGGATCTAAAACGGGCTAGCCCGATAAAATTCAAAATTTTTAGTTTCTCAAGTTATTCCCTCAAAACGAGTGCCTTCCTAAGGTGGGCCCAAGATGGGATAGTCCAATAGGGTTCAAAATCTAAAGAATAAAAATATACTCTAAAAATGATTCATTAAACTTAGATTTTCAAGCTGCTACGGTTTGTAAGTTATTCTAGAAAAAAAAAAGACTGGCATATTCCTTAGGCTGTCCCGATAAGATTTAAAATCGAAAGAAAGAACTGAAACATGCCTTAAAAGACAACGTTATACTAAATTTAATATTACTGGGATGCATGGAATCTGATTATTTTGTCCTCATAGGTTTGATCAAACAGCAGATCAAGTTACGTAAATAAAAGTTTCAAAAATAGAGATCTATCCTTCGTTCAATCTCTCTGAAAATCAAATTACTTTTTGTATATACTACTTGTAATAATCAAATCCAACTTCACACTATATATATATATATATATATATATATATATATATATATATAAATATTCATATATATAATGTATGTATGTATATACATACATATACAGGATTGATAAAATAAAACTGGCCCGGAAAAGTGTTCTAATTACGTTTCCACGAAATTCCGAAAAACTTTTCTGGGCCAGTTTTCGAGACAGACACACACACACACACACACACTTTAATCACAATAATATGTATTTCATACAGAGTATATTTTGAGTGTTTTCCATCTTTTTTTACAGAACATTATCGCCGAATGTGAAAATTCAGTTATTAAATATCTGAAAGAAGAATATCTGTAAATTTAATGCCAGCATTTGAAAAGCATTTGGTACTGTTTCATCCATACGACCTAATGAGGAAATTTTATAAGCAATAAAGTAAAATAAACAAGCCAAGGAAACAAAAATATAACTTTTATTCATTTAAACAAAAGTTTTTAAAAGAACAACTAAAAATAATATCTTACAAAATTTTATGTTTCTATTGATTTTTAAATTAAAGGATTGTAATAATATTTACAAAGAATGATTATATGAAATACTGTTTTAAATTTTACACCTTCAAGTTTTACTGAAGTGCTTATTTTTTATTATCATATATATTTTCATTCCTTATCACAGTTTTTTCATTATTTTTTTTCTCTCTCTCTATATATATATGGTCCAGATAAAAAAATTAGTTTTATAAAATGTATAATTTTTGAAAAATATGAAGAAAAATACTATTACAAGCATATAAACAGGTCTGGATCAATATGAATGCAAATAAGTAATAAAAATACTTAAATCGTTAGTTTTTGAAAAGAGAATTAGTCAATGAAACTGATCTTTCATATTGAGCTTTAAATAAGTAGAGAATATACCGCACACATTTTTGTAGTACTCCATTCGTAGTATTTCATTGTATCTAACTTTTGTAGTATTTCATTGTATCTAACTTTCATAGTACTCCACTGTATCTAACCTATATCTATATGTCACGTATCTTAAATTTGGGATTTTATTTGAATGTTATGTACACTCTATTGATTTCTTATCTCAAAAACATAGTCTAATTTATTGCAATTGTAAAGCAACGAAATTATTACGAAAATCTAACAAAGAGCACCAAGTTATATGAAGAATATCAGATAATACACACAAAACAGAGAAAACATTAATTTTTCATGCACACAAACTCTGTACAAGTTAATCAAAGCTAACACTAGAGTTCAATATGAACTTAAGGTTTAACATAAAAGTGTTTCAGATGTTTTTAATTTTAGTTGCACTGTTGGAGAATTTTGAATAACTTTATGTGTTTGATCATCGACTTTTTAAAATATTCATTCAATATTTACTTATGCGAATTTTGAATGTTTTATCGAAATGATATTTACATTTTATTTAAAAACTAATGAAAAAAAAAACTGCTTAATATTTTTTTAAAAACTAATGAAAATAAAAACTGCTTAATATTTTTAAGAAAATAATTTTAGATATTTATTGGTAGTCATAGTTCAGAATCTAATTAGTTAAATTAAAATAAATACTTATAATAATGGTAAATAATTAGAAGGGTCTCCCAGTTTTGACAAAGGCGCAAAATTTTTTTAGAATTTTAGAGTGCTGATATGAGCAAAAGGCAAAATAAACTTTTATGCAATAAGGAATCAAATGTATGTTCCACCATCAACTAGATTATGTTGGGGGGGGGGGGGGGATAGCCTACTATGGAGATGGTACTCGAATTTCGGATACCTTAGTACAAGGAGCGTCATCTGCAGGACGATACTGCGACTAGAAGGGACAGTGATGGAAACAAGATGGGAGACAACAAAGCATAAATTTGTTCTTAGTACTTTAAGATTGATATAAATAAACAAATAGGATTCTACACATCACACATAAGCAGTAGGCACCTCTACAAGAGGAGCCGCACCCTCTCGCACAGTCCCCGAAGGCATTTGGCCTCGACCCAGAGTTAACGTTAGATACAAATTTTCAAGATGTTTTCCAAACATCGATAATCACAAAATTATTATAGTGGCTACAAATGGTAACAGGGTCAAAAAGTAATAAATGTTGCCAAAGCACAGAAATGGACATTGTCAGAGAATTCTGAAGTTATTGTTGATCTTTATCGCTGACCGATTCGACTTTTTAATGATACGCTTTAAAAAGTGATGTTGTGGAAATATGAATATAGAACTATTGTTGACCGCTCCGACTGACAACGCTTTCGCTTTTTTTGCGAGAGGTTCGATCGGAAAACGATAATGAACGAGAATTTTTGATGACTATCGTGGATGAGAATCACTACCTTGATTTGTGGGGTGCATCAAATGCCGTGTGATTATTTTTTGATGAATGGTATTAATACACGTCAGCAAAATTTCATTATTTCTCCTTATTCCACTTAGATACATTATTCATCAATTTCTTATTAACAAAAGAATAGTAAGTAATGTTGGAATATTTGTCTCTAGAGACTCCATCACAAGTAAAATGAAAAGCATCTGAGATTAGTATTATTTCACCAGTTATTATTTCAACGATAACGAGAACTTTGGATAGTTTGTGAGGAACGAAGTGGGCTCAGTGTTTTCAAAGCACGTTTGAATGATTGAAGCACACAATCTTGTTTTTCTTCGCCACCTCTGAGCCGTTTATCCTTCGTGGCAGACCAAAGCGCTTCATACTAGATCTCCCAAATATATATTAAAGTGGACATCACGTGGTTCCCAAATGAACTTTAACTTTACGTTGATGGAACATATATAGAGCTACATTAAATCAAATATATTTACTTTGGTGCCCATGCTTTATTTATATAAGTCTCCCCTAATTCATTATTTCAACTGTAGTATCAAAGCCACAAAATTTTGGTTAAAAAAGATTAATTTTCACGTATAACGTGGATTCAAGAAAACCTTCTTGGGGGGACGATCAGACTGAAAACATATTTTACACTTCTTAAATATGTCCTGTTTAAACTAGATTTTAGATGCATAAGGTTTTGAGGGGGGGTGGTCGAAATACTCTTTGCCTCACCTATGAAACAGTCCCTGGCTTACTATTCGGCTCTGGTGGCTAAATGGATTGGACAACGGTCAACCATGCAATAGGCTTAGATCAAACAAAGGCAAAAATTTAGTACACGTCCCTGCCACTAAATAGTAGCACCATGATAAAAATATGTAGAAGGAATCGTAGCTCTGTGAAAGTATTGAGATGTAATGGTAGTCTGTTATAAAATCTCAAAATAAAAATATTAATAAAGATAGACCGTCATTGTTGAAATCCCAGACCACACGACAGACCCAAAGGCTTACTGTTGCTAAGTGTGTGGCCGGAGACCGTCATTGTGGAAACTTTTCACGTACCTCAACGATTTCTTCCGCAGATTAGGACATTTTGCTCTAAAGCATAAAAGTTTGATCTGAATTACATAGGTTTTTACTATTCGCGTATCAGAAGTTGTTACTATTACAACCATCTAGTGATCTTCACTGAATCTGATGGTAAAGGATATTAACAAAACTAGAAATCGCGTTCTTAGTGCAGCAGGGACTGGTTTTGCGTCTCTCTAACCAACATCGAAAAGCTGATAAAGAAAACCTGCTTCGTGCTACAACTTTACGAATGTCTAATGTGAACGAGGAAACTAAACATTTTACCCAGTCAGATTTAAATAAAAGATATTAAGTTCAGATTGCACAAGATTATAATAGCCAAGGCAATATTTGCAGAGTCCTTCTAGAGGGGACGTTTCCGGTTGTCGCTTTTTGGCAAATTTGGAACATATCTTAAGTCATTATAGCTTCATGCAAGCTGAGTTCGAAATTCTTTAATTTTGAACCTGGTTGCGTAGTACGACTGACTTCGCTGGCCATAATAATTGTTTGCAAAATTGTAAGTTTGCATTTGCCAGTATAGTTATCGGTTGTTTGGTGCAGAAGAGAGCGAAACCGATGCTGGTACAATAGATCCTTACGCATGCTAAGCATAAGAATGAAACTAAGTAAAATGGCACTTGTAGCTTCCACAGTGTAAAGTTAGCTTTGCACGGAGTATAGTTAACTATCTATTGGCGTACCTACAAAGAGTCTGAGGAATGGAATGTAGACGAAAACCCTCTGTTGCATGGGTATCAACTAAATTTCACTAACAAACAGGAATCCTGTCGTTTTCGAGGAATATCTTGTAATGTTCACTGTAGTATATAATTAGTATCTTTATGCGTTATACCGAATTATACACATTATACAATATTGAAGCTGACTTGGCTATTTCATCTTGCCAGAATTGAGCCATGGCCTGAAGATTGGCAGGGTTGACGGGTAGCTGGTTCCTTTCCTTCGTTGCAGGGTGCCGTCGCTGTTCCGAACAGGGTAAGTGGCGATCATGATCGGAAGTTGCAGTTTGAGAACCCTGTCGAGACCTTTTGTCTCCAAGATAAACTGAAAGAATAAAAGTTAGCTATTTAATACTGTTCTATAATGTCTAATACTATACATGAACTAGCGTTTAGGTAATACGTATAGATTCTAAAAGTATTTTGAAACAATATATTTATCCTAAAGATATCTTTAACTTTCAGAAGGTGAATTCAAAGAGGTCGTCTAAGAATCTGTGCCCATCTGAAGAAGTTTTCTAAATCTATAAATCTGACATTCTAGATCCCATCCCAAATAAATGCAAGGGGAATCTGAAATTTTGACATTCAATATCAAGTTGTGGCACACGTGACACCATTAGAAAATTTTACTACCCTCGTACTGTCCCAGTACGAGGGTAGTAAAATTCAGTATATACTGCCCTCTTCAAAAGTAAACCCGCTTCCCGTGTGGTTGTAGCGTTTAGATTGGGAACTAAGGTTTCTAGAGCAACGTCTTTAAACCTTACATAAGTACCCATTGATTATCTACTGCATAAGTATGTTTTCTAAGTTTCCTGAAATCTATCTTTGATTTCTATTCCATTGGGGTTTCCCTGCAAAGGTTGGAATCCTGAACACTTTTAAAGTAATGATAGAAATATGAATTCAATGAACAATTGCTAGAGATATAATCAATTACAGTTTTAGATAGATAATTTATGACTGCATAAATCTTTGCTAAAGATAGATACGTATGTAAGTTTTCGAATGGAAAATGTATCTAAAGAAATTCCATTTTTGTACTACTTCTGAATTCTATATTTTAGTCGATTTTGTTGATTAAGAGGCCTAGGCTATATGACTTTGATATTTTTTTTCACGGCTACATTTGTATATTAGAAAACCGTTTTTCTCCAATTAAATTTTAAACGAACAAGGAATAATTTGCTAATAGGAGTTTCCTTTGTAGAGGGCTTGTATATAAAGCAAAGGTTCGTACTTTTTACTAAAACCTTACCGAAACTACCGCAGTCTAAAAATTTATCTTGTTTGATATTTATCTTCATAAATTGGAGTCATAGGTCTGCGACCAATCATTCGACAGATATTTAGTCGTACGATATTTTTGAAACATCCTATATAGTCATGGGCGTCTATAGGAGAGGGAAGGAAGATATATATATATATATATATATATATATATATATATATATATATATATATATATATATATATATATACCGAAGAAGCAGTCAAGTTCATAGAAAGTTTTACAGAAATTGTCGAAGAACAAACAGTAAGTAGATCAAGGCTATAACTGTGATGAGACAAGACTGGTTTGGAAGGCTTTTCAAAGGACAATGAGGAAAGATTGAGTTCCCGTTCTTGGATGAGCGAATGTATTTGGGAACCAGCGCAAAAACAAAAAGTCGTATGAGCAGCTTAACACAAATAAAGCTTATTTAATATTTCACAAAATCGCGCATTGATGTTTGTAAATTTAATATAATAATTTTATGTGACATATAGCTTTATTACTTCTGTAAAATACTTCAAATTGATTTTTTTTTACATTCTTAAATGTGTGCAATTTCAACAGAAATTCGGTTATCTAAAAATTTTGATTATCCTCCCTAATCCTTTCGGTCTCAATTGCGTTGGATAATTGAGGTTCTATTGTGGTTATTTTTAAGAACAACACATGTTAGCAGATTTTTGTAAATGATGTCATTTGCTTTTAAATCGAATATTACGAATGAAATGATTATTTATTTGGCATTTGTAGGCATAATTATCCTTTTGCATACGCGTAGGACAGCGGACCAATGGGTGGCAATGCCTGCAAAGGGGGATCGAACTGTTTGGGATAGGGTATGTCAAATACCTGTCTTTATGAGAGGTTCTTCGTTTGGGATTGATGCTGTTCCAACCGTAAGCAAAAGGTTATTATTATTCCTTTTTAAGATTTTCAAATATTAAAGAAAAGGGCATTTTTAAATTCCTTGCCAATTTTAAAATCATGGCAACTGTGAAGAAGACGGTTGAATTTCTCTGCATGGTATAAGGTTATAAAACATACTCACGTATACGTCATATTGTATTTTAATCAAATGGCATCCCCTGAGATTCGTTGGTGGCAAGGGGGGAATATACAGCATTTCATTCTTCCAGTGGTCCGTGGTGCCAGGGTCGATGCGTCCCTTTTGCAAGGATGCCAGCTCCCTTGTTTCGGACTGTACGATCTTGCTTTTCGCCGTGTACTGGATCGTCTGAAATTAAAATTTACTTTAAGATCTCTAAAACTGTATAACTCTCTAAATCTGCCATTACGTAAAGCACAATTTTCACAAAGTAATTTAAATATCTGGAGATTTCATTCGATTTTCTCACGCCTTAATATTAGATTCACTTCTATCATAATTAGTATCAAAATGAAAAATCAATAACGTGTGTTTTGGAAGAGCTGCTGTTCACAATTAATATTTTTTCGTATTTGAAAAAAAAAAAAAGTTTAGAAAAGGTTGTCTCTTAGGCAGGTTTCACTATACTTCATAAATTGTCGCTTTCTGTATATTATAGGAGCATTTTGCTTTAAAATTTTGTACTTTGTGCATCAGTGGTTGCCTTTGGCAACCAGGCTGGTCGCGTTTCTAAATAGCTCATAACTTACAATAGCTGTCGATAGCGTAGTCCCATGCTGCTCAGGCATATATAAAATTAAATGAAAAGAAATGTTAAATTCTGTGCAAATAAGTTGTAGAAGGCATTCAATTATTTCGAAAATGTGAGTTTTCATTTTCCGTGCGAGCAAGTCAAGAAGTAGAACTTGCCTACCAAATAGGATGGCCGCGTTCAACAAAATAGAGATAGGCAACGGTAGTGCCCTTTGGTGAGAGGAAGGAATTGAATTGAATTAAATTGAATGTTGCCATTTGATGAGAGGGAGGAATTGAACTGAATTCAATTCATTCTTTCTCTCATGAGATGGCACTACTGCTGCATATATCTATCTAAATATTTATGTCCTGTCTATCTTGCAATGTCCAAGCATTTCCTGCATGTTGTATGTCCATTTGCTAGGCCTTTCTTGACCTGATCGCACTGAAATACGACCCTTTGCCATAGAAATATATACATTATACAGTACCATGAGACGTATGCCAGTGCAATTTGAATCAATGTCTGAAGAAATTTTTGTGTTTCCAGAACGTAACGTTTTTATGGACGAGTGAAGTCCATTCTCAACGAAGGGAAATCAACAGTTACCTGACTTTTATCCCTTTTACTTGAAAACAACAATAGGAAGATAGAATTTCGAATATATACATGAAATTGCACGCAGATTTGCAGAATTCAAATTTTCAATTATCAAAACGAATTGTAATAGGGCGAAACGCAAACTTTTAAACTGCGTATGCTCACTACGATTCTTAAAAATAGTGTAAAAAATATTGTACAGAAGTTAACAAGAAAGATCAATCATGCATAAAGCATTGATTATGAAACACTTTCCAACTTCAATGTAATTTTATTTAAACATCTCTAAAATGTGATACAATCCTCGGTAATAGTTTTAAAATTATCACAATACTACATAAATTTATCATATTTGAAAACTTAAAACTTCATCGAAAAAAATGAACTTCATTCAAATGACGGCATTGAAATATAAACTGCCTGGTTTAAACATCTCTAAAATGCGATACATTTCTCTGTAATATTTTTAAAATTATCATACTACTATAATTTATTATATTTGGAAACGTCATCGAAAACAAATGAACTTTATTCAAATGACGTCATCGAAATATAAACCGCCTCTCTATTGGATTGATATCCCTATCATCTCTTGTTCGCATAGCCGGTAATGTGGACAGCCGCCGTTACATTTCTGACGTGTTAAGGCCCGTGTCTGTGCCCTATCTTCGGGGCCTGCGTGACGCCATCTTTCAACAAGATAATGCACGAAAGCATGTTGCCCGTACTGTCCTGACCTTCCTCGATACAGAGGATGTTCGACTGTTGCCCTGGCCAGCACGTTCTCCAGACCTGTCAGTCATTGAGAACATCTGGTCACGGGTTGCCGAGAGACTGGCACGCCACAGCCACTACGATTGGTGAACTCTGGCATAGAGTTGAAGCCGCATAGAATGACGTACCCGTATCTGTCATCCAAGCCCAATTGGACTCGATGTTCAGCCGTATTACAGTCGTTGTTGTTACCAGAGGTGGCAGCTCTGTGTACTGAATTCTGCATGCTGTGTACCCCAAACCACCTGCAAATTTAATCATGTCTTCCTCCCATTATACTGTATATGTACAATAAATGAAATTCTGCTATTTGCTTTTCTTCCTGGTGTAGCAATTTTAATGGCCAGCAGTGTATTAAGATATCAAATTCACATCGTCTACGGTCTTTTTAACACTTTACAACAAAGTTGAAAAGTGTTTATGACTTTGTTCATTCTGTCTGTCTGTCTGTCTGTCTGTCTGTCTGTCCGTTAGCACGATAACTGCCGTAAAAATGACTTAATCAAAATGAAATTTTAGTATGTTGTTCAGACGGTCTGTAGGACCTATGGGAATATAAATGAATAATATCACACAATTAGTTTTGGATTAAACCCGGGTTGAAAAAATGAAATACATTGAGCCCTATGGGACCTAATTTTTCTAACATTTTTTAAGCGGATTTAAAATTCACAAATTGCTTCGAAAATTTTAGGTAATAGTCAAATTGTTCCATAAAATATATAAAAAAAAATTCAGCTAAATATATTCAGTAGTTTTTTAAATAAAAATTAAAATAATAATTACACATCTTATATGAAACGATCACGTGACCATGATATGAAACGATCACATGACCCACTTCAAAATGAGATATGGCATCCATCTTGTTTCAAATTCGTGATTTTTTAAAGTTCTTTTTAATTCATATTGAGTGTTGTATCCATCCTAAAACTACTTTATTTCTGCTTAAATTCTGTGCATCTACATACTAAAACAACACAATGACAATATATTTGAGTTTAAATTCTCATTCAAATTTGATTATTTCTACAATTAAGCCTATTTTTCACCTATGTAAAATGTAAACAGCAAAATATGTAGAATGAGTTGTATTAGAATTACTGTATTTCTTTAACACAAAATAATTCAGTCCATGGAGTCTGCATGGCTGATATGAATGAAATATTAATTGATTTTATAAACAGAAGGACGATATTTTTCGATGAAGTTTTAAGCATAAAGTTTATGAATTGTAGCTCCATGGTCTTAATTTTTAAATAAAATAAATTATTATAGTATTGTGATGAATGAAATGGAGAAAGTTATGAATGAAATCCCGCTTTTATAGAGAGATCCAGGCGTGTTATTTTTTCTATGACGTCATTTGAATTAATTTCAGTTGTTTTCGATGAAGTTTTCAAATATAATAAATTATCGTAGTATTATGATAGATTTAAAATATTACCGTGGAATGTATTGCATTTTAGAGATATTTAAACCACGCAATTTATATTTCAATGCCGTCTTTTGAATGAAGTTCATTTTTTTCAATGAAGGTTTAAGTTTTCAAATATAATAAATCAATGTAGTATCGTGATAAGTTTTAAAATATTACCGAGGAATGTATTGCATTTTCGACTTTTTTAAATAAAATTGCATTGAAGTTGGAAAGTGTTTCATAATCAATGCTTTAAGCATGATTGATCTTTCTTGTTAAATCTTCATCTTGTTCTAGCTGTTACCGCTAGATGGGGATACATAACATCTTTTGTAGGTGTATCGTGGTTTCCACTTTTTAATAATAAAAGAGAAGGAAATGAACGGGCATTTTAGATAAAGGTGGCTATGGTTGACCACTTAAATTTACAAATGAAGTCACAGCGATAGGGGCATGGAGGTAACTAAAATTATAAATTCTATTTAACTCCATGGATATAATATTATTTCCACGTCTTACTATGTCGATGTTTTCATTGAAATAATATCAATTTCGAGAAAATTTAAAAGCAGTACTACTGGCATACTCCAGAACAAACATATCATCAAGTTTATTTGAAATTCATTTTTCTGTCTAACAGTCGTCACAGAGAATCGATTTACTGGATTGACGTATAAATTGTTCTAAATGAAAATAAAAACTTAAAAATTTTTAATTCTTAATCGAATCAACTAAATTAAATATCATTCAATAGCGTGTTTGCAGCTTTTAAGGATAAACCAAAGGACTTGCGATGTCAGTTTTATGTATATGCGGTCAGGGATCAAATAATGATATTTTTATTGAAAGTCTGGATGAATCTCAAAGAATAGTTCTTACTCTACAAGGTGAAAACAGCGAAATTCGTTATGGAACTTCAAACAAAATCTTTAATAGAGCAATATGGAACTTCAAACGAAATTCGTTATGAAACTGCATATGGAACGAAATTCGTTATGGAACTGCATATGGAACGAAATTCGTTATGGAACTGCATATGGAACGAAATTCGTTATGGAACTGCATATGGAACGAAATTCGTTATGGAACTATGGATGGTTCTCCGGATTGAAATATTGTGGAGAGTAAGAAGGATTATATTGATGGTGTTAATATAAGTCAACACGGAGGAGGAACTAGATATGGCTATGAAATAAGTTCCCGAGTACATGCATTTCTATTGGAAGTACTACTATTAGAATTAATAACTTTCAAAATATCCAGAATGTAAATGGTATAAGCCAACACGGAAAAGGAACTATGAATAGCTCTCAAATTACTCTCCAGAATGTAGATAGTGTAGATATAAGCCAACACTCGTGAGGAACTATCTAGGCCCAAAATAGTTCTATCAATATTACAGACATTTATGGGAAAATTACATTCAGCGGATCCAATAATTCGATCCTCATTGGACATGATCATGGATCAGGGAGAAAATGTGTGGAAGTTCAAGGTTCAAATAATTCTTTCCATATTGAAAGTTTCCAGTAATTCCTAAAAAAGGTTTAAAAAAAAAATCTGAAATTATGACTATATCAAGAAAATCTCTCGTGAGTCAAAGTTGCTGTATCTCATAAAAATCCAGGCACCATGTATGTTAGCGAGATTATTTTGGAGAAGATTAATCACAGTATTCCTCTGTATAACATATTAAAGTTATTATTTCATTTATTAATTTGAATTCTGAAGAAATAATTTTATTTAATTTTTTCACTAATTTTACGGTACTTATATGTTATCACAGTTTAAAATTTGGCAATTTATATAGTGCGAAGTACATTCAAGTTCAAAAGTTAACGCATATCTTGTATATTTATGTATTATCTTCGGTACTTCTAAGTTTTTGGGAGTATATTATTACCGATGTGTTATCATTATGGAGTTAAACTCGACTGATATTTTTACGCCAAGAATTCGAGCCAAATGTGATTGAATTCAACTATTAATTTACATACACGAATAGTAAGAGTTAATACTAAAACATTGTATGTATTCATGTCATACAATGAAAATATATTTATAGTGAGATATAATAGTCAATATGGTTGCTTAATGCTTGTATTTATATCTGACATAGCACAATAGAATATGGGTAATATCATATAAATTATAATAGTTGATACTCTTAAGTATTCATAAATGATAACAGTTATTGTATAATTATAACTCCATTCCAAAGTAATCTCTGATAACTGAAAAGTACCTCTTTTTAAAATTACTAACAACGTTTTATTATACCAAATATGATTTAAGAGTATTTGATTATTATACAAACCAGCGTTTGAAAATGGCCGCCATTTTGGTGCAGTTTTTTTCCGATTTGAAACTATATGGTTGTTACGAAACGGTGGCGAAACAACATAATAAAATAAAGATGAAACTTCAGATTCAAATAAATTTAAAACAGTGATAAGTATTTAATACATAAGTTTTCATTTTATGTTAATCTGTTGTTTCCTCTTTATTAATTTAAATTTTAAGACTATACAGTACAGTTTTACCTGTATTTCCCAAAGACCAGTACGGTTCAGAATTTGACGACCTTTCCGGCGACAATTCTCTTACTGCGGCCGATGTTTTTAAAATGCATCTTTAGCTTATAGAAACGCATTTCATGAAATTTCTTTTGCAAATTTAACAATATTCTAACGATTTTTTAAAACACGTAACTTATTTTTTTTTAAAAGTTGTTACTTAGAAGAAATTTGATAAAAACGAAACTTAGAAGGAATTTATAAAGATTGATACTTAAGAAGAAATTTAGGTACTTTTCGGCCAGTCGTTCTCTGTCGAAAATCGCTATGTGAAAACAACCGTTTCTGTAATAGTTGATCCGTAGTAATTCGAAAATGATACTACGCCCGCTTCGCGGGCTTACTTCGCCCTCTAAAAAAACATCACAGAATCCGACCCCGCTGACTGTCGGAGGTTGCACGTAATCAATAGCTTTTTGTGCACAAGATGTTCCATGGTTCATAGAGTGATGTAGAAATTCGAACATGGATCTACGCCCGCTTCGCAGGCTTACCTTGCTATGCTCGCCCGCTAAAAAACATCACAGAATTTGGCCTCGCTGGTTGTCGGAGGTCTCACGCAGCAACAGCTGTTTGTGCAAAAGGTGTTCCGGTGCTTGAGTGATGTAGTAATTCGAACATGGATCTACGCCCGCTTCGCGGGCTTACCTTGCTACTCTCGTCTGTTAAAAACACCACAGAATCCGGCCCCGCTGGCTGTCGGAGGTCGCACGTAGCAACAGTTATTTGTGCAACGGGTATTCAGTGGCTCATAGAGTGATTTTCATGTAACGTCTGCTGCGCGGACGTAAGCCTGAACTTTATGAGCCATAGAACACCTGTTGCACAAACAACTTTTGCTATGTGCGAGCTCTGGGATTGAACCGTTTTAACCTTTCATTTAGTTTACAGCAATTTATATTTATAAAACATGTTTGTTCAGGTTTGAAGTAATTATTATGTAAAAAATTTAATTTCGGTTCAATCCTAGAGACTGGTACTGCAGTGCCTAGAAGTAATAGTGTGCCGACCGCCTATACCTATCAATGCTGGGAGCTGTTCCCGAAAAGTCGCCTCCGCCAGACGGCTGGAAGCGAAAGGAGGAGGGGGGAGGGGTTGTAACACTCATAGCTAAATTCTCCTCCATTTGCTGATTAATTTTCATATTTCACTTTACTTTAACAAACCATTAATTTGATATTCATTTCGGATACTCTTCACAAAACACTCTGTGCGCGAGTAGCAACAAGGTGGTCACACAACAGGGTGTAGCAGCACTTACTTCTGTGAGGATGGCTTTCGTCTTTTTGATGGTCACTCTGCTGCCGTTGTCAATGGTTGCGAAGAGACAGATACTCTCACCGGGAACGTAACCCCCTCGGTCCAGCCGTACTCTACAGGATACAGGCCCTGAATTCAGGCAAGGGATTCCGACAGTATCTTCCAATTCGCAGTGAAAAGGTTGCTACCAGAAATAAATTAAATTAAATTATATAAATAAAATTGTACTATTTGTTACATAAATAAATTGCATGTTGCCAAATTATACAGAAGGTACTCCTAGTTTCTGACCAAACGATGTCATTTGGAACGATTTCAACGTCAAGGTAGTTAATTATATTATTAAAAATAAGTTAAATATTTTAAAATATGTCCTTCCGTCAGAAAGGAGGCATTTTTTCCCATTTCTGATCAGAACCCGCGAATGTAAAGAAAGTGACTGAGAGTCATTTTTTGTATTTTAAATCTCTTCTTTTCAAACCCTTACCATATTATTTAAATTTATCAAATTATGGTATGAACTAACCGGTCACCTCATTCTGTTTCTAGTTCCAATTTTCGCACTCTAAAAGATAATTAAGGGTAACGTTCTATTTTGGTTTTTATGTTTCCCAGGAGATTATGGCACAGAATTTTTCACATCCCCCTCTCTCGTTTCGAAGTATTCTTTGTTGCATTTTTCCATATTGATTTCTGTTCTCAAATTAATTCCACCCTCCCATGTAAATATTTAAAAATTTTAATTTCAATTATTCAGTTCTTAACTTGCTTAAATAATGCCACGTTTCCACATATTTGACACATCCTAGAGGCTAAAAAAATAATCTAGTATATATAAAAAAAAATTGTGATTCACTTGGCTACAATTTGGCTCAACTTGTTATTCTAATACCAAAATCCATTTTTATATAGTTTGTGACTTTTCTTTTTTTTTCTTTGCAAATTTTGCAAGAAAAAAAAAATTGATATCAGTGTCGTTGGTCCAAATGATTACAATTACAGCATGTTATTCTTCATTTTAAAGGGCTTGAAAAAGCTTTCGATTATTACCAAGTTTGAGAACGTACCCCCTCGGGGGGATAACATGACCTTCCAAGCGTGGATAATGACGTCACGAACACAAAAATTGTATCGCGGCTATTTTCACTACAATAATTGAGTCATAAATAACCCTTTGTATGCATAATCATGCCAAATTTTGTCCTATGCTGTCATGCTAAAAAAATATAACATTTCGAATCAATTTTGAAGTTTTCTTCAAATTAAAAAAAACAAAACATTTATCTAGTTCCAGATTCTTCGATAATAAAGCAGGATATAGTTTCGTGAAAATCCATTAATATTTGTGGCAGTTATAGTGTGCTCAAGAAATCGACCACAGATAGACCGTCATCACTCTAAAAATAGCCGAAAAGGGTTCAGGAGCTCCTAAAATATATATTGGCATCAAAATCTCGAAATTGAAAATTTTCGTAAAATCAATATTTTCTCTATACTATATTCTATTGTATGAGAAAGAAAAATAGAAAAATTGACCAGTCACTTAATAAAAATTGATACTCCGGATGTTTCGAGGATCAAAAGGGTTCACTTTTCAGATTCTTAGTCAATACTTTTAAAATTCAAAGAGACTTCAAAAGCATGTAAATTATGAATTAAAACTCCAAGAAGTGCAGCATGTTTAATAATTAAAATCAAATATAAGACATCTTTTAATAAAAAAATACACAAATTAACTGGCAAAAAATTTAAACAAAAAATTTTCTTTGCAAAATATATAATGCAATTTTCGAAATTATTTTCAAAACTCACGTTTTTACACACTATATAATTGACAAAAAGGAAAGAAGAGGACTTATTGTTTTACAAATATAAGTATTTAGATATAAATATATATCTAAATATAAAGTCATTTGAATATAAAGCTATAAATTTAAAACGCCAAATTAAAAAGTGTGCAATTTTAAAAAGTCTGGATTCTCAGCTTGTCTAGATTTTTAGACTTTCAACTGTACTTGCACCGTTAGATCACCGAAGTTAAGCAGCATCGGGCGCGGATAGTACTTGGGTGGGTGACCACCTGGGAACGCCGTGTGCTGTTGGCTCATTTAAGTCGACGTGGTGGCTGAACGGTCAAGGCGAGCGTTTCCAACGATCGATCGGTCGCCACGTTGTGGGTTCGAGTCCCACGTAAGACATGGATGTTGTGTTTTGTGGGTGCAGTGTGTTCCGCCCCCCTCTGGTGCGCCTGGGGCAACGTCCTAGAACGGCAAAATGGTTCACGATTTCGGCCGTACATAAGGCAAACGACGTAAGTCGACGTAGAGTCTAGTGCTAAAGTAGTCTAGTGCTGGAGTCTAGTGCCTGGCCATTGGAAAAAAAAAACTGTACTTGCACCAATATTATCAAAACAACATATATAATAGTAAAGGAACTGCAGACTTATGAAGGGAATACAGACGTCGAAAGCCCAGACCGTCCGGCTCATCCTTAGACATAGAGCAGCAGGATGGGCGGCCGGGGGAATAGAGATGTGTAATATTTGGCTTATTAAGGTCACAACTTTCACTACCCTTGTACTTGTTCTGTAGGTTTTAATTTCAGAAAAATATAGAGAAATAGACAGAGAATATAAATCACAGAAATATAGACACAGAAATATAGTCACAAAGGAATATAAAATAATTTAAGTTAGTTGGGGATTGCTTATTGAATATGACTGGGAAAAAAACTATCCCCAGAATAGTTTAGCAATATTTACTTCAAAGATACGGCATTAGATTTATTTTTAATATTATCTAACAGAAAAAAAAAATCTGGTATTTAAGTTTATTGGTACATTATATAGTTTTAACAGTTATTACGCACAACTTTTTGATTACTCTGCCGATACTATTTCTAATTAAGATTTTTTCTTACCATAAGTAGAGGTGGTTCAAGGTTCAAGTCTATAGGGTTCATCACGATGAACACTTGCTGGTTCTTGTGGGTGAGCCCGGAGGGCTCCTTGAGTGCCGTCTTGCAATAGTACTGCACCCACCCGTGCTTGCCGAGAAATGTAGACGGCAGACCTAAAGGAAGCCCAAGCTTGAAAGGAAAAGAATGGACTCCCGGAGAAAGGATGATCATTCGGTCGGATTCTTCAGTTCTCTCAGAACCTAACAAAAGGGAAAAAAATTGTTGAAAAAATCTGTTGTGTTCAACATATGTATTTTTATGAGCAATAACAAATTTCAATAGTGCGGGAAAACATATAGTACAAATGAGAAGGTTCTTATCACTAGATCTCACGGAAAATCAATAAGTTTGTTGTTCTTACTTATTGAAAGTATATTATTAAATTTCGTGTACTTCGTTTGATTATTTCAGGAAATATCGCACTCCTCATAGAAACAGTAAAATTTCTAATGACTTGAGATCATTTCATACTGCTAAACAATCGTTTTCATTTATTTTTGGTTAAAAGCACTTACATGGCTATTAATCATTTGTTGTTAGTAAAGATATTCATTTTATTAATAATTTTTCTATTATAGATTAAAAACGCGCAGTATCTCAAGAGCGGCGCGTGTTATCGTTCTGTTATTTATATAATTCGTTTTTAAGTAAAAACACTTTTAAAATATTTGAAAAAATACTTTAATACATTTATGTATTTTTATTTTTTTCAATTTTCGAACTAAATGTTCGAAAAACTGAAACCTTCTCCTAGTCGTTTCAAAATCTGTAGGATTTCGAGATTTATTGAGGAAAAAAATCGTACAAAATTTTGCCCCATTAATGCCGTGACATTTAATACGAGATAAAAATATTTCATAAAAGAAACATGATTACCAATTAATTCACTTTTCTAATTCAACTAATCCTACTCGCAAAATAACACAGCAATGCACACGAATATAGCATATTCCGCAAACCAGCAATCATTAATTTCCATCCCCACTAATTAATGTTATTGTTTTTTCCCCTTATTATTTTTCTTCCCTTTTTACATCTTTCCAAGTGGCATCAAAAGATTCAATTTTAGGTCATCTCAAAATAGTTTCCTCTTCAACTTCAAATCATTAAATTTCATTTATATTTGAAAAAAAGAAATCTTCTGTGTATTTCCCAATGGCTTCACAAGTCTTTTATGCCAGAAAGGACATTTTATTTTGCAAGTATTTGGCGGTAGTTTCGGTTGACAATTAGCGAGATAACTTTGAGAGGAACACCAAGAGCTGAATGCGAGATTCCGACTGGCTTGTTGTTCTGGATCAGGTTCCAAGAATAATTGCTCAAATTAGGATATTCTATACTTCTAAGAAGTTTTCTCATGATTTCAAGATCTGTAGAAATATCTCAATGATTATTTTGAGTCATTAACATTATTAATGATTGCTATTCGTATAAAATTCCAAAAACGAACATAGAATAAATTGCTCAGTCGTCAAAATGAATATACGGAGACCGTTCATTATTTCCGCACCACGACAGAGGAATATTTATATATATACATTTAATAATATAGTATGGATTTTAACATTTAATAATATAGTATGGAAACAACGTTAACTAATTAAAACTTTAAAATCAAAGCCAACCAAAAAATATGTTTAAAAGTCTTTCATTAAAATCTCCTTTTTACGACGTACAATTCCCTAAAGGGCATAATAGTACCCAAAAGCGCTATGGCCGTCTGACTTTGTACGTCATGAAAATGAGATTTTAATAAAATACTTTTAAACCTATTACTTTCCTTATATACATAATGTATAAGGAAAGCATTGTGACGGGGTCGAAAATTCGAATTCGAGCTTTCGACGGGAGAGCACGTTTCAAGCATCCCTGATCACGAATCAAACATTTTTGAAGTGATGTCTGTGTGTCTGTGTGTGTGTGTGTGAAAGTATGTGTGTGTGTGTGTGTGTGTGTGTGTGTGTGTCAGTGGGTCTGTGGAGACGATAACTGACGAACGAATGGACCGATTCGAACCACATTTGGTACAAAAATCACAATCTGTAAACACTGGAAGCCTATTGTTTTTATACGCAATCGAATGCTCAGAACCCCCCTAAATTTTCGAGTGAAATATTGAAAAAATCGTCAAAAAATCAAAACCACTAATAAAGTTACGCAAATAGACATTTCTTATGTAATTTTTCATTAGAAACCGATTGACATAAATTTTAGAACGCTAACATGAACCGTTCTCGAGATATTGCACATTTTTCAAAAAAATTATCAAAAAGTCATATAAAATAGAAAAAAAAATATTTCCTATTGAGAAACATGTTCACTTTTCATATATAATATCATGCGATAAATTGGATGACATCATTCTCGTGGATCTAGCTCGTTCCATTCATGAAAAAAGATACTTTGAGTAATACATTTGCATTTGAACGCCAATTTATCTGCTGTAAGAATAACTTATTTCTTCGTCCATAACGCTTGGCGAGATTTTGGTGACGAAATTGGCGGAATGTCGCCAACTTAGCGACTTTTTGAAATGTTGTCAAATTAACGAAAATCTCGCCAAATGGATAAAAATGACGCTAAATCAATGAAAATGACGACTAATTGTGGAAAATTCAATATCTAATAAGTTATATAATATATAAATATATAATAATGGTTATATAATATATGGCGAAAATTCAATATCTAATAATATATATATATATATATATATATATATATATATATATATATATATATATATATATATACTATATATAACTTATTTCTTCGTCCATAACGCTTGGCGAGATTTTGGCGACGAAATTGGCGGAATGTCGCCAACTTGGCGACTTTTTGAAATGTTGCCAAATTAACGAAAATCTCGCCAAATGGATAAAAATGACGCTAAATCAATGAAAATGACGACTAATTGCCGAAAATTCAATATCTTGGAAAGGATATTAGTATCTACTAGAAGAGAAACCTATTTATTTTACTGTGAAAGTAGTAAATTCATTTCATTATATAAGGAAAGTCATGTGTTGCCCACATCAGATTTTTTTTTGGTTGTCTTTGATTTTAAACATCTAATAATAGTTCTGAATATCAAATTTAAGCATAATTAAGTGGAGTATAGCTTGACTCTATTTTTTCTTACCAGAATCCACTTTTAAGTAGTTTGTGAATTATTATTTATTTTTTTTATATTTTTTTGCAAATTTTCAAGAAAAAGTTTGAAAAATCTCCATCGTTGGAGAGAGATGATCTCAGGAGATGACGCATAAGATCCACGGCAAGATGTTTATATCGTTGAATTTTACAAATAGACGTTTTGCTAAATGACAACATGTAAAACATTTTCCAAGTACCCAATTAATTTATAGGTCGTGAAAATATAAATTGACAATTATCAATATTGGTAGCATCCGTAATAAGTAATAAATTCAATATAGTAAAATATGTTAATAATTAATTATTAGTTTATGTCATTTTAGTTTATTTAGAGACATTTTTGAAATTTTAGCAATATTTTCGTACATTTCACACTTTTAAAACTGTTGCTATGTTGATTATAATTCGCCAAATTAGTAGCTTATTAGTAGCCAAGCGTTATAAACATACGGAAGAAGGGTTTTTCTTATATATAAATAAATGACTATTTGAGAATTGCTTCGCATTAAAATACAAAACTATTACACAAATTATTTTCTCTCATGAATAGAATAAACTAGATACATGAAAATAATGTTAACGTATTTGCTGCATATTATTGCATATCAAAAGTGAACATACTTCTTGGTAGTTAATACTTTTTTCAATTTTACGCAATTTTCTTGATATATTTAGTTGACAAATGTGCAATATCTCGAGAACGGGTCATGCTAGTGTTCTAAAATTTATGTCATTCTTTTTCTCATGAAAAATTGCATAATAAATGATTATTCATGTGACATTACTGAAGTTTATGATTTTTTCAAAATTTCGTTCGAAAATTGTGTGTGTGGGGAATTATGCTTAAAATCATCATGGTTACAGTTTTTACTGATTCCTCATACTAAATTACATTCAAAACACTCAGTTCGTTTGTAAGATATCACCTCTACCCCCCCCCCCACCACCACCACTACACACACACACAACCAGCTGAAATATGTTCGATTCGAGTTCAGAGATGTTTGAAACGTGCTCTTCCGTTAAAGACTCGAATTCGAATTTTCGACTCCGTCACAAGACTTACACGCCCTATACATTATACTATTTGTGTAGTGAAACTTAATATAGTAACGCCCATTTATAATTTTTTTCCTATTAATTCGTTATTATTTAGATCGGATAAAACATTGTTAATTTGCAGCGTAAGTCACGTGTTTAACAAGCAAATAAACAACACACATTTTTCGCTTTTACCTTGCTACTGACTGTATTAATAGTTCTATTTCAACGTAAGTTGAAAATAAATTATGACAAGATTTTCAAATCATTAAAATGCATTTTGAATAAAGAAGAAAACTTATTTGCCTAGCCTCTAATGGTTCCGTTTCGCAAGTCTTTTATTCCATAAAGACTTTTATTTTCTAATTAGATGAGAGTTTCGCTTGACCATTAGCGAACAAGTGTTGAAAGGAACACTAAAAGATGAATGCTATATGATTCAGATGGACTTGTAGCTTCAGATCAGATTTAAAAATGACGTACAAAATGTATCCGGCGTTTAGGAGCAGCAATTCATTTTATCCACTGTATTATAATTTTCTAAATACAAATTATTCAATACGAAAAGATATATACTCTTTTTGTCTTGGTAGTTTACATCTATATAATAAAAGGCAATGTCTGTGTGTCTGTCTTATACACTATACGTTTCGCGACCGCGCGTCGGAGAGCTACGAAATTTGGCAATCGGAGACCCGGGGGGGGAGGGAAGGGGACACGTAAAAACCGATTTTTAAAATTTTAATTATTTTTTTATTTATTTAATGTTTTATGCGATTTCGACCGTTTTTTGCCCTCTTTTCTCCACGATCCAGACATCGTAGAAAAAAACAAATTACACCATCGGAAAGAGCAGAGAATTTCGAGTAAAAATATATCAATTTCAAATCTGAATTTCGATTTCTAATATTTTTTAAAGATTTTAAAACAAAACTCACTTTTGGCTCAAAAAATCAATTTTTGGTTTTTAAATTCTCGCATCGTGAAAAGTACTCATAATTTCGACTAATAATTTACATTTTTAGAAAGCTGAAATATCTGGCATTCTTACAAGTCTAATGTGGTCCAGAAATAATGAAAATTGCCTTCAGGATGGCAATTTTAAAGACGCCATGATTTTAAATTTCTCGGCGTTCCGTTCGTTTCTCCCCCGCTGAAGCAGGGAAGGTGGTGGGTGGGGACGTCAAGGTGGAGGTGACGTCACGGTTCTGAATAGAGCGCCTTTGCTCTATATAAATTATTATATTTATATTTTAAATGATGGGACGATCTGGATTTTTTAAATGTATATTTTAACTTTTGGATATTTTAAATGGATATTTTAATTTTATGGATATTTTAAATGATAGAACAATGAAACAATGGAATGAGGATGATGGAATTAAGCATATGGTCATTTTAAATTGCAAATTAGCGCGCGGGAAGTTAGCGGTAGGCCCGGGTTCGATTCCCGCCACTGCCAAAACTGCCGCCGTGTTTACGTGGAATACGATCACGTTAAATATGTGGGTCCGTAAGTCCTTCCGAGAGGTTGGTGGTAGGGGAAGGAGGATACGGCCCCTGTGGATGCCTCCCCCACTGGGTTCCCGTCTAAATTGGGTGAATATGTAGAAAGTTATGGAGATTGTCGCGGAGGGCGCGGCAGCCCAGTGGTTAGCGCGCGGGAATTGCACTCAGTAGGCCCGGGTTCGATTCCCGCCACTGCCAAAACTTACGCCACGTTCACGCAGAGTACGATCACGTTAAACATGTGAGTTCGTGAGTCCTTCCGAGAGGTTGGTGGTAGGGGAAGGAGGGTACGGACTAAATTGGGTGAATAAAAAGAAAGTTATGGAGATTGTCGCGGAGGGCGAAGTAGCCCAGTGGTTAGCGCGCGGGAATTGCACGCGGTAGGCCCGGGTTCGATTTCCGCCACTGACATGGAGTACGATCACGTTAAACATATGGGTCCGTATGTTTTTCCGAGAGGTTGGTGGTAGGGGAAGGAGGGTACGTTCCCTGTGGATGCCTCCCCCACTGGGTTCCGGTCTAAATTGGGTGGCACATCCTGGCCGTCCAACCAGTTACCAGGCCCGGGTTCGATTCCCAAAATTGCCGCCGTGTTTACGCGGAGTACGAGCACGTTAAACATGTGGGTCCGTGAGTCCTTCCGAGAAGTTGGTGGTAGGGGAAGGAGGGTACGGTCTAAATTGGATGAATAAAAAGAAAGTTATGGAGATTGTCGCGTAGGGCAAAGTAGCCCAATGGTTAGCGCGCGGAAATTGCACTCGGTAGGCCCGGGTTCGATTCCCAAAATTGCCGCCGTGTTTACGCGGAGTACGATCACGTTAAACATGTGGGTCTGTAAGTCCTTCCGAGAGGTTGGTGGTAGGGGAAGAAGGGTACGGTCCCTGTGGATGCTTCTCCCACTTGGTTCCGGTCTAAATTGGGTGAATAAAAAATAAGTTATGAAGAATATCGCGGAGGGTGAAGTACCCCAGTGGTTAGTGCGCGGGATTTGCACTTGGTAGGCCCGGGTTCGATTCCCAAAATTGCCGAATAAAAATAAAGTTATGGAGATTGTCGCGGATGGCACGGTAGCCCAGTGGTCAGCGCGCGGGAATTTCACTCGGTAGGCCCGGGTTCGATTCCCGCCATTGCCAAAACTGCAGCCGTGTTCACGCGGAGTACGATCACGTTAAACGTGTGGGACTGCAAGTCCTTCCGAGAGGTTTGTGGTAGGGGAAGGAGGGTACGGTCTCTTTGGATGCCTCCCCCATTGGGTTCCGGTCTATATTGTGTGGCACTTCCTGGCCTTCCAAGCAGTTACCTTACACCTTTCTGGTAGGTCGCGCCAACGAGTTTGCCACGGTCAGAATTTTCAAGGGTAGCGAACAGGCTGGTCGCCAAAGGCGGCTAGTATTTAATGAATGAAAAAAAAATAGGAATTCGACATTTAGTTTGAATATATTAATAGAAACTATTTAATCCTGACAATCATATTTGTGAAAAATATTTCTCTTCTCAGTATAGGAAGAACTTGAAAGTGCTGTGAAAGCCATAACCTATTTACGATTTTTTTTCTTCATATGGCCATACCATTCTTTCTATAGTAAATTCACTTTTGAATCAATTTACGAATATAACTTTCAATTTTACAGGATCTATTATCCGGAATGCTTGGGACTTCAGGCATTCTGGATAAGGGTTTTTTCCGTAATTCGGAACACTTTTTCTAAAACTTACTGGAATGGTCTCAAATGTCGTTATAGAAAATTATAATTCATTTTAAAAACATAAATGTATTAAAAAAAGCTTTTTTACAATCTATATGGGTTAACTAAAATGCAAATTACACGTAATTATAGTATCAAATTTAGTGATTAAGAAAAATTTTGAAAGAAAAAAATGTCTGAAAAAAGTTGATTATTCAGGGTAGTTATTAGAAGTCTTTTTTTTTTTTTTTTAGCATTTCAACTAAAGTGGGCCCTCACCATATTCATTTAATATTTTGGCAGAAGCACCTTTGTTCATATGTTTCAAAATATTTTAAAGTACTTTTAAAAAAATTAAGATGAGAAGGATGTTCATTTTTAATTGAAATGAGATATTCAACTATGGATGCAAATATATCAAATTCTAATTTATGCTCTTCAAATGTATTTCTAATAAGCCTTATAATTCTAAATGCCTGAATAAATAAAAAAAATTTAATTTCGTTATCCAAAACATATATCTCATTTTCACTAACAATATGTTTAAAAGATAATATCCCAGCATAAAAAGCACAAAAAATATAGAAATATTAGTGGATGGAAGCAGATTGAAAAAATGGAAAATATTTAAAAATAAAGCGAAATATACCGGCGATCGTGTTTAAATAAAAAAAATTCGCGATATTGCTAAACTGTCTTCTATAAATTACTAATTAATAAATGTAACATGGAACTTTTTGCTAGGGTCAATTTTCGGTCCAAAATAGCCATTTTCATCCAAATAATAGGATTTAATTGAAAATGATTTTGATCTTGGAATTCCATCAATGTTTTTAAAATATTGAAGATGTGTATATTTCCACGGAGATGAAAAAAAAAATGGATTTTCCCAAGAAAATGACAAGTTTATTGCTTAGGTTAAGTATTTAAAGAGATCAATCAGAAGGCCCTGAATGACATTTTATAGCTGCTATACTTTTCTCTGCATTTCGGCAAAAGTTAACTCTCATTAATTTCGGGAATTCCTTACTTAAACGTACTTTTTATCCTCTCGTAAATGAGCTGATGACTCTCTTTTTTTTCATCTTTTCCAATAAATGTTTATTAAATTGTGCAAAATAGTGTGAATTCTGCGCGGCACACCGCATTTGAAGAGCGTAGGATTTCTTTAGCGATATCGGGATATTTCTAGCGAAAAAGTTGGAATACTTTTACCGAAAATTAAAGTCCCGGAACAAAGAGCAGAAAAGAAAATGTAACGAATTCGGAAAAATCGAAACCTTTGTGCCTAGTATGCTCTGCCCTATACACCCAGAAAAAAATGAAACACCATTAAAAAAGCACCTTGCCGCGACTTGTCGGTAACTAACTCCTGTATTATAGGAGTTAGTTACGGACAAGTCGCAGCTCCTATATACTATACAGGAGACTTATCCGAAACTAGTGAAGAATAGAATGACGCGTCTCGCCGTCAATGTGACGGTGTGGCCCGTGCCGGATCGTCACCTCCGAGAGGTACTATCGGGGGTGACGGCCGGATGCAGCCGCTTAGAAAATTTTTGGGAAAAACTGTGCTACTTCGGATGTTTTCCGGAAAAGAGGAATTGTGGAATTTCTCGGAAAAAACATGATCCACGGAATATTTTCATTCGCTATCGCGAGAATTCCTCGCGTTCGTTTTCGAAATTTAAGAAGAATCAGCGACGGCGAGTGCGCGCGGCATTTTTTCTGCGCGGAAATTTTGAATTTTGTGCGCGGTTTGCGCGTCCTATTTTAAACCCTCTAAAATAGTAGGTTTCAATTCATTTTTTTTATTGATATTGCTAATTAAAGCAAAAAAGAATTTGGCTGGATTTTAAACAAAAAATCGCTATTTGACGCAATATTTAGCAAATAATCGCTTGTTGACGCAGAATTTGGCATTATTTTGCCGTATTCCGGTTTTGGGAGAGTCCGGATATTGGAACGCCGGATAAGAGGTCGCGTACTGTATCAATATTATTATCATTTACGAATATTACTTTTTCTACAATACATGGTAATGTGTAGGGAAAGTATTGGAATCGTGTCGAAAATCACAACTCGAATTTTCGACGGATCTATACGTTTCGGAACTTCTAGAACACGAAAAAACTATTTTTAGCGTGACATCTGTGTGTGTGTGTTTCTGTGTGTATCCATTTTAACTTACCTATAAAATTTTGCCGATTAGTTAAGCCATTTGTGGGTGACCCTGGTGTTGATTAGATTATATGAAATATCTTCTGGGCATACTGCCTGTCCCTGAGAAAAATAATATTTACGGCGACCATTATTATTATTTGAAGGTCTGGGTTGTTTGACCTCGGCGACAAACGTGGTAACTTTGGTGACAAATTTGGTGCCATTGTCGGAAAATTTCGCAAAATATCGCCAACTTGGCTACATTGGGACAGTTTCAGAAACTTCTTGAATTCAGTAGTTTAGTTCCGGAGTTACGTAGTTTCATTCGAGGCGTTTCTACAGAGGGTATATAAGCTGGCCAACGTTTAGTTAGAAGAGTTGACGTAATTGGAATTAAATGGAACTGCAGTGCATACACCAGTGTTTTGAGAATAAAATCGTCGTTTTCAGTGTATCTGGAGGTTGTTTTGTGACCTTACTATAGTATATATTGTCCCTGTTTACGCTTAGTGATGCTTTTAATAAAGTGTTAGTTATCTTGAAATTCGAATTCATTAAAATATATCCACAATTCCAGAGGATACGCACTAACGATATGAACCAATTATGAAGTTACATTGACTGGCTATGAGAAATCGTTATATATATATAACCAGACCTCACTAATTTCAAGACTAATTAGCGTAAAGAAATCCAAGTTCCACACTTTTCCCTCATAAAGACCACTTTCTTCTTTTATCTTCCTTCAAGTTACTTTAAACGCTGCAATTATCTTTTGAAAATAATTTTCTCAAGATCTTCAACAATTAAAATTCATGTAATAGCGGGGAGGAATAAAGGTTCGGACGATTTCTTAATGGTTCAGAAAGCCTTTTATGACTTTTTACGAAAATCTGCTTAGGATGTGGGTTTCAGTTGACCATTAGCTGGCTCTCTTCAAAAAAGGAACGAAAAGATTGAATGCGAGACTCGAAATGAAGTGGGGCTTTGGATTGGGTTATATTATTAGTAGGAAAAGGGACTATTTTTGAAGTTAGATAAAGACTTTGAGATTTCAAAGGGAATATAAATTTCACGAAGGAACGTTCTTTGTTTTCTGCCTCCCTGGGCGGCAAAAGAAGAAAATCTGATGTGGGCAGCACATGACCTTCCTTATATAATGCAATGAATTAACTATTTTTACAGTAAAAAAATGATGTATGAGATCCACGGCACTGTGTTTTTATCGTTGAATTATACATTTGGCGATTTTCCGGATGGCAACATGTAAAACTATTTCAAAATACTCAATTAACTTATACTTCGCACGACTCTACATAAACAATTATCAATATTTATAGCATCCTCAATAAGCGATATAGTTCGTATATTGAAATATTTTAATGATTATTTCATCAATTCGTCGTTATTTTAATTAATTTAGCAATATATTTGCAATTTTGGCGATATTTTCGTCAATCTGGGGCGAAATATTGCAAACACACACACACACACACACACACATATATCACCACAAAAACGTTTGCTTCGTATTCAGGGTTGCTTGAAACGTGCTCTCCCGTTGAAAACTCGATTGACAAGACGATGACTCGAAAACTATAAGAGCCTTTTTTAAAAATAAGTATAGATTTAGAAACATAATTTCCTCATACATATATTTCTCGCTTACTATTTATATCTATATTTTATGGTTTCGAAGATATTTCATGCAAAAGTATAACAAATGAAAAAAAATTTCGTTTGGGCAGACACTTTTTTAATTTTTCTTTTAAAAAGTTGGTCACGATCTAAAATCCAATTATATGCACTAAGGTTTTTAAAGAGCTACACATTAATTATTATTCAAGGCTAGATCTTTTAGTTTTTGCGACATAAACATTACAAACGGAAAATTTTCAGTCTTGAACTTGACAATGACTCAAAAACTATAAGAGCTTTTTTCAATAGAAATATAGATTTGAATAAATTTTCTAATACACAATTTTGTCGTTTACTATGTACATCTACCTGTTATAGGTTACTATATATTTCGAGTGAATGTTAGAATAATAAATAAAAAACACTTGCTTTAGGAACTACTTTAAGTTTTTTCGAAAAAATGTTCAAAATATTAAAATATTGAATTTATTTTTATATATTCATATTTTGAACCCTAATTCCGACAAAATAAGAAAAATTGTTTACATTTTCATTTATTAGGTTCGTTGGTACAAGCCTACAACGCGTTTACATTTTCATTTATTAGGTTCGTTGGTACAAGCGTACAAAGTGCTTACATTTTCATTTTTTAGGTTCGTTAGTACAAGCGTACAAAGTGTTTACATTTTCATTTATTGGGTTTGTTAGTACAATAGTACAAAGTATTTACATTTTCATTTATTAGGTTCATTGGTACAAGCGTGCAAAGTGTTTACATTTTTCGTAAGGCTCCGTTTCTCACCAGATCCATAGATGTTATTCACATTTAAAAGAGCCGTGAACAGAAATGGCAAGATGCTACTTTAAAAAACGAATTTGACAGCTTTTAAAAATGAGAAATGTTTAATGCTAATAGGAAGTTCGTATTTTTTTAGCACCAAACTTGTGATCCTAGGATGAAACATATTAAAAATTTGGTAATAGGATGGATTTATCGTCAAAATAAACGGAAAGCAATAAAAAAACATCCAAACTTAAATACAGAACTTAATTGCTACAAACAATTGCGCCTTCTGTCAAAAACATACAGACTTGAAATTAACGCGCTTATAAATACATAAACAAAAAAATCTGATGTGGGCAACACATGACTTTCCTTATATAATGTAATGAATTTACAACTTTTAGTGAAAAAATAGGGTTTTCTTATAGTAGATACTAATATTCTTTCCAAGACATTGAATTTTAGACAATTAATCGTCATTTTCATTGATTTAGCGTCATTTTTATCCATTTGGCGAGATTTTCGTTAATTTGGCAACATTTCAAAAAGTCGCCAAGTTGGCGACATTCCGCCAAATTCGTCGCCAAAATCTCACCAAGCGTTATGGACGCAGAAATAAGTTATTCTTACAGCAGATAAATGACTATTGGCGTTCAAATACAAAAGTATTACTCAGAAGTATTACTCAGAGTATCTTTTTTCATGAATGGAACGAGCTAGATCCACGAGAATGATGTCACCCAATTTATTGCATGGTATTACATATGAAAAGTGAACATGTTTCTCAATAGGAAATATTTTTTTTAATTTTATATGACATTTTGATAATTTTTTTGTAAAATGTACAATATCTCGAGAACGGTTCAGGTTAGCGTTCTAAAATTTATGTCAATTGTTTTCTAATGAAAAATTACATAAGAAATGTCTATTTGCGTAACTTTATTAGTAGTTTTGATTTTTTGACGATTTTTTTAAAAATTTCATTCGAAAATTTAGGGGGGGTTCTGAATATTCGATTGCGTATAAAAACAATAGGCTTCCAGTGTTTACGGATTGTGATTTTTGTACCAAATTTGGTTCAAATCAGTCCATTCGTTCGTCAGTTATCGTCTCCACAGACCCACTGACACACACACACACACACACATACTTTCACACACACAGACACACACACACACACAGACAGACATCACTTCAAAAATGTTTGATTCGTGATCAGGGCTGCTTGAAACGTGCTCTCCCGTCGAAAACTCGAATTCGAATTTTCAACCCCGTCACAATACTTTCCTTATACATTATGTATATAAGGAAAGTAATTAAAAGGATGGTGATTTTTCGAATATTTGCATTTTTGGCTGGATTGCATAAACATATGTTCCAAGTAATGCGTTCGTGAAATACTTCTTTCAAACGCAGTTATACATCTGTATTCAGAATATAGTAATAAAATACCTATATTTAGAATGCAATATGTTGCATAAAATAAACTCATATTTTCAATCCTGAGCAAAGCAGGATAAATTTTGCAATTTCGTATGAAATTTAAGTAGTCATTATTCAAAATGTCAAAAGTCATGTTATACAACATGAGCAGCTTTTGCAGAAATCCTTTTCATGCCAAGAAATAAATTAAGAAAAACCTTTAAAACAGAGAACACCGACAAGATAATGGGTAAATTCAATAGCACCAACGACTTCAAAGAGGACGCAAACGCTAAAAGTTAAAAACACTGATTAATACAAAAGTTAGAGATATATCTAAAAGTGGTAAAGATAAAGAATGCCTACAGAATAGAAATAATCATCTTATATTCAAACACAAAATTAATGCGACTAATGCATAGTGCAATAAAGAAGCTGAGTAATCTATTAAGCTTATGCTAATCTTAATTTAAAACATAAATTTAGGCTTTGAGCTAAAGTGAATTAACTTCCCATATGCCTTAAATACTCTCGTATAATAATTACTTAGCATTTTCCCCCAACGCTTCGAGCGCGTAAAATAGCTTGCTGTCACTAAATATGACGTCTGCACAATAAAAGTTCTGTACATTAAAAATCGTTTCAAATTCAATTATAAAAATGTAACCCATTTTATATAGATCTATTAAATAGAGACTGCGGTATGTAAAACACTACTTCATCTCCAATCGCTATCTGTTGCTTTATTATCAAGGTTTCCAGACATTTTAATCTAAAGATTAATTATTAATGAAAAATATTTTCAATAGTTTGATCAAAAGTATAGTCAGCAGACGATTTTGGTATTTGAAGCGCAGCTTTAGTACTATGGTTACAAATCGAATCAAAAACTGTATAAAAATTGAATTATAAAATCGTCTGCTAAAATTATAAATTAAAATATCCCAGGAATGGTTGGCTGTGCACTAATAGAATTACTTAAGAAAATTTAGGATATTGGTTTTTGCGCTTGATGGTATAAAACGAGGAATGTTCTGTGTCTAGCCGTTCTCGAGTTATAGCTGGAAGAATGTTGGGGAAAAATATTAAGAGTTTTATAAATTTTTCGGTAAAAATTTGAAGATTAAAATTTTTTTTCACTACCTTCAGGTCCTCGGTGATCTAACGAGAACCGGTGTTTTCAGCACGGTAGGGCCGTTGGCCACAGGACCTAAAGGTAGTGAAAAAAATTTAACTACCTTTAGGACCTGTGGCCAACGGCCCTACCGTGCTGAAAACACCGGTTCTCGTTAGATCACCGAAATCAAGCAGCATCGGGTGCGGTTAGTACCTGGGTGGGTGACTACCTGGGAATACCGCATGATGTTGGCACATTTCGGGCGTGGTAGCCCGGTGGTTTGTGCGCTGAATTTGCACGCTGCCACAACTGCCGCCGTGTTCATGCGGAGTACGATCCGTAAACATGTAGGTCCGTAAGGCCTTCCGAGAGGTTGGCGGTAGGGGAAGGAGGGTACGATCCCTGTGGATGCCTCCCCCACTGGGTTCCGGTCTAAATTGGGTGGCACTTCCCGACCGTCCAAACTGTTTCCTTACACCTTTCTGGTAGGTCGGACGGTCTGGGTCTCAACAACAACAACAGCAACAAGCTTCAGGTCCTGACCCACGTATATAAAAAAATTTCAAGTTTCTACCTTTAGCAGTTTGGGCTGCAAGTTTATCATTTTGCCACATCCATTTATATGATACAGACAATATTTATCTAGGAAGGCGAGTGGGTCTTGTGTGTTTAAAGATTTTAGGAGCGCTTCAGCAGGACGGATAAAAGAGAATCTTCTATAAATTTTTACTCCTGTCATATGACAGGCTTAGCACCAGACTTGAAATTGAGCACCGTAAAGAATATCCTTTGTATTTCAAACTTTCTTCTTTCCCATTAAAAGTATGCTCTAACTTCTGAAATAATATATGACAATACCGAAAAAATGTGTTATGAAACATCATTTAAGTACTCCGTACAATAAGCGAATATAATTTATCTGTCAATTTATTTTCTTATCCATTTAGTTTCTTTTCAAGGAAAATGCATAACTTTACTGGAAAGGTGATTTGCCCTTGGAAAGGGAATATTAAGAACACGTTTCTGAGAAACGGAGTATATAAGAACAATGACATTGCGCATAAGTTTTATTTCTTTATGCTGAGATTTCTTTTATACCGAGGGGTTACATGCATCAAAGTTGAATGTCTAACAAATTTAGCAACTGTCGCGTGGGTAGAAATACATTTGCCTTCTTAGTAATTATTATTTACCATACGTAGTATTGAGAAAGTATTGTTTTCACGAAAATTTTCGATTTCGAGATTTTTATGCCAATATACGTTTTAGGACCTCTTGAATCCATTTTGCCCACAGTTAGACACATAGATGTACGGACATCGTTAAGAAATGGTTGATTTTTATTTAGGGATACACAAAACTTTTAAATTTATTGGAATCTGAGAAGTGCATTTTCCAGACCCCTGCAATACTTTCTCTTAACATATGGTAAGGAAAGAAACTGATGTGGGCAACACATGACTTTCCCTGGGGACTCATATTCACGTTCTCTTTATATCTTTAACATTTCATTAAATTGAGTTTAATTTCATAAAATAACACTAAATTTGCACTTCTAATTCAATTTTTGTTTTTATTTGGTAACTGGATATTTTTTCTAAGGCGGCGTACAAACATGCGAAAAAAATATCCCGAAAACAGTTAAGTTAGCCCTAGAGTAATGGGGTTGGTCTTATTCTATCCTTTGTCATAAATTACGTATAAAACAAGCACTTAATGGATACATTTGAGCATACGTAGTCATTTATTTCAGATTTTGGCGATTTCTTCGGGTCATTTCACAAAAAGACAGGTTCTTCTTTTCCGAATCGTACCATAATCTAATCACAACTAGAGTATACCACAAGTGACTTATCTACCAAATTTTGTGAAATTTTGTCAATTAGTCTTTTAGCTAGAGTGAATACATGAGACTTTTGTGGGCCATTTCGCAAAAAAGGCTGGTTCTTTTATTTCGAACCGTATAAAACTCTAATCAGCACCAGGGTCACACACAAGTGAATTACCTACCAAATTTTATGAAATTCGGTCCATTAGTTTTTGAGTTAGAGTGGATACATACATTGCACAGACGCACACAGACGTCACGCTAAAAATAGTTTTTCGTATTCTAGAGGTCTCGAAACGTGTAGATCCGTCGAAAACTCGAGTTGTAATTTTCGGCATGATTCCAATACCTTTCTTATACATTACCATGTATTGCAGGGAATGTAATAGACGTGCGTATGTACAATATAATGCATCAAAAAGCTCTTTTCACTTAAATATAAAATCTTGATCTCATATAACGACGTTGCCAGAATCTGACCGGTTTATAGATGCAAGTATCAATCAAAAAGAAATTGTAATATAATGCTCATTGATGTGCGTAGTAGTTCCTTGTATTCCAGCTTCGTATAACTGGTAGATATTTCTTAAAAAAAGTGTTTTTTAAGTAAATCCTCGACCACGGAATTTTTCAACTTACCCCGCCATCACTCCACGAATTTTGCCTCCTCCCCCCCGAATAAAATTTTATGAAATTTGGTCCATTAGTTTTTTGAGTTAAAGTGGATACGCACATTGAGCAGACACACAAGCAGACACATATCGGTTTAGTAAGTGCCGAAAATTGGCATTTTATTTTTTGGAATTCTTTTTGTCAAAGGTGTTTAATATTAATTTTCATCCAAAATATTTTCGTGTTTTTTCGCTGGCTGTGGGAAAAAAAAAAATATCCTGAAATATTAGAATATTTCATTTTTCGAAAAGTTTTCCATTTATATAAAGATAAGGAAAAATTCCAGTCTATGTATAACACATTTTTCTATTGAGGAATCGCTTTAATTAAAGTTTCGGTTAACTTTTTTGGTGCTTTTGTTAAGAAATTTGAGTATAATTTGTTAGTTACGAGTATACTGTTTCTTCTTTGATAAAATACTGAATTGAAATACTTTGTCGCTGTTTTAAAAGAAACATGAAAAGGAAGATTTTCGTATTAATATTATGTATGTGGTGCAAAATTGTTTGACATATATTTTTTTCCTACCGGATAAATGGTGAAGTTAAGCTTTTAAAATGAATCCAATATAAAACTGTATATCAGACATGAGCTGTAATTAAGTTTTTTTTCCCATTCTGAGAAATGCTTTTAAAACCAGCGTTTTCCATGTATTAGGGTTTGTGCCTAAATCGATTATTTCACAGCAAAATGTGCCTCCCGTATTGGGTAATTGTAAACGAAATGTTTAAATAGCTAGTGCCTAACATTATGCCTCAACTAATCTGCTGCCAATACTGCTAATATATTTGTTCGCTATATTCCAAAATTGAAAATGTTTGCGGGATCTTTCTATAGACTTCACTCTTGATTGTTTCGGTAAATTCATAACACACACACAAACACACACACACAAACAAACACACACATATAAACATACACATGCATACATACGCATGCATACATACACGTACACATTTACAAATATATTCAAACATACACATTTAAATATATATATACATACACATACATATACATGCATACATGTATATAAATACATACATACGCATGCATACATACACACGTACGCATGCATACATACACACGTACGCATGCATACATACGCACGTACGCATGCATACATACGTATACACACATACATATATATATATAACTACATACACACTTACAAATATACATATATGTATAACTACATACACACATACAAATATATATATATATATATATATACATACGTACATAAAAATGTATACATATACATTCATACACATACATATATATAAATACATACACACATAAATATACATACACATATAAATATATACATACAAATATATACATATACACACATATATATAGAAACGCACATACGTACATACATCCATACAACATATATACATACATACACACATACGTATACACATACAAACATACGTATACACATACACACATACGTCGTATACACATACACACATACGTATACGTATACACACATACGTATACGTATACACATACATACGTATACATATACACATACATACGTATACACATACATACGTATACGTATACACATACATACGTATACGTATACACATACATACGTATACGTATACACATACATACGTATATATGTATACACACATACATACGTATATATATATTCACATACATACGTATATATATATACACATACATACATATACACACATACATATATATACACATACATATAGACACATACATATATATACACATACATATATACACATACATACATATATACACATACATACATATATACACATACATACATATATACACATACATACATATATACACATACATACATATACACATACATACATATACACATACATACATACATATACACATACATACATATACACATACATACACATATACATATATATATATACACTACATACATATACACATACATTATATATATATATATATACACAGTGAAACCTGTCTATAACGATATTGTCTATAACGATAAACCTGTTTATAACGATATTTTCCACGGTCCCGACGGAGTTCCTATAGTTTAAGTGTATATCGAACTTGTCTATAACAATAATTTGCTTTTGAGTGAACCTGTATATAACGATAATTTTGAGTATTTCAAACTTTTTTCCCTGTGTTGTGTCCAAGACTTTTTGAACTTTGGACTAAGACTTTTACAATAGCAGACTTAACACAAAGGCTGAAGTTCATCCTAAAGAGGAATAATGTTCTATGTACCGACTATGTACCAAAATTACCAAACCCTTTGGCATAAATGTTAAACAAGCATGTGACATGATCTCTGGCAGTTGGAGTTCTGTGCAGTCATCTACCATACGAAATTGTTGGCAGAAGGCAGGTTTTAATTTCAGGTCGTGCAGTGATGAAGAACAGTCTGACAGCGATGAGAATTCTTAACAGAATCTTTCTGAAGAAGAAAATTGTGTGCTGCACCTAAGTAATTCTTTGAATGCATTCAAAGTTTCCACGAATATGCACTCTTCAATAAATCCAGAAGACTATTTGAATTTGGATGAAGGTTTATTAGTGTTCAGTGGGAGCACCGATGAGGACATGATTGTAGAACTGAAAGAAAATGATGATGTTAGTGAAGTGGAAGATGAGGAGTCTGGAACAGAACCACCACCCAACACAACAGCTGAAGATGCTGTTAAAATGATCGAAACATTACAGAATTTTATTCCTACTTTACCAAATGTTCCAGATGTATATCTGAATTCGATAGAAGCTTAAAAAAATATGTATATGACGGCTGCATTCTCTGCAAAATCCAAGCAAACGAAAATATTGGATTACTTCGCATGTTAAATTTTCCTTCGTCCTATTTAAGGATTCCGATTTTATTTTTATCAATTATCCATTTTTTAATTGCTTATTAGAAATGTAGTTAAACTATACGCCGTGTTACATTTTCGAACTGCAATTTGAATCTTATGATTTAGGTTCATAAGATACTACATATGTTTCATATTTTTTTCCTAATCTGTAATACATTCATTAAAAATCTAAGTTCACCATAATACTGTAGTATTATTCAGTCATGCAATTTCAACATATATTATTATAATAACGTCACACCCATGTTAAATAACTTCCATTATAGAGTGTAGCAAGTTCAGCCCTGTCTATAACGATAAATTGTCTATAACGATATTTTTTCTCGGTCCCTAGAGTATCGTTATAGACAGGTTTGACTGTATATATATATATATATATATATATATATATATATCACACTACATATATACTGATACATACATATATATATGTATATATATAGAAGAAAGGACTTTATTGACAAGTGAAAGAAAAGGGAAACTCTGCATGGTTTGAAAACTTCATCAAAACTTATTTACTTAGTTAAATTCATGAAAGGCAACTTTCACAGTGGTTAAATTATATTGTTTGATTCATGAAATTATAAAATTATATAGTTTTATGGAGTTATAAGATTATGTTGTTTGATGCACGAAATTATAAAATTATATTGTTTGATGCATGGAGTTGGAGGGAAAAGGATGTCATGCTGTTAATGAAACAGAGTCACTGAAACATATGAGTTAATGAAACATTTTATAATAACTCTTTATTTTAGTGCTTCCAATCGATTTCGAGATAGCTTTAAGACGGGAAGTTAGTTATATTTGTTATAATGTAAACAGAAACGGCATGGAAGTGCCGATGAAACAGTTGATGACGATATTGAAAGAAAAATAGTGAAAAATTAAGCTGATAGACTTCGAGCAGAAGAAAGTATTGAAAATAATTTCAGTCAAAGAAGAAATTCAAAACTTAGATACAATAAAATTGTTATTTGCAGAGTCTTGTCGTTAACATTTTCACAGATGCATAGTGCGGGCCAACGGCCGTACCGTGCTGAAAACACCGGTTCTCGTTAGATCACCGAAGTCAGGCAGCATCGGGCGCGGTTAGTACTTGGGTGGGTGACCACCTGGGAACACCGCGTGCTGTTGGCACATTTCGGCCGCGGTAGCCCGGTGGTTTGCGTACTGGATTTGCACGCTGCCACAACTGCCGCCGTGTTCATGCGGAGTACGATCACGTTAAACATGTGGGTCCGTAAGTCCTTCCGAGAGGTTGGTGGTAGGGGATGGAGGGTACGGTCCCTGTGGATTCCTCCCCCACTGGGTTCCGGTCTAAATTGGGTGGCACTTCCTGGCCGTCCAAACAGTTACCTTACACCTTTCTGGTAGGTCGGACGGTCTGGGTCTCAATCAACAACAACAGATGCATAGTGCTCGATATGCGCGGGTAGTTAATATTCGTTATTTTTCTTTCTAAAATTCTCGACTGAGGCTACTGTTGCACCAAAATGAAGAGCCATTTTTAAACAGAACTGCTGCCGTAATAATATTTACAGCTTAAATATTTCTGATCCTCATGAATTGGACAATGGCAATATGAGAAATATTCATGGAATATTGAGGTTCCAAGTTCTAGTGCCTATCTGTATAATATGTGTCTACCATGATTTTGTTCTTTGTGGACCCTCCAGTGACAGAGATGGATGAATCTCTTCACACTTATAGTATCGTCCTCAAGACCGAACCAAACAGAGCCGAATCTTCGATTTCAGATAAAATGAGACAAAATGTGTGTGTCTGAAGGGGAGGGGGGTTGAAAAGCCTTTTCAGATCCTCTTCCGGTGACATAGAGAGCTAAAACTTTGCACACGTACAATATTGATCACGGAATGAAACTTAATTGAGTGCAATTTTCCATAAGGACAATTGTATTTTACGTTAAACACACTACATATTTAAATAAAGTAAAACCTATTTAAAAAAAAAAAACCGAAATTTAATTTTTTAGTACATGTTAGTTTCCCTGTCTTTGATAGGCTTAAGCACTAGTTACTTCATAAGCACCACAAGTTGCAAGTATAAAATTCAGACATTCAGTCTTGAAAATAATGCATTTAAAAATTACAAAGAATGTCATCAAACGATTAGGGCAGCGTTGTCAAAATTATATTTTCGTCTTCAATGCTAAGTCATTTTACTTTCCCTGCAATACGTGGTAATGTATAGGGAAAGTATTGGAATCATGTCAAAAATAGCAACTCGAGTTTTTGACGGATCTACACGTTTTTGGGACCGTTAGAACACGGAAAAACTACTTTTAGCGTGGTGTGTGTGTGTGTGTGTGTGTGTGTGCAATGCATGTATCCACTCTAACTCAAAATTAATGGACAAAGTAAGTATCTTGAGGGTCACCCTGGTGCTGATTAGATTTTGGTACGATTCTGAAAAAAAGTAATCGGCCTTTTGTTTTGCAAAATGGCCCTCAAAAATCGTCAAAATCTAAAATAAAAAATTACGTATGATCAAATATATCAATTAAATGCTTGTTTTATACATGATTTTTAACAATGAAAAGAATAAGACCAACTCTATTACACTAGGGTTAACCGTTCTCGAGATATTTTAGTTTTTTCGCATTTACGCTGCATCACCGTTGAAAATCGTGACTTCTGGGTTACTCTGTTGCTAATAAAATTTTGGTACGATTTGGAAAAAGAATCTGCCTTTTTTGCGAAATGGCCAGCAGAATGTGTAAAAATCTAAAATAAAAGATTGCATATGCTCAAATGTATCCATTAAATGTTTTATTATACGTAATACTTGACAATGAAAAGAATAAGACTAACCCCATTGCTATAAGACTAGCCTTTCTCGAGATATTTGAATTTTTTCGCATTTTTGCTACGATGAGTTTGAAAATACACCAAGTTCCCCAAGGAAAACGAAAATTGAATTAAAAGTGCCATTTCAGATCCTTTTAAAATAATGATGTATGTTATTTTGTGCAATTAAACTTCATTATTTAAGAATTATTAAAGAATTACTTAATTAGATTAATACTTATATAATCAATATATTAATATTAAAGAAATACTTAAATAGATAATAAAACTTAATTAAATTTTTTAAGAATTATTAAGAAATATGAAAAAGGAAATGAAATTGAGTCTGTAAGAAAAGTCATGTATTGTACACATTATATTTTTTTCAATACAAAAGTTGATTCTTGGAACGAAGACTAATAATTAAATATAGCTAAGCAATTTTCCAAATAAAATTTTATATCTAAAAGTTGGGAACCCTTTTTATTGCTGCATTTTTCATCAATCGTTCCTTTGTGGGAGATGTCAAAAGATGAAAGAAATGCCAGGGAAAGTTTTGTGGAGGAAATATGGCAGATACTACTCTTTTGATGTCAATTCGCCCTTCGTTGTGATATGAATTAGCTTATTACTTACAGATGGAATAAAAATCAAACAGGAAAAGTTTTTAATGCTGTTAACATTATTATTGAAATTTGTGAAATATTGATCTTGCATCAATAAGTAAAATGCACTTTATGCGAAAGTTAAGGAGAACTTGTGCTACGTATATAAGTACAAATAACACAGTAATTCAGTATGCAGCTGTTTCGAGGACACGCTGGATTCACCTTCGTCAGTGCACGAGAGAACCAACAAATCCGAAGTCCAAAAAAGGAATGGGCTGATTCCTCTTTTGGACTTCGCTTTTGAAATGAGATAGAGTATGTAGGGAAATTCTATAGGGAAATGACTTTTGAGTCTGTAGGGGAATTCTGTAGGGAAATGAATTTGAGTCTGCGTGGTTAATTCTGTAGGGAAATGCATTCGAGTCTGTAGGGAAATTTTGTAGGGAAGTGAATTTGATTCTGTAGGGAAATGAATTTGAGTCTGTAGGGAAATTCTGTAGGGAAATGAATTTGAGTATGTAGAGAAATGAATTTGAGTCTGCAGGGAAATTCTGTAGGGAAATGAATTTGAGTCTGTAGGGAAATTCTGTAGGGAAATGAATTTGAGTATGTAGGGAAATGAATTTGAGTCTGCAGGGAAATTCTGTATGGAAATGAATTTGAGTTTGTATTGAAATTCTGTAGGGAAATGACTTTGAGTCTGAAGGGAAATGACTTTGAGTCTGTAGGGAAATTCTGTAGGGAAATGCATTCGAGTCTGTAGGGAAATTTTGTAGGGAAGTGAATTTGATTTTGTAGGGAAATGAATTTGAGTCTGTAGGGAAATTCTGTAGGGAAATGAATTTGAGTCTGTAGGGAAATTTTGTAGGGAAGTGAATTTGATTTTGTAGGGAAATGAATTTGAGTCTGTAGGGAAATTCTGTAGGGAAATGAATTTGAGTATGTAGGGAAATGAATTTGAGTCTGCAGGGAAATTCTGTAGGGAAATGAATTTGAGTCTGCAGGGAAATTCTGTAGGAAAATGAATTTGAGTCTGTAGGGAAAGTTTGTAGGGAAAGTCTGTAGGGAAATGAAAATCCGATTTTTTTTTAATTTTTTGGAGGGGGGGGGGGATCAGACAGTTTGATATATTAATAGAATGCCATTTTTTCTGTCAGAATAGGACCACAAATGATGAAGTTATAGACGATGAAGCTATTAAATGTAACGTTTGCAGGTGCTCCAACGGGACAGCAGGCGATTTGTGCAAGCCATAAGCGCAAACTAGAAAATAACGCTGTTGTCGACGCACAGAGGTTGCAGATTTAAAATGTAAATTTTTTTATTCTTCTTTACTAGAATTGTTTTAGAACTGAACTTGAAGAGTGTATATATTAGAAGAAAATTTATATATTAGGATCTGTATTGATCTCGGTAGATACTTTTATTCGTATAACCCAATTGAAAGACGACGAACTTATATACTCTCCGTGGCGATTTCTGGAAAAGCCCCTAACTCTTGAAGCTCTTAGCCGATTTACAAAATTCGAGAAGTTTCCAGAAAGCGCCAAAATTCGCCAAGTTCGTGATATTTCGCAAAATTTGTCACGAAGGCCCTCGAAAATGTTGTCAAGATAAGTGATCTAATATTCGTAACCCTATGATGTCACTTCCGGTGCCTACTTCCGTTTTATCTTCGTCACATTTATTTCATAATTTGCTTCGTACCCCGCACCTTAAAATATTTCACATCAAACATTTCCGTTTTATAGAAATGTAAGCAAGTTGGCGTTAAGACAAACAAACAAATTATTTAACAACTGCATACATTATGCAATTTTAAAGTAGTAATTTTGTATGTTATTTTGCGTGGAAAAATAAAATTTACATCTCATTTCAACGAGTAAACAAGAAAGATCAATAATGTATAAAGCATTGATTATGAAACACTTTCCAATTGAAATGCAATTCTCTTTAAACATCTCTAAAATGCGATACATTCAGAAATACAATAATTTATTTCACTTGAAAACTTAAAACTTCATCGAAAACAAATGAACTTTATTCAAATGATGTCATCGAAATATAAATCGACTGATTCGCTATGTAAAAGCAGTGAATATTTCATTCATCCACTTTTATTCCAAACTCCAGAGTTAAATAATTTTGCGCGAAAAAAAAATTCAACAATTATTATGCATCTCATATTACAATCACTTGTTTGCATTCTGCATCCATTAAAATTAGTCGTCGTTGTAGAAATAATCAAAGTTTGATCATTTAAACTCAAAAACATTGTAATTGCGTTGGAGCAGAATATAGATGCAAAGAAAATACGCTAAAATAAAGCGGTTTTAGAACGGATGCAGCACTAAATGTAAATTAAAAAAAGCTTTAAAAATCACGATGTTGACACTGGGATAAAAGATGGATGCCATATTTAATTTTGATGTGGATCGCGTGATCTCTTCATATTATATAGGTATTTATTATTATTTTCATTTTTATTATAAAAACAAATTTTGCTGAAATACTTTTTATATATTTTATGGGATACTTTGAATATGTCCTAAAATTTTTGAGGCAATTTGTGAATTTTAACTTTGCTTAGAAAATGTTTGAAAAATTAGGTCCCATAGGGTTCAATGTATTTCATTTTTTCAACCCGGGTTCAATCCAAAACCAATTGAGTGATATTATTCATTTACATTCTCATATGTCCCACAGATCGTCTCAACAACATATTTAAATTTCATTTTGAAAGTTATTTTTAAGGCATTTATTGTGCAAACTGACGGACAGACAGACAGGCAGAATGACCGAAGTCATAAGCACTTTTAAACTATGTTGTAAAGTGTTAAAAAAGAAACCACAATTTAAACTTACCGAAAAAGTCACGTGCTGCTCACGTCAGATTTTTGCAGCTTTTGAAACCTCTTCAAAATGTTTTAAATTAGCATTTTACTAAAAAATGAATTCTTTAACAAGTTATGCTCAAATTTGACAAAGGATGAAGTTAACACACTTTATTTAAAAAAAAATCATCAAGGAAAAGTTTGTTTAATATAATCCAGAATTTTTATTATTTTTCCCTAAAAAGTTTCCAAACTTTTTTCCCGAAAGATGAAATATTCAGAGATTCCAGAAAGAATTTTTCTCGTTTTTCCTCGTCCGCAACCACCGAAGCAAGCCATGAGAAAATTAAAAGATGAAAATTAATAAACACTTCCGACAAGAATTAAACCGTATTATAAAATGTGATTTTTCATAGTCTTCATTTTCATTAAATCGACTTTGCCTGTCGAAATACAAACTGGATTTAGGAAGAAAAACTTTTACTTTCCCTGTAATGTATATTTTCGAGTTCTCAACAGATCTACATGTTTTCAGCACCCTATAACACGAAAAATCTGTTCTTAAAGTAACGTTTGTGTGTGTGGGTCTGTCTTATGTGTTTCTCTCTCTCTCTCTCTCTCACTCCCTGTGTATATGTGTGTCTGTCTGTGCACTGCAAATATCCACTCTAACTCAAAAACTAATGGACCAAATTTCATAAAATTTTAAAGGTGAGTCACTTGTGGGTGACCCTGGTGGTGAATAGATTTTGGTACGACTCGCGGGATAAAAGAACCTGCCTGTTTTTGCGAAATGACCCGTAAAAATTATATGTATCCATTCTAGCTAAAAGTCAAATTGACCCAATTTCGTAGAATTTGATAGATAAGTCACTTGTAGATAATTATGGTATTGATCAGATTTTGGTACGATTCGTGAAAAATAGAATCTTCTTTTTGCGAAATTGGTCCACAAAATCACCAAACTCTAAAATAAAAAATTACATATGCTCAAATGTGTCAATTAAATACTTGTTTTACATGTAATTTTTGACTATGAAAAGAATAAAATACTCCATCCCCCATTACTCTAGAACTAGCCGTTCTCGAGATACAGTTTTTTGCATTTTTGTTACGCCGCCTTTGAAAATGCGTCCAGTTTTCAAAACAAAAATTGAATTAAAAGTGCAAATTTAGTGTCATTTTAGATAATTATGAGTGTTATATTGTGCAAATAAACTCAGTTTAATGAATTATTAAAGAAATAAAGAGAGGATGAATTCGAGCCTGTAGGGAAAGTCATGTGCTGCCTATATTAGATTTTTTTTCTTTTAATACATTTTTTTTTATCCAACTAGTATTTAAGTCTGCCAAAGACAGGGAAACTACCACTCTTAATAATTAAGTTGCGACTTTTTTTTAAATAAGTTTTATTTTGTTTAACAATGGTGTTTACCGTCGAAAATAGTTGTCTCAACAGAAAATTGGTCCAGTTAGGTTCTGCCGCGTCGTCGAGTTTCAGCCTTTTATGTCTCCGGTGGAGGCTTTGGGAGGGTTCTGAAGAAGGAGGGAGTACCCACTGGGGAGTTGCTTAACGGTTTGGGAAGATTTATGTAATCTTTGAACCGGGAAGGATAAGGCTTCTAAATATACAGGCTGGCGCACCAGCAGCCATCTTGGCTCCCAATTGAAGCGAAGGCTGTACATGCTGAAGAGTGGATTATTTTCTCGTCTTTTTCTCTGGATTTTGAAAAATTTAAATATTCTGGACTACTTTCTTAAATGATTAGTACAAGTTTTTGAAAGCAGAAGCATCTATTTTACAACTAAATTACGTATCAAATCTCAGCCATGTAACATGTCCGCACCACTGAAATAGCACAGGAAGACAACAACTGACTAAACCGGTTGGAGTCAAAATGGCGGTTGCGTCAGCTTGTGTGTTTAGGAGCCTTAGGGAAGGGTATATAATATCCGAATACGTCAAGTTCTGTCTGATAGTCGATACTATAAGTGGGAAAATATTTAGCTTTTTAGTCAAAGGGTATTATATTAATAAAGGTCATAATATTTGAAGGGTATAATATCAAAGAGTATAATATTTAGTCAAAGGGTTTCTGGATGGTTTGAAAATGCTGTTCGCACCCCTCCATTTTCACCGTTCTCCTGGGAGAGGGTAAAGGGGGATTGTTTGCACCGTTAGGTTCTGTACCGTAATCGATACATTAACATATACAGAGATTTATCCTTTTAGGTCACCGTGGAGTTTCTGGAGGGACAAAAATGCGTTAGACAATTATATATAGGGATGGCTTTTTTAACTCATTCTCAAATTTACCTACGGGTCCATTGATCTGGAAACAAAGCAGTTACAAATCCGCGACCGTTTTCTTCGAACTGAAACACGCTTGCTTCTTCATTTGTCACCTAAATTATGCAAAACTTACTACAGCTGTCATCTGGAAACGTGCAAGATAACTAACGACGCAGTGATTTTTTTTACATTTTATTTTTATCCATCTTGGATGAGTTAAAAGGGAAAGTAGCATCTGAAGCACGCAAACATGCTAAAACCCATCTAGACAAGGCCTCCGTGTGGGTGGTCAAGACCGTCGGCCTCTCTAGCAAGGTAATCCGGTTTCCTGACAACATGTGGGAAGACTCCCACCAGGTTTCGCTTTCAAAAACGAAACTGGTCCTCCACGTCTATTATGGTTATACCTAGAAGATAAACATTAATATTTGTTTCTGTATGTATGCAATCTCGGGTACAATGCCCTGTATATATGACGAGGCATGTGAAAAGGTATTACAGTGGAGCCCTCATATAGCAAAGATGCAATGGTTTCGTTGTAACTGATATTAGTAACAACAGATGGAAAGTTCATGTATGAGATTAACAATAAGAATGACTGCATTCTGTAATGAAATAGACAATGTTGTGAAATAGACAATCATTATAGGAAGGTTGAAGTGCATTTTATCCTTATTAATGATGAAAAATACGTAATTTTCTTTAGAACATTTGAATTTGAAACACATTTGCATAGGCCTTTTCTATTGCATTTAAATTGTCCCTATAATTAACGTTATGGGCTTCAAAATCATCAAGTAAATTGTGGAGCATCTCCACAGTAATTTCTGTTATTATTCTTCCTAAATCAATCTTCCTAACCATTTATTACTTTCCTTATATACATAATGTATAAGGAAAGTATTGTGACGGGGTCGAAAATTCGAATTCGAGTTTTCGACGGGAGAGCACGTTTCAAGCATCCCTGATCACGAATCAAGCATTTTTGAAGTGGTGTGTGTGTGTAAAAGTATGTGTGTGTGCGTGTGAAAGTATGTGTGTGTGTGTGTGAAAGTATGTGTGTGTGTGTGTGAAAGTATGTGTGTGTGTGTGTGAAAGTATGTGTGTGTGTGGAGACGATAACTGACGAAAGAATGGACCGATTAGAACCAAATTTGGTACAAAAATCACAATCCATAAACACTGGAAGCCTATTGTTTTTATACGCAATCGAATGTTCAGAACCCCTCTAAATTTTCGAATGAAATTTGAAAAAATCGCCAAGAAATCAAAACCGCTAAAAAAGTTATGCAAATAGACATTTCTTATGTAATTTTTCTTTAGAAAACGATTGACATAAATTTTAGGACGCTAACGTAAACAGTTCTCGAGATATTGCACATTTTTCAAAAAAAAATTATCAAAAAGTTATATAAAATTAAAAAAAATATTTCCTATTCAGAAACATGTTCACTTTTCATATGTAATACCATACGATAAATTGGGTGACATCATTTTCGTGGATCTAGCTCGTTCCATTCATGGAAAAAGATACTTTGAGTAATACTTTTGTATTTGAACGCCAATAGTCATTTATCTACTGTAAGAATAACTTATTTCTGTATAACGCTTGGCGAGATTTTGGCGACGAATTTGGCGCAATATCGCCAACTTGGCGACTTTTTGAAATGTTGCCAAATTAACGAAAGTCTCGCCAAATGGATAAAAATGACGCTAAATCAATGAAATTGACGACTCATTGTCGAAAATTCAATATATTTGGAAAGAATACTAATATCTACTATAAGAAAAACCTATTTCTTTTACTGTAAAAGTAGTAAATTCATTACATTATATAAGGAAAGTCATGTGTTGCCCACATCAGATTTTTTAATCGTATAAAGTGGCTACGTCTGTTATAACGTCCCATGAAATCTATCAATTGCTATCTTGTTATTGTCTAAATTCCGTTTTACTATATTTCGAATTTGGATTTCTTTTTTCACTAATACATTATTGAAAGCTTTTGATAAGTTTAGATTTTAAACTATTTGATTCTGTGGAGCTCCTGTACGTTTAATATCATAAGATCTTTATAGATGGATCCCATTGGTTATTTTTTCCCCCCGCCAAATTCTACATCATTGGAAACGCGGTCACACCCAAACTTAATGTTAAAAGCTCTTTAATCATGATAAATGGGAGGAATCGAGGTACTAAAATCTTTCCTCTTATCTGTAAATCCGGATCAGTGTTCTTTATGTGTGGCAAAAATATAGATTGATCTTCGATGGAAAATAGGCGATCGGGTATAAAAGACTCGTCAAAAATAATATTATGAAACGGAAAGTTAAAGGAAAATTTATTGGAATTTTTCTGACATCACCTCTTTAGAAAATGGCACACCTTCTACTTTAAATAATTATGATATTTGTAAATATTGATTATTTCTTGCTGTATTCCTGTTTCATTATTTATTAACATTTTCCAACATAGTTGAAAAGAGTTTATGACTTTGCTCATTCATTCTGTCTGTCTGTCCGTCCGTCCGTCCGTTCGCACTGCCGTAAAAGTGACTTTATTAAAATGAAATTTTAATATGTTGTTTAGACGGTCAGTGGAACATATGGGAATGTAAATGAATATATAATATCACTCAATTAGTTTTGGATTGAACCCGGGTTGAAAAAAGTACAAGACATTGAACCCTATAGGACTTAATTTTCAAACATTTTTTAAGCAAAGTTAAAATTCGCAAATTGCTTTGAAAATTTTAGGAAATATTCAAATTATTTCATAAAATATATAAAAAAAAATTGAGCAAAATATGTTCAGCAGTTTTTTAAATAAAAATTAAAATGATAATTACACCCTTATTATATGAAGAGATCACGTGACTTACTTCAAAATAAAATATGGAATCCATCTTTTTTCCCAGTGTCAAAATCGTGATTTTAAAGTTCTTTTAAATTTATATATAGTGTTCCATCCGTTCTAAAACAGCTTTATTTTTGAGTATTTTCTGTGCATCTATATTCTGTGCATCTCTTTGATTATTCAAACTGTATAATAAGGGTGTAATTATCATTTAAATAAAAATTAAAATGATAATTACACCCTTATTATATGAAGAGATCACGTGACTATATTCTGCGCCAAAGCAATTACAAAAGTTTTTAGTTTAGATGATCATCAAACTTTGATTATTCAAACTAAAACTAATTATTAAATTATTTGATTAAAATGAAGCCTAATTTTAACGTATGCTGAATGTAAACAAATTAAGCTGTAAGATGAGTTGTATTACTGAAATTTTTTTAAAGCAGAATTATTTAGTTCTGGAGTCTGGAATATAGGTGATATGAATGCAATATTCATTGATTTTACAAAGAGAAGCAGACGATTTACAGCATTGCCTTTTTCGGTGAAGTTTTAGGCATGGAGATAGAAAGTACTTTTACCTCTATCGTTTTAAGTTTCCAAGTAAAATATATTATTGTAGTACTGTGATAATTTAAAAAATATCACCGCTGAATGTATCGCATTTTAGAGATGTTTAAATAAAATTGCATTTCAGTCAGAAAGTGTTTCATAATCAATGCTTTATGCATGATTGATCTTTCTTGTTTTATATAATGTAGCGGTAGTTAAGTTCAATAAGTTTTAAATACGTATTTTTTATATAAATTTGGAAATAACACCTTTTACCCGAAGCAAAGTTCTAAAATATGAATCGCTATTTTGAATTATGAGTCCAGATCAAGCAATATTCGGTTCGAAACTTTTAGAAATTCTCAGCCATTTTAGCTCGATCGACTGCAATCAGAACTGTCATCACACTGCTTATACGAGTTGGGAGAAGACAAATGTTGGGAAAAAAGTGGTTCTAGTCCGATGGAGCCGAAGTGGCTTGGCGTGAATAACATTCTTTTTCGTGAGTTTGTCTTCTTTAGACATTTTCAAAACAGTTCAAAATATTGAAATTATAATCAGTCTATTTTGAAAATTTAGAATATGACCCGATATCAAATTGTGTATCTTTGTAGAGTTTTCGAAGGCCAACAAACTACTCGAAAACTTGCTTTCAGTTTTCGTTCCGATTTCAACCAGATACGAACTTGCTTGGCGGCATATAAATTAACCCCTTGATATACAACGACGTCACGGATACGTCGTATGTTTCATAAACCATTGTAGACGAAGTGTGTGGGACGCGGTCAGATTTAAATTTTGTCATGTGCAAATCTTACAGAAATGTAGGGGGCGTGCTTTATATCCTGAAACTACACTTAATGTCTCTTAATTCGTATGTCAAGGGGTCAAAATTATACAATATCTCTGACGAGATTTCAGATTCAACTGAATCTATGAACTTGCCTGGTGGCACATAATTATGTACTAACATTTCATATTCCTATTTCCTTAAGTCTTATCACAACCATTAAATAACATTAGAATTGAACATCATTTATTTTCATTAAAGTTATTTTTTGTTAACTCTATCGCCAAATGCGCCAAATGCCAACACTTCAATCACCAAATTTTAATTAAATTAACCAAATTTTAACTTAAATTGAAAATAATGTCATTTAATTCTCAAACTCTAAAAAATTCTTACATTCCTTAATAAATCTTATAAGAAAATTTGTTTACTGAAATAAGACACTTTTTTACTTTCCCTGCAATACATGGTAATATATAGGGAAAGTATTGGAATCATACCGAAAATCACAACTCAAGTTTTCGACGGATCTACACGTTTCAAGGCCTCTAGAATACGAAAAAACCATTTTTAGCGTGACGTCTGTGTGTCTGTGCAGATTTTGTATCCACTCTAACTAAAAAACTAATGGACCGAATTTCACAAAATTTGGTAGGTAAGTCACTTGTGAGCGAGCCTGGTGCTGATTAGTTTTGGGTACGATTCGGAATAAAAGAACCCGCCTTTTTTTGCGAAATGACCCGCAAAAGCTTGTATCCACTCTAGCTGAAAAACTTATGGACCGAATTTCAAAAAATTCGGTAGATGAGTCACTTGTGGGTGACCCTGGTGCTGATTAGAATTTTGAATGATTCGGAAAAAAATAACCTGCCTTTTTTTGCAAAATCGCCCGCAAAAATCGTCCAAATCTAAACTAAAGAACTAGGTATACTTAAATATATCCATTAAATGCTTGTTTAATACGTAATTTTTGACGACGAAAAGAATAAGACCAACCCCATTACACTAGGACTAGCCGTTCTCGAGATATATTAGTTTTTTTCGTATTTCCTCCACGCCACCTTTGAAAATAAGTCCAGTTATCAAATGAGAACGAAAATTGAATTAAAAGTGAATTAAATTTAATTTAAATAAAGAGAACGTGGATATAAGTCTGCAGGGAAAGTCATGTGCTGCCTATATCAGATTTTTAGCATTGTTTCGAAAACATCCACTGCCCTGTGGTTGTAGGAAGAAATAAAAAAGCGAGGCGTTACGTTCATCATCACAAAATATTAGAATTCAAGGAACAATTGGAAATATTTTTTTAAACTCCTCCGCTTAATAATACCCAAAATTTTTTTATTCAGATATCACCAAAATTAATAATTAGACTTTTGTTAAATCTTATTAACAGTTGTCAAAAGAAATGATTAATAAATCGAGCCCTGCTATATAAAAACTCTCAGAGGCTTTTGGAGTCCAGCATCACAAACATCAAATATTAGACCTCAAAACATCAAATTCTATAGACCTTCTGTCGATTTCTATCAGATTTATGCAGCGGGACCACATCGATATATTTCTCAACACCGAATTCTATTTATTCGAATCACTGACACTTAAAGCTGCAAACCAAATTGTACTGAAAATCAAAGCTTTATTTAATCGTGATAAAAAAGACCAGAAAACACTCAACTTGTCGCCCGTTTCTGTAAATTGGGTTCAATGACCTTCAGATACGATAAAAAACATCCTGATTCCTCAAGGGGCAGGAGGGGTGGATATAGATATTCGGGAACAAAAGATTCACACGCAAGTATGAAATCTTGTTCCTTGTGAAAATCTAATATATAAAAGAAAAAAAAATCCAATATACGCTCCAAACTGAAATATCTCCTAATCAGATAGGCATTGATAAAGATCAGAAAAAGTTTCTGATGAGCGAATTATTTATTCATCGCGCCGAATTTAAACTGCTTTGTATTGCTATTCGAGAATTACGTATTGATATTGTGAGCGTTCTTGTTATTTTTGATACAGTGAATTCACCGCCTTTTCCCATCAAACCATTGTGGATTCATTTTTTGAGTATGTGCATCCACGTCCGCAATAACTTAGAAATTTGGCATACTAAAAACTTTCCAGTTGGAGTAACCGATTTAAAGTGTAGATCCTCCTAAAGTTTCTTAACCCAAGCCTTTACACAATTCTAATTGTACTCCCAATCGTGTTACTTTTGCGATGAATGATGCTCCGCCATCTTCTCAGCACCCTATTTTTACTTTCCCTGCAATACATGGTAATGTATAGGGAAAGTATTGGAATCATGCCGAAAATCGCAACTCGAGTTTTCGACGGATCTACACGTTTCGAGACCTCTAGAATACGAAAAAACCATTTTTAGCGTGACGTCTGTGTGTGTGTCTGTGTGTCTGTCTGTCTGTCTGTCTGTCTGTGTGTCTGTGTGTGTGTCTGTCTGTGCAGATTTTGTATCCACTCTAACTAAAAAACTAATGGACCGAATTTCACAAAATTTTGTAGGTAAGTTACTTGTGGGCGGGGCTGGTGCTGATTAGTTTTGGGTACGATTCGGTATAAAAGAACCCGCCTTTTTTGTGAAATGGCCCGCAAAAGCTTGTATCCACTGTAGCTGAAAAACTAATGGACCGAATTTCACAAAATTCGGTAGATGAGTCACGTATAGGTCACCCTGGTGCTGATTAGATTTTGGTATGTTTCAGAAAAAAATAACCTGCCTTTTTTGCAAAATGGCCCGCAAAAATTGCCAAAATCTAAAATAAAAAACTGGGTATACTCAAATATATCCAATAAATGCTGATTTAATACGTAATTTTTAACGACGAAAAGAATAAGACCAACCCCATTACACTAGGACTGGCCGTTCTCGAGATATTTTAGTTTTTCGTACTTTCCCTACGCCACCTTTGAAAATAAGTCCGGTTACCGAATGAGAACGAAAATTAAATTAAAAGTGAAATAAATTTAATTAAATTAAAGGGAACATGGATATAAGTCTGCAGGGAAAGTCATGTGCTGCCTACATCAGATTTTTACTTTCCCTGCAATACATGGTAATGTATAGGGAAAGTATTGGAATCATGCCGAAAATCGCAACTCGAGTTTTCGACGGATCTACACGTTTCGAGACCTCTAGAATACGAAAAAACCATTTTTAGCGTGACGTCTGTGTGTGTGTCTGTCTGTCTGTGTGTCTGTCTGTCTGTGTGTCTGTCTGTGCAGATTTTGTATCCACTCTAACTAAAAAACTAATGGGCCGAATTTCACTAAATTTTGTAAGTAAGTCACTTGTGGGCGGGGCTAGTGCTGATTAGTTTTGGGTACGAGTCGGAATGAAACAACCCGCCTTTTTTTGCGAAATGGCCCGCAAAAGCTTGTATCCACTCTAGCTGAAAAACTAATGGACCGAATTTCACAAAATTTGGTAGATAAGTCGCTTGTAGGCCACCCTGCTGCTGATTAGATTTTGGTATAATTCCAATAAAAATAACCTGCCTTTTTTTGCAAAATGACCCGCAAAAATCCTCAAAATCTAAACTTAAGAACTACGTATGCTCAAATATAGCCATTAAATGCTTGTTTAATACGTAATTTTTAGCAAAGAAAAGAATAAGGCCAACCCCATTACACTAGGGCTAGCCGTTCTCGAGATATTTTAGTTTTTCTTATTTTTCCTACATCATTTTTGAAAATAAATCCAGTTTTCAAATGAGGACGAAAATTGAATTAAAAATGAATTAAATTTAATTTAAATAAATAGAACGTGAATATAAGTCTGCAGGGAAAGTCATGTGCTGCCCACATCAGATTTTTACTTTCCCTGCAATACATGGTAATGTATAGGGAAAGTATTGGAATCATGTCGAAAATCGCAACTCGAGTTTTCGACGGATCTACACGTTTCGAGACCTCTAGAATACGAAAAAACCATTTTTAGCGTGACGTCTGTGTGTGTGTCTGTGTGTCTGTCTGTCTGTGTGTGTGTCTGTCTGTGTGTCTGTCTGTGTGTCTGTGCAGATTTTGTATCCACTGTAACTAAAAAACTAATCGACCGAATTTCAAAATATTTGGTAAGTAAGTGACTTGTGGGCGAGTCTGGTGCTGATTAGTTTTGGGTATGATTCGGGATAAAAGAACCCGACTTTTTTTGCGAAATGGCCCGCAAAAGATTGTATCCCCTCTAACTGAAAAACTAATGGACCGAATTTCACAAAATTCGGCAGATGAGTCACTTGTGAGTTACCCTGGTGCTGATTAGATTTTGGTACGATTCGGTAAAAAATGACCTGCCTTTTTTTGCAAAATGGCCCGCAAAAATCGTCCAAATCTAAACTAAAGAACTGGGTATACTCAAATAAATCCATTAAATGCTGATTTAATACGTAATTTTTAACGATGAAAGGAATAAGATCAACCCCATTACACTAGGACTAGCCGTTCTCGAGATATATTAGTTTTTCGTACTTTCCCTACGCCACCTTTGAAAATAAGCCCGGTTACCGAATGAGAAAGAAAATTTAATTAAAAGTAAAATAAATTTAATTAAAATAAAGAGAACGCAGATATAAGTCTGCAGGGAAAGTCATGTGCTGCCCACATCAGATTTTTACTTTCCCTGCAATACATGGTAATGTATAGGGAAAGTATTGGAATTATGCCGAAAATCGCAACTCGAGTTTTCGACAGATCTACACGTTTCGAGACCTCTAGAATACGAAAAAACCATTTTTAGCGTGACGTCTGTGTGTGTGTCTGTCTGTCTGTGCAGATTTTGTATCCACTCTAACTAAAAAACTAATGGACCGAATTTCACTAAATTTTGTAAGTCACTTGTGGGCGGGGCTGGTGCTGATTAGTTTTGGGTACGATTCGGAATAAAAGAACCCGCCTTTTTTTGCGAAATGGCAGACAAAAGCATTTATCCACTCTAGCTGAAAAACTAATGGACCGAATTTCATGAAATTCGGTAGATGAGTCACGTATAGGTCACCCTGGTGCTGAAATAGATTTTGGAACGATTCAGAAAAAAATAACCTGACTTTTTTTGCAGAATGGCCCGCAAAAATTGTCAAAATCTAAACTACAAAGCTACGTATGCTCAAATATATCCATTAAATGCGTGTTTAATGCGTAATTTTTAACGAAGAAAAGAATAAAGCCAACTCCATTACACTAGGACTAGCCGTTCTCGAGATATTTTAGTTTTTCGTACTTTCCCTACACCACCTTTGAAAGTAAGCCCGATTACCGAATGAGAACGAAAATTGAATATAAGTGAAATAAATTTAATTAAAATAAATAAATAGAACGTTAATATAAGTTTGCAGGGAAAGTCATGTGCACATAAGATTTTTACTTTCTCTGCAATGCATGGTAATGTATAGGGAAAGTATTGGAATCATGTCGAAATTCGCAACTCGAGTTTTCGACGGATCTACACGTTTCGAGACCTCTAGAATACGAAAAAACTATTTTTAGCGTGACGTCTGTGTGTGTGTCTGTGTGTCTGTCTGTGTGTCTGTCTGTCTGTGCAGATTTTGTATCCACTCTAACTAAAAAACTAATTGACCGAATTTCATAAAATTTGGTAGGTAAGTCACTTGTGCACGAATCTGGTGCTGATTAGTTTTGGGTATGACTCGGGTTAAAAGAACCCGCCTTTTTTGCGAAATGGCCCGCAAAAGCTTGTATCCACTCTAACTGAAAAACTAATGGACCGAATATCACAAAATTTAGTAGATAAGTCGCTTGTAGGTCACCCTGGTGCTGATTAGATTTTGGTATAATTCTAAAAAAAATAACCTGCCTTTTTCTGCAAAATGGCCCGCAAAAATCATCAAAATCTAAACTTAAGAACTACGTATGCTGAAATATAGCCATTAAATGTTTGTTTAATACGTAATTTTTAGCGAAGAAAAGAATAAGACCAACCCCATTACACTAGGACTAGCCGTTCTCGAGATATTTTAGTTTTTCGTATTTTTCCTACACCATTTTTGAAAATAAGTCCAGTTTTCAAATGAGAACGAAAATTGAATTATAAATTAATTAAATTTAATTTAAATAAATAGAATGTGAATATAAGTCTGCAGGGAAAGTCATGTGCTGCCCACATCAGATTTTTACTTTCCCTGCAATACATGGTAATGTATAGGGAAAGTATTGGAATCATGGCGAAAATCGCAACTCGAGTTTTCGACGGATCTACACGTTTCGAGACCTCTAGAATACGAAAAAACTATTTTTAGCGTGACGTCTGTGTGTGTGTCTGTGTGTCTGTCTGTGCGTGCAGATTTTGTATCCACTCTAACTAAAAAAGTAATTGACCGAATTTCATAAAATTTGGTAGGTAAGTCACTTGTGGCGAATCTGGTGCTGATTAGTTTTGGGTACGATTCGGCATAAAAGAACCCGTCTTTTTTGCGAAATGGTCCCCACAAGCTTGTATCCACTCTAGCTGAAAAACTAATGAACCGAATTCCACAAAATTTGGTAGGTAAATCACTTATGGGACACCCTGCTGCTGATTAGATTTTGGAACGATTCGGAAAAAATAACCCGCTTTTTTTTGCAAAATCGCCCGCAAAAATCGTCAAAATCTAAACTAAAGAACTAGGTATACTTAAATATATCCATGAAATGCTTGTTTAATACGTAATTTTTAACGAAGAAAAGAATAAGACTAACCCCATTACACTAGGACTAGCCGTTCTCGAGATATATTAGTTTTTTTCGTATTTTCTCCAAGCCACCTTTGAAAATCAGTCCAGTTACCAAATGAGAACGAAAATTGAATTAAAAGTGAATTAAATTTAATTAAAATAAAGAGAACGTGGATATAAGTTCGCAGGGAAAGTCATGTGCTGCCCACATCAGATTTTTTGAATATTCTCGTCATGACCTTCTTGCGCTTAAACCTAACCCTTTTTACCGGCTTAAAGTGTCTATTCCTTCTCCGTTTGTGAATTGTACTTTTCAGGCTATTTCCTTAATTCAGCGTATTGTCCTCCAGAGAGTCCCTAAATTTGTTTATCCCCTTATTAATTCTAATTTTGTCAATTTAATTTCCCCTGTGGAGTATGATCTGCTTCATGTGGCTCGAGACCATAAGGATAGAGGTCGTTTTATAATGTATCGGCGGTCTATTATTAATTTTTAAAATGAGAAGAAAAGTAAAAATAATACTGGGTTAGTTGTTTTAGATGTTCCTTTGCATATTGAAATTGCGGAACTTAAATCTAATTCCGAATTTATTATATTATCAGCTGATAAGACTAATCAACTTGTTCTTGCCAATCAAGTCGATTATGTTAATTCAATGCAGAAGTGTATTGCTGAGATGGATTGCAACCAGGTTAAAAAATTCCCGATTGCGGTTATTAATGATTATTAGATCGATAGACTTAAAAAATCTGATGTGGGCAACACATGACTTTCCTTATATAATGCAATGAATTTACTGCTTTTACAGTTAAAAAAAATGTTATTCTTATAGTAGATACTTATATTCTTTCCCCAGATATTGAATTTTCGCCCACTAGTCGCCATTTTCATTGATTTAGTGTCAGTTTTATCCATTTGGCGAGATTTTCGTTAATTTAGCAACATTTAAAAAGTCGCCAAATTAATTAGTTTAAGAAATTAATTAAAATGGATACACGTTAATTCCAACAAACTATTAAATTAAAGACAAACACTCATAAGTTTAAAAAGTCATTTAATAAAACCACCTTCCTCGACGTTCAAAAGTTTACAAAGCCGAAGCACTTTTTGGGTATCACCATTGGGTGATGCCCGAAAGAGCTTAGGCTTTGTAAACTTTTGTATTTTAAGAAAGGCGGCTTTATTAAATGACTTTCAAACTTGTGATTGTTTGTCTTTAATTTAATAATTTGTTGGAATTGACGTGTATCCGTTTTAATTATTAAAGAAGGACATGGTGATGCCCGAAAGTGTTTAGGCTTTGTAAACTTTTATATTTCAAGAAAGGTGGTTTTATTAAATGACTTTTAAATTTATGATTGTTTGCCTTTAATAGTTAGTTTAATAAATGCTATCAGTGTCCAAACAGCTGCGAATATTAGGAATGAACAAAATATGCATATGATACAGCTTCCAATAGGAAAAACTTATGAAAATATGAATATACTACACATTTTATGCTTTCTTGTTTGTAGAAACCGATACATAGGACACAAGAAGCCAGTATACATATCCAGATATCGAGCACAACGGACCAGGGGATGTAGTAATCGGAGACTTACGTGGGCCGTAGGTTTTGCAACAGAAGCAAGTGTTTGTTAAGAGCGTATTCGAGAAACGAATATGTTGGTTGTCAAAGTCGGATAGTAATAATAAAAATAATGCAAAGAAATACCATTCACGGCCATGGTGGAAAAGATTCAAGTTACGTAAATCATAATACAAAATATTGATTTTAACAGGAAACTTTAGACGAAAAATAATAGAAAGAACAGTAAAGTACAACATAATTGAATCATATCAAATCATAGAGGTAAGCATTGATAGAAAATATTTTCTTTTCCAATTCTTTGTGTAATATAAAAATTTTGATTCCTATCGGGCAATAGGATATATAGCATTGCAGGGAATGCAACTTATAATTTCCATCCAATATCTGTAAGTTCTTTTCCCTATATCCTCGAAATAGAAATTCATAGAACGATACATTTTTTTCAAAACCCTGGATGAAAGTTCCCGTTCTCAGCAAAATTTTATCGGTGAGGGATATTCTCTGGAAAATCAAATCTAACGGTGCCTGACGGACTGAATCGAAGGGTAAAAAGTACTGACTCATCGTCCAACTCAAAAAAAGTGAACTCGTTTCTCACAGACATTTATTTCCAGAACTGTTTCGAGTCATTCATACGAAATTTGGCACGATATTTATAATCAGAGAGAATCGGGATCTTTTGGATTTTGAATGAGATCGAATCATAGGAAGACTCTCTTTTTGCTCAATTTCTTTTGAAAGATTCATGGAAGACAACATCTTGCTATTGAAGTACATATGCAGCTAGAATTGTCATATATTTCATGAAACCCGAGAACAAGTATTTATTTTATCCAACGCATGATTTTGACAGAAAAAATATTAACAGAGAAATTAATTGAAAAGAAAACGATTCATTCAAAATCTTTTGTCGTTTGGATATTATCACAACTCATTGATGTTTGTTTATGGTACTAAATAGGTAGTGAGTTAAAAAAATCGCATGTTCCAAATTTACAAATTTCGAAAGATGGAAAAAATACACTATAAGTTATTTCTGATGGAAGTATTCTGAATATCGATATTGCTCAATAACCAATCAGCTTGTTTGTTGAGCTTTACCCAAGTAAAACTGGTGAATTACTATATAAATTATACAAATGATTCACCAGTATATTGGGTAAGTTATGCAATACGCACATTTAATTTTTTATTTTCATTCATTTTAATGGACTACGTTTTACGTTTTCAGTTTCATATTTTTTGTTTTATTAATGAGAATTTATTTTTCAATTTAATTTTAATAAAATAATAGTGGCCATTGTCATTAATTTCATATCGTGAAAACTGTGAATTAATAAAACTAACAGCTTCAGAAGTTTACTGACCTATAGATATTTCTTACTGCTAGTAAGCCTTTGAACGCCAAAGGAGAGCTAAATAAAATCAGATGATCGTTTTAAAAGTAAGTCTTTCTTAGTGTTATGAAGCCTAGAGATGAAAGCTAAATAAGAGCTAGGCTTCATTTAAAATTTTCTCATTGTATCAATTTCTCGCCCCACATTTCGCATGTATATTTTTTTATTTTATCTTTTATCTAGTTTTAATTCACTTCAACTCTACTAGATGGCGCTACCAGTATAATTTTGTCATTTTGCTATCATGGCGTGAATAAGCTCTGATTTGGTGTTCAGCTCTGGACTATAAGGAAATCCATTTGTGTTGCAAGTTATGATGTATTTACTTTACTTGATATAATAATTATTGTGAGCTACCTTCTGCCCTGTTATTTTCTCCAAGAAGTTTCATCCGGAAATCTATGTAGTTTTCTTTGTCATTGTGGCTACTCCCGCTGCCGCGATCACTCAGTCGTACGACTCCTTCTCCGACAATGTGGAAATAAAGACCTAGAATGGAACATTAAAACATTAAGATCTACACTGGAATTAAGACCTACAATATTTATAATTAAAACAAACAATGGAGTATTAATACATTAATTTCAAAGTACTAAATTCATTATAAAACAAGAAAGATCAATCATGCTTAAAGCATTGATTATGTAACACTTTCCAACTTCAATGCAATTTTATTTAAACACCTCTAAAATGCAATACATTCCTAAGTAATATTTTAAAACTTATCACAATACTACATTAATTTATTATATTTGAAAACTTAAACCTTCATCGAAAAAAATGAACTTCATTCAAATGACGGCATTGAAATATAAATTGTCTGGTTTAAACATCCCTAAAATGCGATACATTCCTCGATAATATTTTTTAAATCATTATAATACTACAATAATTTATTATATTTGAAAACTTCATCGAAAACAACTGACATTCATTCAAATGACGTCATAGAAAAAATAACACGCCTGGCTCTCTCTATAAAAGCAGCATTTCATTCATAACATTTTCCCAATCATTTCATTCCTCACAGTACTAAAATAATTTATTTTATTTAAAAACTTAAGACCATTGAGCTACAAGTAATTAAACTCTATGCTTAAAACTTCATCGAAAAAAATCGCCCTTCTCTCTGTAAAATCAATGAATATTTTATTCATATCAGCTATGCTGACTTCATGAGCTAACTACTTTTGCGTTAAAAAAATACAGCAATTCTTATATAACTCATCCTACATATTTTGCTGTTTACATTTTACATCAGTGAAAAATAGACTTCGTTGTAGAAATAATCAAATTTGGACGATCATTTAAACTCAAATATATTGTCATTGAGTTGTTTCTGTATGTAGATGCACAGAATTTATGCAAAAATAAAGCGGTTTTAGGTTAAATACAACACTCAATATGAATTAAAAAGAACTTTAAAATCACGATTTTGAGACAAGATGGATGCCATATTTTATTTCGAAGTGGGTCACATGATCTTTTCATATCATGGTCACGTGATCACTTCATATTTTAAAAAACTACTGAATATATTTTGCTGAATTTGTTTTTATATATTTTATGGAATAATTTGAATATTACTTAAAATTTTCGAAGCAATTTGTGAATTTTAAATCCGTTAAAAAATGTTTGAAAAATTAGGTCCCATAGGGTTTAATGCATTTCATTTTTTCAACCCGGATTCAATCAAAACTAATTGGGTGATATTACTCATTTATATTCCCATAAGTCCTACAGACCGTCTGAACAACATACTAAAATTTCATTTTGATTGAGGCATTTTTACGTCAGTTATCGTGCTAACGGACAGACAGACAGACAGAATGAACAAAGTCATAAACACTTTTCAACTTTGTTGTAAAGTGTTAAAACGAAGTAAAATATAATATGGTTCTAAATTAAAACGAACGAATACTTTGTATAATAACTATATATATTAAAAGGACTTATCTGCATCCCTCTACAGTCAAATCAAATGCTCGTTATAATTGCAAACATTCTCCGGTTTTGAAACTAACATAACAAAAGCACATACTTTAAAAGACTATGACAAGAAACCCCCCCAAAATATAATTGGCAAGTTAATGCCGCTAGAGTGGCAGTTTCCCATAAGGAACTTCATATCATAAGAATCGTTATGATATTAACATACAACATGTAAAATGTCATCCTTACTGGATTAATTAGCTCTTGAGAAATAACTATATGAATAAGCAAAGTACTCCACTTTGGGCACAATCAATTATAAATTGGTTTACAACATAAAGTGCAGCTCAAACGAAACTTATGTATGCTTATTTGTCTTGATTCGCTCCGCATTTTACGTTGTAAACCAGTTTATTCTTAATTATACGTATGAATACGAGTATTGGCAATTTTCGCAGTTATGATTTTTAGAGAACAATAAGCAGATGTATTATGGACGTTCTAAGATATTTTTAAAATGTAGTAAAAATAATTTACGTTCCCACCCAAAAGAACAGCAGGGGAAAGTTTTCCCCTTGTTCCAAAATCTTATAAAATATAAAATTTAGAGAATAAATAACCATGTTCCGGACATGCGTGAACAATGTTGTATATGAAACACCTGTTGAATTAAATATTTCTACAGCTTTTTAAATGACTATACTTTCAAAGAAGTAAACCTGGCAGTACTGTGAATCTATGACTGTTTATTAATGGGGCTTCATCCACAAAGTCAAATTGTGATTTTCTCATAATAGTTGACAACCTAGCCATTTTTCTCTCTGAATGTAGCCCTCAGTGTTGCCGAAATTGAACGATGTCCACTGAAATTTTGAAACTGTCACGTAAAAACTAAGAGCAAACTTATTCTGTAAATGACATTTTTAAGCAATTCTATTTAGTTAGGAATGGGACTTTTATTTCAGATATCTGTATCTGTGGATCTGTTTTGCGATTTTTACACTCTTCAGCACGTACAAGTTGATAACTGTAATGCCAGAAAAACTTGCTATGTGCTAGAGTTTTGCGAACATCTGTAGTGGCTAATGAAATCATTCATCTTTGTCATTGCGGCGCGAAGCTTCAATGATCAGAATCGTAGTAAAAACACGAGAATGCAATAGCTATGAGCTTAGCCACCGGCGCCACTTCTATTTTTTGAACCCACTAGCGAGATTTTGGGCAGGGCGTCTTAATAATTATAATTTCTTGAATATTTATGTTATACTTTTTTTCTTGGTCCCCTTTACAGCTTGGGATTATCTCCATTGCAGAGTTTTACGGTATGGGAGTTCAACCTCCTGAAATTGGCCTCTGAGTCTCGTGCAGCCTAAATTTAATCTCAAAATTTGAAGCCAATTTCGTTGGTCATTAGAGGTTCCCAAAGTTAATTCTCAAAGCAAGTTTACCTGACGCTACGAAACCAGCCTTTGGATGCTGATAGCAGTGGCTGATAAGCTGTTCAAAAGAATATATATATAAAATAATCAGATTACAGCTCTACATTTAGGCTATTTATAAAATCTTTATTTTTAATACACATGTTTAAAAAATCAGGATAAATTGACAAGAATTGAAAGTTGATTTCGCAATGTAAGCGAGATTTTATCGTTAAACATACCTGACTACCATAAAAAGGTTTCTGAATTTGCTTTCGTTTTTCTGTTTCATCAAAAATATAAAGATCTTAATATCATTCTTCAAAACAAAAATGTTTATTATATCATAGATTTATCTAGGATGCTGTAATATTATTCTCACCTCTTTGGTCTTAATGCCTGGCAATTTTTCTTTTATCATCTAAAATAGTATTCGGATTCCAAATTTCAAACTAGTATTTCTAACTCCAGCAAAACTACTATGTATTCTGCACACAGGCGATCCTAAAAACTTTGTCAATTTAATATTCCGCACCACATTGTTCTCTGAATTTCCCCCCACACTTTTGATACTTACACAGATAAATCAAGCTTTTTCTCATTTGGCACAGATTTCAAAGACACTTGTCTGGAAAAATCGATTGGGGGGAATGTAGTTTCTTTATTTCCAGGAACCTAATGAAAAAGGAGTAAATATAGAAAGAAGAAATCGAGAAGGTACTATCTGTCCCTATGATCTCTCATCAGTCAAGATCTACAATGAGTATAGGAACTATTTTCTTCCGCGGATGGGATTTCTCAAGGTCGTAATGAACCGCTGAGGCGGAATAAATGTTTCAAATTTCGGGGCAGAGCTTCTATTTCATTCCAGGAAATTAAAATTGCACGTGATTACCCGAATCCTATTGCTGTGTATAGTTTAAATGACAGCAGAAAAAAAAGCAAAGTTTTATTACGAAATACGTAAGCGATTGGAAGAGATCAATGAAATAATCCTTTGACACGAAATGAAAAATCTGATATGTCTAACACATGATTTTCCCTAACGATTAACAGAGTTAGATACCGTTGGAAAACAATCATACAAATTGGAACTTTATGATTCGATCGTTCTGAAAATCAGTTAGAATTTTGTTGATTAAAAGAAGTATACGAAATTTTTGGAAATTGCTTAATTTTTCCATATTTATCGAGTAAAGTTATATTTCTGATATATCAAGAACGGTTAGTGATAACTGCTCACCAATAATTATTATTTCTGGTTAAAATTACTTATAAACAGTTAACTCATATAAATTAGTAAATATTTATCTTTATATGATTTCTGATTTCACATTGAAAATATGCAATCAAGGCGGAGCATGTTAACGTTTTGTAAATGATGTAATCCGTTTTGAAATAAAAAGACATAAAATAAATGTTTTTGCAACTCATGATAAGATAGTTATTTTTAAGATAGATAGCTTGAGATCCTTCTGGTTTGACATTTAGAATCAATAGTAGGTGTTAGATGTTTATCCATTGAAATCATTGTCCCAAATTCAATGCTTTTCACTCAATTTGTTCGAAAGATGTGTGCCTATAGATATACAAAGCGGCATCATTAAAATGGCTGATTCGTATTCAGGCATGCTCAACACATATATATGTATTAATCATTAATGTCTGGGAGTCGGGTTTTTAACCCCTTTATAATACCTTATCTTTATTACATTATGTATCTATGTAAGAAAAACAAAAATGGAACTTTATTCGAAGGAATTAGAAATATTTTTAAATGAGACCTCAAGGGATTACCGGATAAAGCTCTCCTCTCAGTTTTAGATAAAGATCCCCTCTTAGTTTTAGATAATGATTCCCTCTTAGTTTTAGATAAGGATCCCCTCTTAGTTTTAGATAAGGATCCCCTCTTAGTTTCAGATAAAGATCCCCTCTTAGTTTCAGATAAAGATCCCCCTCTTAGTCTTAGATAAAGATCCCCCTCTTAGTTTTAGATAAAGATTCACTCTTAGTTTTAGATAAAGATTCACTCTTAGCTTTAGATAAAGATCCCCTTTTAGTTTCAGATAAAGATCCCCTCCTAGTTTCAGATAAAAATCACCTCTTAGTTTTAAGCTTTCCTAAAATGAACTTTTATAATTTTCACACTAATGGCACACGAATATAAACATAAAAAATATACAGAGAAAATATTATATTTCAGAAATATTTTTATTTAAATACTTTAACGTAAAACTAGTTTATGATCTCATTACCTATTCATATTTTGTACAATTTCAAGAATATTTCAACCTGTGTGTGCACGAGTATGTCTGTATAGTTTGGACACGATAACATAAGAATGATAGCGTATAACTATAGGAATTTTATATGTCGATAATACACATAAAACTACTATTAGAAAAGAATTTGCATACTTATAGCATAAATTATGTGAAATATTGATATATTAACATACACTTATTTTCTTATGTAGAACAATAATTATAGAAACAATGATTATAGTCAATAAAACAGGAGTCCTGGCTTTTAACCATCAAAGAGCACCGAAAAGTAATAAATTTGTCCAGAGAGCATCAAATAAAGGCAAATAATACAGCAAATGATATACATTTTTATTCTGATGGAAGAACTGTGGTATTCGTGAGCAAAAAGCTGTGGTCTTCTGCAACAGAGGAAAGTTTGAAATTCGCTAGGCTTGTAAAATACGTATGTTCAAGTTACAAGTCAAATGGAAGGTTCGCATCAGTTGCAAGAAATTAAAAAACGTTTGAAAGATATTAATGTGGAAGGGGGTTCTGTGTAATGATGTGCTCCGGGATCAGGACCGTTCAGGTAAAGTGAGTTATTTTAAACATGAAGGAATAAAAAGTTTCTCTATTTTCAAATTGGTATTTGATTGTTCATCCAGTGGCGTGCAAGGGAATGGCCCTTAAGGGTGAACGAAGAGCTGTAGGAGAATTGTTGAGTGTTGAGGAAGTAAAATTTTTTTTCTGGAAAGAGGGAAGAAGAATGCTTTATGTAAGTCTCTAAAAGTGACGTGAATGCTACTGCAGATTAAATAGAATGCTAGTGATTCCCAACCGGTTTTGAATTTCGTGAACTTCTCTAAATATTTTTTTCTAACCAATTTTGACGTGATTTATGTCTATAGTCAGGGTATTTGGCTGAAATTTGAGCGTTAGAAAAATGTAAACATTTCGAATATTTATATCTCCAAACTAAATAGATAAAAATATAAGCAATTTATTCTTGTGCTTTCGAAAATAGGGCATCATTTATGAATATACAAAAATAATTTCAATATTTTAATATTTTGAATTATTTAAAAAAAAAAAATGTTTTTCCGATTGAATGCTTTATCTTGTTCACTTTCACTCGAAATATATTTTCAACTATAGAAGGTAGATATAATGGGTATGCAACAACAAATGTTCAGTATGAAATCAAGTTTTTAGATCAATTTTTTTTTTCACAGAACTCTTATAGTTTTTGAGAAATTGCCTTCTCAATTTAAAGAAGGTTGAAAATTTTTCGATTTTTAAGTTTGTATTGCCATATCTTGTAAATTTAAATTACTAGCTATAAAAGGAAAGGATAATTTGTTGCATTTTGAAAACCTGAGAAATATTTAAGTGTACGGTGGGTAGCTTTCTTAATTTTTTAAATACAGTGCATAAAATCGCGAAGAACTTCAATATTCCGAATATAAGTTGGAGATCTTAACATCGGTACCAAGGAAACAGAAGTTATCAAACTGTATGAAGATGATGTTTAATTTACATTAGATCCTATAAAATGTACTACGAGCGGCCATGATATACTTGCATGAATATGATAATAACTTAGAAATAGTAATTTATTTCAAATATGTATCTTATTTATTAACCATAGATCCCTATTATCTGTTGCAAATGAAACAAATAAGATTGAAAAGAACGAATAAATTTATTGAACTTTACTGGAGTTTTATTGCACATTATGGTGTTCACGAAAAACCATTTCGGGTCCATTGGACTAGCACCACCAATTTTCTCAAGAATATTTTCATTGCGCACACTTTGGTCTGATAAAACAACAAGAATTGAAACAACAAGATGTAAAAACTGTATTTACCTTTACTCGTCCAATGAAATTAAGATCCATTGTTTGTAACAACACAAATGGCTTTAAGGAAGCTATATCTCTTGAGTATTATGTAAAACATTAACTTTGATATGCATAGTAATCGTTAATATGCAATAAAAAACAAACGGTGGAAGTGAAACATCGTTAAATGGTTATTGTTACACGATTTGTTTTTGTAAGCTCACAAGGTGAATTACTGGTGTTTGATGATTATTTGCATGGTTACTGGTATTTTACTGTGCATCCGATATATCGGTAACGTAACGTGACACGTATCCGTGACGTAAAAATGTAAAATACATAAATATGAAAGATGCGATCAGCAGAATTCGTTTTGTATATTATTTATTTTAAATCGAACTAGGGATAATTGTCTGTAAAGTTTTGCAAAGTTAACTCATGAACATGTTCGACCACAGATGGATTGGTGTGCCTCAACATAATTTTTCTTTGTTTATTTTATTTCAATTCTGTATAATTACAGTACTTACCCTATAAGAAAGGAAGCAATAAATTGTCAGGGAAATGTTTAATAAACCATACTGTTATACATATGACTTGATGGAGGACACTTGTAAGTCTAATGCAGATTCTAAAGACACAGGAAAATAATAAATCTTGGGAAGTTTAGAATGTTGTTGTTGAGACCTAGACCGTCCGACCTACCAGAAAGGTCTAAGGAACTGTTTGGACGGCCGGGAAGTGCCACCCAATTTAGACCGGAACCCAGTGGGGGAGACATCCACAGGAAGTTTAGAATGTGTAAATGTACCGAAAATTGAACGGAATTTTAAACTCAAATTGTATGTTTATGAAAATAAATATATACTGAAATTTTTAAAAGTGTTCTAAAAGAACACTTTTAAATTTTTTTAGCTTTAGGGCATTTTAGGAGTTAAGAACGTTAGGAGTTATTTTTTTAGGATTGAATAGCATAAAACAAACCTGCTTGCTGATTGAGTCAATATTTTTGAAATAAACTGTTCACTGTGGAACACTTTTTTTCTTCTGCAGAGAGGAAATTAAATGAGAACGTGACGATGGCATTAGGAAAGAATTGAATTTCAGTACTTTTTGGAATCCAAATGAATCTAGAATGAATGAGTATCGCAGGAAAACTAATGAAAACTATGAAATGATGGAATGCATATTTAATGCTAGAATAAATAGAAGAATAAGTAGGTTTTCAATTTTTGTCAAGGATTACAATATTAATTTACAGAATGCTGATGAAGAAAGACTGAATAAATCCGAGAAATGAGCATGGATTTTTATAACTTCAAATATGCCCCTCCCATATATATATTTATTATTTATATTCATTGAACTGATATACAGTTATATACTCGTCTCGTGTATAAATATAAAAAATATACTTTATAGGAAATTAACTAATATGAGTCATTTCTGGAGACAAATATAGCGACATTGACGACAAATTCGGCGCCATATCACAAACTTGGCGACTTTGAGGAAATGCCAAGTTGGTTATAATTAATATCTAAATATTAAATGTCATTTCTGATATGAGATGCGCTTTATGGGAAATATCAATTTAATATTCTAGCGGTCGGGCAACCTAGTGGTTAATTCACGGGGGTTGTACTCGGATGACTAGAGTTCGATTACCGGTTCTGCCATCCCCGTTTTCATATGGAGTATGGGTACGTTAAATATGTTATTCTGAAAATATGAAGTTCTTTCCAAGATGTTGGTGGTAGGAGAAGGAGGATACGGTTCCTGTGGATGCGTCCCAGCTGTGTTCTGCCGTCCAAATAGATACGTTACGCACCTTCTGGTAGGTCGGATTGTCTGGATCGTACAATTTGATATTCTTATTTTAAAATACTGAAAGTTTTACTGTTCCTAGTCGAGGTACGTTTCTTTAGGGGGGTCATAATTTTCGTTTTTTTTGGGGGGGGGGGTCGAAAGGGTCGTAAAATAATTGAATTTTGTTAAGTGGTCGTATAGTATTTATTTTTCGACCGGGATAGTGCGTGGTCTGTTTGTGTTCTGGAATTTCAGGAGCGTAAGTACTTTAAACGGGTTCATGAGAGAGACATGTTTAGGACTTTGGTCATTCTGTTTGTCTGTCTGTCTGTCCGTTCGCACGATAACTGCCGTAAAAATGATTTTATCAAAATGAAATTTTAGTATGTTGTTAAGACGGTATGTGGGACATACGGGAACGTAAATGAATAATACCACACAATTGGCTTTGGATTGAACCTGGGTTGAAAAAGTGAAATACATTGAATTATATGGAACCTAATTTCCTAAATATTTTTATATTTTTTAATCAAAGCTAAAATTCGCAAAATGGCTTTGAAAATTTTAGGAAATATTCAAATTATCCCATACAATATATAAAAAAAAATTCTGCAAAATATGCTAGGTAGTTTTTTAAATAAAAATTAAAATAATTACACCCATATAATATGCCGGCCACACAACTGGTTACCACAAACCCCCTGGGTTGGTCGTGTGGTCTGGGCCTTCAACCCATATAATATGAAGAGATCGCGTGACCCACTTCAAAATAAAATATGACATCCATCTTTTTTTTCAGAGTAAAAATCATGATTTTTAAAGTTCTTTTAAATTTATATTTAGTGTTGCATCCATCCAGAAACTGCTTTATTTTTGCGTATTTTCTGTGCATCTATATTCTGCGCCAACGCAATTACAATATTTTTAGTTTAAATGATCATCAAACTTTGATTATTTCTACAACGAAGACTAATTTTAACGTATGCAGAATGTAAAAAAATCAAGTTGTAAGATGAGTTGTGTAAGAATTGCCGAATTTTTTTAACGCAAAATTATTTAGCTCCGGAGTCTGGAATATAGATTATATGAATGAAACACTCATTGATTTTACATAGCGAAGCAGACTTGGAAAGTGTTTAATAATCAATGCTTTATGCATGATTGGTCTATCTTGTTACTTTCCTTATATACATAATGTATAAGGAAAGTATTGTGACGGGGTCGAAAATTCGAATTCGAGTTTTCGACGGGAGAGCACGTTCCAAGCATCCCTGATCACGAATCAAACATTTTTGCAGTGATGTCTGTGTGTGTGTGTGAAAGTATGTGTGTGTCAGTGGGCCTGTGGAGACGATAACTGACGAACGAATGGACCGATTCGAACGAAATTTGGTACAAAAATCACAATCCGTAAACACTGGAAGCCTATTGTTTTTAAACGTAATCGAATGTTCAGAACCCACCTAAATTTTCGAGTGAAATTTTAAAAAAATCATCAAAAAATCAAAACCGCTAATAAAATTACACAAATAGACATTTCTTATGTAATTTTTTCATTAGAAAACGATTAACATAAAATTTAGAACGCTAACATGAACCGTTCTCGAGATATTTCACATTTTTAAAAAAAATTATTAAAAAGTCATATAAAATAAAAAATATATATTTCCTATTGAGAAACATGTTCACTTTTCATATGCAATACCATGCAATAAATTGGGTGACATTATTCTCGTGGATCTAGCTCGTTCCATTAATGAGAAAAGATACTTCGAGTAATACTTTTGTATTTGAACGCTAATAGTCATTTATCTGTTATAAGAATAACTTATTTCTCCGTCAGTAAAACTTGCCGAGATTTTGGCGACGAATTTGGCGGAATGTCGCCAACTTGGCGACTTTCTGAAATGTTGTTAAATTAACGAAAATCTCGCGAAATGGATTAAAATGACGCTAAATCAATGAAAATGACGACTAATTGTCGAAAATTCAATATCTTGGAAAGAATATAAGTATCTACTATAAGAAAAACCTATTTTTTGTACTGTAAAAGTAGTAAATTTATTGCATTATATAAGGAAAGTCATGTGTTGCCCACATCAGTTTTTTTTTTAAATTATAAATAAAACAACCAAAAATATTTACTTAAGGAAGTTACATAGTGTCGTGAACTTTGAATGATCTCCAAAGGAAACAGCATCTTACATGCTGCACTTATATTGGAATGTGGATGTGAAAGCTTGAAATGTACCATTTTTAACTACACCATCTAACTTTTCAGTAAGTGCCGAAGGAGTGTTGTAAGACAGAAAAATGTAATTGAAAATAGAAGCTTTGATGCCAGCCTTGGAGGAAACCTTAGTCCACGAAAACATATTTGTTTTTGGTTCATTTTTATCAGCAGATAACGTCCACCTGAATCTTTTCCATGTAAGTCACAAGAATTCTTTCACATATAAGAATTAAAATTGCCAAAATGATTGTTAACAATCACGAGAGCTGACATACTCAATATATAGGCTGTTGAAATAGTGAAATATGAGGGTAATAAATTTTTGATTGCTATAGTTGTTTCTTTAACAAGTAGGTTAGAAGATGATTTTGAGGTTCTTTTGGAAGGACGTAGTTCAAGGGTGACTTGATGACTGCATATTTGCTTTTTATTCTCCCTTTGATTGATGAATCTATTTTTTTTTTGTATCTATATACGTAGCTATCTTATATTTTAAGTAATGGTTATATCAGTTACAACTTATCACTAGTCTATAATTGGAATTTCATATATTTTTATTATATATATATATATATATATATATATATATATATATATATATATATATACACTCGTAAAAATCACAGATAAAAAATCGACGCACTCCGCAAAATAATCAGATAGTAATGAAACTGTACATTCAAACACTTGTCGACCGAATATGCAAATGATCAAAAATTCGCAGCCAATGAGTGAATAGTCGGAACTACAGCGCATTGAAACTGAGCACCATGGTGGTGTATATAAGCAGCGAACCTCGCTTTCAGGAACAAAACGTGCAGTGGATTTAAATTGCGTTTACTTACCTTGATTGTAACAATGCCTCGCCGGCGAATTCGCTGCCACTATGAGCATATGAAGGAGTTTGAAATAGGGCGTGTGGTCGGACTACATGAAGCTGGATGGGTACACCGACGAATCGCTCGGCATTTGGGTAGGAGCGATGCAGCAATTAGACGATGTTGACAGATATGTGTCCGGAATGGTAGATTTCAGCGGCAAGCGGGCAGCGGACGGCCTAGAGCGACGACAGAACGGGAAGATAGAGGGATTGTCAGAGCAGCTGTGACATCACAAGATTCGTCATTATCAACCATCTAACGTGTGACAAACACGGAAGTGACCACCAGGACCATTAATAGAAGACTACGGGAGCGGAATCTATACTCGCGGCGCTTATTACGCTGCCTACCAAGGACAATTGCCTACCACACCATCAACAGCGATTGCAATGGTGCACGGATCGATCAACGTGGAATTGTTCAGATTGGGGACGAATTGTCTTCAGTGATGAGTCCCGTTTCGAACTGAGTCCCGACGACCAGCGCAGACGTACCTGGAGATATCCCGGACATCGTCAGAATCCTGCTCTTACTGTCATACGCCACACAGCCCGACAACAGAGAGTTATGGTCTGGGGTGCCATTTTGTTTGATAGCCGGACCCCTTTGATAGTCCTCCGTGGCATCATCACAGCACAGCGGTACGTTGCCGACATTCTACGACCCGTTGTATTGCCATTCTTTCGCGATACCCCGGATTAACTTTTCAGCAAGATAATGCCAGGCCCCACACAGAACGCCCCTCTATTGATTGTCTGCGTGCTTACGACACACTTACTTGGTCAGCTAGATTCCCAGATCTCTCGCCTATTGAGCACATGTAGGTTGAGATGGGGCGTCGCTTGCGACCATCCCAGAATGTAGACGAATTAGCTCGTCAATTGGAGACCGTTTGGAACGACATCCCTCAGAACACCATCCGGTAACTTTATTCATCAATGCCACGTCGGGTAACAGCTTGTATCAAGGCCAGAGGTGGACCAACGCCATATTGACGCGCTCACGTTGCGTAATAAATCATCAAGTTTCAGTGCAATAAATCATCCAATTGTTCTGAAATTCTAATTATTTATTTTTCTGTACATCCACATTACACGCACCAAATTTTGTCTCATTTGGATAATTATTTCTTGGTGCGTCCAATTTTTTTTTCTCAGAGTATATATATATATATTTGCTATATATATATATATATATATATATATATTGCTATTATATATATATATATATATATATATATATTGCTATTATATATATATATATATATATATATATATATATATATATATATATATATATTTATATATTAGGTACGTTGCGCAAGAAAAGGACCTAATTATCGTTTGCCGAATGGTAACGAGTTTAGTTTTAATTACATTATTTAATGCATGAAGATAAAGGAAGACTATATCCATTGTTTGAAAGGTTTAAATGTTATATCACAGATATTCATTGATTATTTTATTCAGGCGTTTGCTCAGCAGTGAAAATTATGATTTCAAAATAGTTATTTCTTTATGAGCTTTTTATGAGTAAGATTTTGTTATGACTGTAACGCTTATTGCAGTACAAATTGTATATTATTTGATCTGCCCTTAATTTAAATACGTGCATGGCTTATGTTTAATCTGAGGGTCGTATAATAATGAATCCGCATGTATCTGGGGATATTAGGAGTGCAAGGACTATACCTTCATTCTGATAATGATTGTTAGATAAACAGAATTAGACACTGTAGAATAATAATGTTTGAAAAAATCGAATACAGACTTACAGATTGGGTAGTAAGTTATTAACAGGTACGGAGCATTAAAAGACACTAGATAGCAGGTGCTCTGCATGAGTGCAGCTAGTATACTAGAAAAAAATGTAAAGACTATTTATTTGTTTCCAAAATTTAGATATGTAACTTATAAAACTGGGGTCAGGAAAATTGTCAAAACATATCTGTGAATAAAAGAACTATGATAATAAACCGAACAAAACGAAAATATATAATGTTATCAATCCGTTTCGAAAGTAAAATGATCTCCGTTCTCAACGACAAGTAAAACTCAGTTTGTAAAGAACTATGAATACCACAAGTGAATTACCATATCACTGTTGAACTGTATTTCATCTCTAGTGATATTATGATATCAGAAAAACATTAACTTAAATTGTAATTTGCTGAAACACAAAATTGGTGTAGGGATGATAGAGGAGAATGTCAGGTGACAAATTTTGGGTGACAAATGTCTTCTTTTCTGGTAGTAATTCAGAAGACGTATCCCGTAATATTACATACAAAACCCTTCACATTATTCTCTTTAAAATTAATACTTATACCTGTTGAAGATCCAGACCGTCCGACTCATCCGAAGACTTGCAACCATTCGGATGGCAGGCCACACTTATACCTGTGGTGCACATTTAAAAATAAGACTAAGTTGACTTTTTTACTTAATAAATTATTCATAATTATGACCGAATACCGTAAATCGTTAATTATTATAACACATTGCATTGTGACATGAAGTACCGCGTTAACCCACCTTATTAATCTTCAGTGCGATTCTTGGAATAGCACCACAATATCTATATTATTACCAGTATATCAGCACTTTATCTTGAAATTTTAAAACGCAGTTTTGATTAATGTTGATAAATTCGAATAATTTCGCACTGCTACGGCTGCGAAACTGATTATTTATAACAAAAATTGGCAAGTTTCAACTCCTAAAACAACTTTGATATCTTACCAGGCAGATTTTAAGCTATTAACTGCATAAGTAAAGACTTGATCAGAATCTTCATTGATCTAAGTCTTGAATGATCAGAGATTAAACATATTCTGATTTGATGAGTATATAGATGTATTTTTATTATTTATAAATGCAATTTAAAAATAATATTTTCCGTTGTTTTTGAACACTAAAAAATATATGAAAACTATTTTAAGTGGCTCTTTTTCTAGAACTTGCCCATCCCTGTTCTATAAACTTATCTTTAACGTAGGCTTATGTAATTTACAGTATTTGAGGGTAAGTGAAGAGCTAGTTTAATGCCATTAAAATAAAATGAAACTTAAATATATTTTAATTTTATGGGTCCTTACAAGCTACATTAGCAAAAGCAAAAGTCTACGATCTAACAGTCAGTTTTGTCTTCTATGGAATACAAAACTGTACACCTTTAATGTTAGATGGCCGTAAAAATAGCTGTACATTTCCAAACCTTGAAATAAACAATGGATGCCATCATGAAAGGTAAAACTGATCTATGCGATAACAACCTCTGTTCATAATACTAGATACATCCATAACTCTTTCTCAGATTACTTTTCAAATACCGAAGATATTAACGAAATCTTCCCTTTCAAAGACACTTTAAAAAGCGGAAGTGAAGAAGTTACCTTTTGTGGCTTTCACGTCAGCCTTGCGGGTAACCTTGGCGTTTAAGGCCGCATACCGCTGTTTTTGGCGTGGCCCGACGTCATGCTTGGAAAGGCTCGATCATGAGTACGACAAGTCATAGAAACACCCTCATTAAGCCTTAGGAACAACCAGGTGCACGTATGTGAAAGGGGCATCGAAATCGTTCTCAGGAAGAGCTGATTAAGAAAGTGTGTTCGATTGTTTGTTTCTTCGGGATTGGAATAGCAAGATTATGCAAAGATGAAATTGAGAATCAACAACAAAATAACTTTGAAGGTTGTACTTGCTATTGATCGGTAGGAAATAAAGTGCATTGAATAATTAGATATAAATTGAGATACGTGTAGCATTGTATAATACTTGTGCATCTCGAACATATTTCATCCCAAAAGTGACTAACTTGGAACAGATGTAGTATAATCCCTTTTTCAGGTTTGGCGATTTTAGGTGAGATTCTAGCAATATGATTTGGAGAACATTCCATTCTGACAACTCTTTCCGCGTCTTTTGTCACCCTTTTGTCGTCCTTTTTTCCCCCTTTGTTGCCAAGGTAAAAATTGCAACGTTCCATTCTGGCAAGGTTTATCGCGTTTTTTTGCCGATCTTTTGTTGCTAAGGTAAAAATCCCCCTTTTGTCGCAGTTTGTACAAAAGTTGATCTGTAGCAACTCAAACATGGGCTTACGCCCGCTAAAAAAACACCACAGAATCCGGTTCCGCTGTCTGTCTGAGGTCTTACGTAGCAATAGCTGTTTGTGCAACAAGTGCTCTGTGACTCATAGAGCACAACCTGAAAATCAGAAAATTTTCTGATTTTTACATTGGCGACAAAAGGGCTATTTTTACGTTGGCGACAAAATGGCGACAGAATATGATAAAAGGGTAACAAAAGACGATAAAAGGGCGATAAAGGAGGCGAAAAATGTTGCCAGAGTGGAATGTTGCGATTTTTACCTTGGCGACAAAAAACGCGGAAAGGGTTGCCAGAATGGAATGTTCTCCAAATAATAGAAGGGATTCCCAGAATCTTACATAAATCGCCAAGAATGTAAGAAAATGGATTATACTACATCTGTACCCTTAACACTAAAATATAGCTTGAGTTATCACTATGTTTAAGTGGGGTAAACATCACCCCATCAACACCGTCGCTTAAACTCTTGCTCGGGGCCCCCAGTCAAAAGCAAATACTTCCCATAAAACTTTTACAGTTAATAAAGGCACATTGATCATGAAACATGGACCTTAAGAGCTTCTCGGTCCTCCACAATTGTCTACTTTGCCTATGGCCATAAACGGCCCTGCCTATCAATCGCTAAATGAGTACAAATCTCTCTTCATAATTGGCACGCCAGATGACATATATGTCGTTATGAATATTTTCAGAAAGTGATCATGTACTATCTAAAAGAGTGGCTTTATTTAGTAAAATGTGACATAACTCGAAAATTTCTCGGATTTTGTGTACAAATAAATCAAGTGTCACAGCTAAAAATAAAAATGTTATTTTGTATATATCAAGTGTCGAAAACCCAGACCCCTCGACTCGCCCAAAGGCATGAGCAGCAAATTGAGTGGCAGGGGGAACGACATGCATCAAGTATGCCACAACTTAATATATGTGGGCGCGGTAGCCCATTGGTTAACGCGCTGGAGTTGCACTCGGTAGGCCCGGGTTCGATTCCAGCCACTGCCAAAACTGCCGCCGTGTTCATGCGGAGTACGATCACGTTAAACATGTGGGTCCGAAAGTCCTTCCGAGAGGTTGGTGATAGGGGAAGGAGGGTACGGACCCTGTGGATGCCTCCCCCACTGGGTTCCGGTCTAAATTGGGTGGCACTTCCCGACCGTCCAAACAGTTACCTTACACCTTTCTGGTAGGTCGGACGGTCTGGGTTTCAACAACAACTTAATATATTGATTCTAAATATTAGAAACTTCACGATAAGTGCATTACGTAGTCACGATAAGTGGATAAGTGCATTTTACAGTAAATAATAGTATTGGTAGGGGTGCATGGTTAGAGTTCTGAGAGGGTCGGGTTTGATTTGACCCATACGCGCAACAAAAATATTGAAAACCGGCAACTCAGGTCGCAACCGCAGCGTGTGACTGGAATATCCGAATCGCAACAAAATTGTGTTTTAAAATTGTATTCAGTAATTTTTAAATTTCTAACGCACAATTTTCTGCTGTTTACATAGTTTATAACTTTCATTCATGCACCTATACAGTTACTCTCATAAAACTGACTTTAAAAATAATTTTTTCTTCCGAGTAGACAAACTCGACCCACAGATTGAAAAGTAAAGAAAATCCGATTAGTAACGCGTCTAAAGCTTGAAAAAATCTGATGTGGGCAACACATGACTTTCCTTATACAATGTAATGAATTTACTACTTTTACAGCAAAAAAATAGGTTTTTCTTATAGCAGATACCAATATTCTTTCCATCTGAAATACGGCCTTCTGCCTTCACAAGTTCAATCATTCACCAAATAACGTAAAATGATGTCAACAAAAAAAAAATCTGATGTGGGCAACACATGATTTTCCTTATATAATGCAATAAAATTTCTATTTTTACTGTTAAAAAATGTTATTCTTATAGTAGATACTTATATTCTTTCAAAGATATTGAATTTTCGACAATTAGTCATCATTTTCATTGATTTAGCGTCTTTTTTATCCATTTGGCGAGATTTTCGTTAATTTGGCAACATTTCAAAAAGTCACCAAGTTGGCGACATTCCGCCAAATTCGTTGCCAAAATCTCGCCAAGCGTTATGCACTAAGAAATAAGTTATTCTTACAGCAGATACATGACTATTGGCGTTCAAATACAAAAGTATTACTCAAAGTATCTTTTTTCATGAATGGAACGAGCTAGATCCACGAGAATGATGTCACCCAATTTATCGCATGGTATTACATATGAAAAGTGAACATGTTTCTCAATAGGAACTATTTTTTTTTATTTTATATGACTTTTTGATAATTTTTTTTAAAAAATGTACAATATCTCGAGAACGGTTCGTGTTACCGTTCTAAAATTTATGTCAATCGTTTTCTAATGAAAAATTACATAAGAAATGTCTATTTGCGTGACTTTATTAGTGGTTTTGATTTTTTGACGATTTTTTCAAAATTTCATTCGAAAATTTAGGGGGGTTCTGAACATTCGATTGCGTATGAAAACAATAGGCTTCCAGTGTTTACAGATTGTGATTTTTGTGCCAAATTTGGTTCGAATCGGTTCATTCGTTCGTCAGTTATCGTCTCCACAGACTCACTGACACACACATACATACACACACACACACACACACCAATGCAAAAATGTTTGATTCGTGATCAGGTATGCTTGAAACGTGCTCTTCCATCGAAAACTCGAATTCGAATTTTCGACAACGTCACAATACTTTCCTTATACATTATGTATATAAGGAAAGTAAAAATGTAGAAACTCGAACTGAAATAGACCCGCTTTGCGGGTCCCATTAAAATACGTATTAATCGAAATTTTAGATTTGCATTGCATTACTCATTCTGAAAAAACGATAATTGTTAGAACAATGATAGGTTTATATGGAGAGGAGGGTCAAACATCAAGAAATTGGAAATTTTCGGAAAATTTGCCATTATGTTTTTTTGGAAAAATTTCGCTTATTTTAATTTTCTCTTTTCAATTGCATTTCAAATTGGAATGTTATACGCATTCAAAACTGTTTTCTTTTTCAAAGAAAGTAACTTCACAAGATGACTTTGATCATATAGTTTTGTAATTTTGTGGAGGAAGGGGGAGGTAATGCCTTATTTTGAAGAAAAAGGATGGATATGAACCAGAAGGGTATAAGAGACATATTATTCATCTTGAGAAAAATGTAGTTTACATTAAATGAATAGGTTTCTTAAAACGTTAAGTTCTGTATAATTTATAGAATTATGGAATGTTTTTGGAAGTTTTTCTCCTGAAAAAAAAAAGGTGCTTTAATATTACAAAATGCTTTAATAACACAAAATACTTTAATAACACTTAACTCATTTTTTTATTAAATTGTCTCTTCTATCGCATTCGCATCCATTTAATTGCAAACAATTATTATATTTAACAATTAACAATAAACTACGATTATTAATTTAAACAATTTTAATATTTTGACATAATGATTTAAATTTTTTCTTATAATATATTTAATAATTTATTTTTATACCCATAATAAACAAATAATTATAATTCTCAATTGGTTTAACAATTTTAAATGAGTTTTCATTTAATTGTTATTCTTTTTGCCTAATGTTTTAAAATGTGTGATTTAGAAAAAAACATTTTTATCTTGTTATAGATAAAATGGAATTATTTTATACCACTTCCAAAACACATGTGCTAATATAAGTATCAAATTGTAGCTACTGATTGCAGTATAAGAAATTTTCAAGCATAGATTTTTTTTTATATACAGTAGAAACCCTCTAATTCGTTATTCTTTAATTTCTCACATACTCTAATTCGTAACTCTCTGCTGGGGCTGGCATAAAAGTGAGACATGGATTATGAACTTTTAAATGATGAGAGACTGATGGCAGAATAAGAAACCTTGATGCGTAAAAATTTTTATATACAGTAGAATCTCGCTAATCCGTTACCCTTTAATTCCTCACATCCGCTAATCCGTAATTCACTGCTGTCGGTGTTGCATGAATATGAGACATGAGGTATGAACGTTAAAATGATGGGGAATTGACCGCTAACGTACTGAAAGGTGATGACTGCCAGGAGAGTGGTGAAGAATGTGAAACAAATCAGTCTGTTTTAACTCAACGAGAAGCTGCAGAAGTGTTTTTTGATTGCAAAGATTGATAGAAGGGTCAAGAAAAATCACACGCAACACAACTTTTGCTATTCCGAAAAAAATGCACAATATAGCATCATTAAAGGCGGACAATGACTTGGGGAAGGGGGGCGAAACGTTCAACGTTGTGATCCATTTTTATTCTACAGTTTATCAGTGTATTTAAAATTTTTCTGTTTAGTTATTTCCTATGATCATGACAAAACTTGTGAAATTTAGTAATCGCATTAGTGTATAACGATACAAAATGCGTTTATGAAATATCCTTTGTGAAGTATTTTATGTAATTATGAAATAATTTGTGTAATAATGCTTTTGTATAATTTTTGTGTATTGATAAGTAGATTTATGTACATACTGCATATGAAAATAATTGAAAAATGTTCTATATATTTACTAATCCATCACCTCCTTCAGCGCTGATCACTGGCGGATTAGCAGAGTACTAAATTTAAACTTCTTTTTAGCGATATTATGAAAAATTAGTTTGTACAGTCATATGCAATTTAAAAATATTTAACATATATATATATATATATATATATAATTTTTTCTTTGATAGATCCAACTTATGAGTAGATGTATGTTTTACATGTTACAGTATATTGTACTGTGGACAGGTGCAAGATAGTTATTTGATATAATTGACAACTTACTTACAGTATCTTACTTTTTCAAAAGATAGGTTTTATTTAGTATCGTCGAATTTCAAATTCCGTGGCGAGGCATAGTCAGGTTGTAAACCCAATGGGTCGACCCCTCGCTCACGGTGATTGACCTCTCTGTAAGAAAATCGACTGGTCTAATCGCAACCATATTTCGTACACATACTTTCCTGAGTATGCGGTTTTGATTTCTGAAGTAAAATATCTGATGTGGCCAACACATGACTTTCCTTATATAATGCAATGGATTTACTACTTTTACAGTAAAAAAATAGGTTTTTCTTATAGTAGATACTTATATTCTTTCCAAGATATTGAATTTTCGACAATTAGTCGTCATTTTCATTGATTTAGCGTCATTTTAATCCATTTGGCGAGATTTTCGTTAATTTGACAACATTTCAAAAAGTCGCCAAGTTGGCGACATTCCGCCAAATTCGTCGCCAAAATCTCGCCAAGCTTTACTGACGGAGAAATAAGTTATTCTTATAGCAGATAAATGACTATTCTTATATGACTATTCTTATAAGTTATTCTTATTGCAGATAAATGGTGTTCAAATACAAAAGTATTACTCGAAGTATCTTTTCTCATGAACGGAACGAGCTAGATCCACGAGAATGATGTCACCCAATTTATCGCATGGTATTACATATGAAAAGTGAACACGTTTATCAATAGGAAATATATTTTTTTTATTTTATATGACTTTTTGATAATTTTTTAAAAAAATGTGCAATATCTCGAGAACGGTTTATGTTAGTGTTCTAAAGTTTATGTTAATCGTTTTCTAATGAAAAATTACATAAGAAATGTCTATTTGCGTAACTTTATTAGCGGTTTTGATTTTTTGACTATTTTTTCAAAATTTCACTCGAAAATTTAGAGGCGGTTCTGAACATTCGATTACGTTTAAGAACAATAGGCTTCCAGTGTTTACGGATTGTGATTTTTGTACCAAATTTCGTTCGAATCGGTCCATTCGTTCGTCAGTTATCGTCTCCACAGACTCACTGACACACACGCACGCACGCACGCACACGCACACACATCACTTCAAAAATGTTAGATTCGTGATCAGGGATGCTTGACACGTGCTCTTCCGTCGAAAACTCGAATTCGAATTTTCGACCCCGTCACAATACTTTTCTTATACATTATGTATATAAGGAAAGTAAAAAGGAGTTTATATTTTAGCCGCTAGTGGTTAAATCTGGTGATACTGTCCTCGTAATTTGCATATTGCAAAGTGTATCTTACAATCGGCGCTAAGAAAGGAGTCACAAAACCTTTTTACACAAATCCATGACTAGCGAAAGGTCATGAAGCTCACCTTACTGGATAGCCTTACCGTTCACATGTCAGCTGCTAGTGGTTAACTCTGGCGATACTGCTTCCATAATTTGCATATTTCAAAGTATATCTTACAATCGCCGCTAAAAAAGGAGTCACAAAACCTTTTTACACAAATCCATGACTAGCGAAAGGTCATGAAGCTCACCTTACTGGATAGCCTTACCGTTCACATTTCAGCTGCTAGTGGTTAACTCTGGCGATACTGTTTCCATAATTTGCATATTGCAAAGTATATCTTACAATCGCCGCTGAAAAAGGAGTCACAAAATCTTTTTGCACAAACCCATGACTAGCGAAAGGTCATGAGGCTCACCTTACTGGATAGCCTTACCGTTCACATTTCGGCTGCTAGTGGTTAACTCTGGCGATACTGTTTCCATAATTTGCATATTGCAAAGTATATCTTACAATCGCCACTAAAAAAGGAGTCAAAAAACCTTTTTACGCAAATCCATGACTAGCGGAGGGTCATGAAGCAGCTCACCTTACTGGATAGCCTTACCGTTCACATTTTAGCTGCAAGTGGTTAACTCTGGCGATACTGTCTCCGTAATTTGCGTACTGCGAAGTATATCTTACAATCGCCGCTAAAATATGAGTCGCTAAACCTTTTTCACAAATCCACGACTAGCGAAGGGTCATGAAGCTCACCTTACTAGATATTCTTCTTACCGTTGCTTGTTAAACTATTTTTTATCAAGAAAACAGCAATGTTTCTGCTGCACTTGAGGCATTTCGACAGTTAAAACGTTCACGTAGAGGGCCATTTCCAGACCACTCGACTTGCTATGAGAAGCCATGAGCAGCTATTTGAGTGGCCGGGGCCATTCACCATGTGTGATCTTCAGAACTTTTTCAGTTACGGGAACCGCAGCGGCAAATTTTACCTCCGAAATTTGAACTATTGTTTTTCTTCAGAAATCGAAACCGCATACTTGGGGAATTATGTGTACGAAATTTGGTTGCGACACGCCTAGTAGTTTTCTCCTAGAGAGGTCTAAACACCTCATGTTTAATTTGAATCACCCCTGTATGTATGGCTGTATCTGTAATACAGGAATACCTTATTTTAAGACTGGGCCTATCATTCCAGCTAAAATGCAATACTGTTATCAGTTTCAAAATTTTCCAGAAAATACGCATCTCAAATCTTACAGTATTTGGCGTTAGGTGATTTTATTATGATTTGCTTGAAGTACAGTATCGATGTCTATGATTTCAAAATAGTATTTGTTAAAATAATCATTCCAGCTAAAATGCAATACTGTTATCAGTTTCAAAATTTTCCGGAAAATACACATCTCAAATCTTACAGTATTTGGCGTTAGGTGATTTTATTATGATTTACTTGAAGTACAGTATCGATGTCTATGATTTCAAAATAGTATTTGTTAAAATAATTAAAAACTATCCAAAGTCACAAAACTTTTTGGCGTTGCCAACTGAATATTTATTAAAGAATTTAAAGCAGTTTTTACTTTCCATGCAATATATGGTAATGTATAGGGAAAGTATTGGAATAGTGCCGAAAATCGCAACTGGAGTTTTCGACGGATTTACACGTTTTGGGACATCTAGAACACGCGAAAAAACTGTTTTTAGCGTGACATATGTGTGTCTGCCTGTCTGTTTGTGCAATGTATGTATCCACTCTAATTAAAAAACTAATGGACTGAATTTCATAAAATTTGGTAGGTAAGTCAAGTCCCTTACTTGACTTACCTACCAAAGGGTAGGTGGGTCACCCTGTATGCCCTGGGGCTGGTGGTGCCCCTGGTGCTGATTAGTTTTGGTACGATTCGGGATAAAGGAATCCGCCTTTTTTTTGCGAAATGACCAGCAAAAATCTTAAAATTTAAAATAAATAACTGCGTATGCTCAAATATATCAATTTAATGCTTATTTTATACGTAATTTTTAACAATGAAAAGAATAAGACACTGGGACTAGCCGTTTTCGAGATATCTTTGTTTTTTTGCATTTTCTCTACGCCACCTTTTAAAATAAGTCCAGTTACCAAATGAGGACGAAAATTGAATTAAAAGTGCAGATTTAGTGTAATTTTAAATAATTATGGCTGTTATTTAGTGAAATTAAACTCAATACAATGAATTATTGAAGAAATAAAGAGAACGTGAAGAGAACGTATGCAGAGAAAGTCATGTGCTGCCCGCATCAGATTTTTACAATTTAGAGCAGTGTTGATCTGCGAAAGCGACATTTCAAGATACGATCATTTACATCCGGAAACCGATTGTTGTCAAATAGAAACAGTATAGAATGTAAATATATGAGATTATTGAAGCCCTACATTCCAGATATTCTTCAAACACCGTCCATTCTCGTTATAGATAAAAAATGAGCAACACTACAACTGCACACAGAAAATTATCGTAACAACGTCCATCGACAACAACTAGAAAAGCTCATTCAGAAATCTTTTTCGGAAGAAAGTCCTTCATCTCGGCAGAGAGGGCGTGACGGCAGAAGAGGCCTTATTACAGTTAGATGTATTGTGTTCTATTTAAAAAAACAGGCCATCCATTATGCAGTGCTAAACGATAATGAGCTTGAAGGAGCTCACAAAAGAGAGCCTAGAAAATGAGCTTTCTTGAATCCAGATAAAACCATATGATTTGATTTTTCAGGATATAATATTTGCAGAATAAGCTGTCATAAAATCTCTTTTCTATCATATAAATGATTGTTGGCAAATTATTAGACGCCAAAGTACAAAACCATTGCCCAAAGTATCTTCTCTTGTGAATGAACGAACTAGATTCACGAGAATGATGTTACCACTTATATCGTATAATATTACGTATGAAAAGAAAACATATTTTACAATAGTTATTACTTTTTAATTTTGGGATTTTTTTTTATATAAATTTATTTTTTAGAAAGCGTTATATCTCGGGAACAGTTCATGCTAGCGTTTCAAAGTATGTGCCATTCGTTTTCTAATGAAAAATTACATAAGAAATGATCATTTACGTAACATTATTAAAGATGTTGAATTTAATGATTTTATTTTTTAAATTTCATTCGAAAATTTGGGAGTCTTCCGAAGATTGGATTGCGTTTAAAACCAATTGAGTTACAGTATTCATAGATTGCAATATTTGTACAAAATTTCGTTTGAAAGGCTCCATTGAGGTATCGCTGGCACACAAGCGCGCAATCACTCACACACACACACACGTTCGCATACAAACGCACAATTTCGATTCAAGTTCAGAGATGCAAGAAACGTGTTCTTCCGTCGAAAACTTGAATTCGAATTCTCATAATACTCTCTCTATACATTACACTATACAGGGTGTCCCAAAAAGATTGAAACGCGCTTTAATTCTTTACCTGTTGGAGATAAGTGGGTAATGCAAATTGCAAAAATGTTGAAAGTGAGGTAGAAAATAAGACTACGTTATTGAAAGAATCCTCCCATTCATTTTCAAAAAGTTACATTTTTTTAAATTTTTTATACGACTCCCTTAGACAAATGTAGTCAATCAGAAATTTTTTATTTTTAATGCAACAATATCATTAAAAGACCCGCATATCTGTATTTTTGAAATCAACTGAATTATGATAAAGGAAAAATTCTGACTTATGCCACTTTTCCGTACCATATGAAAGGCTGTTTCATCAGTAAAAATAGGGATCATAAATAAACTGACGATGGAAATTGTTTAGATCAAAAATACGTTAATATGTGTCAAATTTTTTTTATCACAAATGCATCTAAATAAAGCATTACACAGACAGAGATCATATAAAGCAGTGCCACTCACTACGCGGTTGGGTATCCTATGTATTATCATCCAGTTTTACCTTTTTTGTGATATGTCACAAATTTACATTTCTAATTTGAAATATATGGTTCCCATTCACAATGTTCAATTTTTAATTAAATATAACTCACTCAATTTTAAAGATACCGATATGAGGTTTTTTTAATGATCTTGTTGCATTAAAGATAACAATTTTCTGATTGAACAAATTTGTCTAAGGGGGGTCGTATAAAATTTGAAATCAGTAACTTTTTGAATATTAATGGGACGACTATTTCATGAACGTAGTCTTATTTTCTACCTTACTTTCAACATTTTTGCAATTTACATTGCCCACTTATCTCCAACAGGTAAAGAATTAAAGCACGTTTCAATCTTTTTGGGACACCCTGCATATATAGGGAAAGTAAAAAGAAAAATTTTCTAATTTAGTCCCCAAGTTATATTTCGTGATATTTCGTTACAATTATTTAAAAGTGTCTTTATTCAAGTTTGTAGCATCTTAGTAACGTCGATGATTTGAATATATTAGACTAGTTCTCTGTTTCTCTAAGACAGGGAGAAACCATTGAGAAATGATAAGCAACCAAGTAATATTATAACCTAATCACTCCCGAATGTGATGAGGTGTGATTTCACATATTTAAATATCTTGGCATAAAGCCCATAAATGGTTTTCTATGATTTTTCATGGGTACCCACTAGTTTGTAATTAATTATTATATGTATTAAACTTTTAAGTACCACTAATATCTACCAAATAACTTAAATATCAATTTCTGTAAAAAATGATAAATTACTATTATTGCCAGCGATGATTGTCGTTATGTTAAATACTAAATAATGGTATGAAATTCTTAAAATTCGCTTAATTCTTTTAATCACGAGAATTACTTAACAGGAATTACTTATTCAGGTCTAGTTTTTCACATAATTTACATACACATGCAATTAATTCGTTGTAGTTATCGTGGTCATATCAATATACACATACTTAAATACATATAGATGGGTATTTTTCAAGAAGTAATCGAAATGGATTCAGGGGTCTTGAAACGTGCTTATTCATCAAAATTTCGAATTCTGAAATTTTCGAGAAAATATAACTTTGCATGAATGGTCAATGAGTGTTCACGTTAGGCCTTTTTACAGTAAAGCAATCATACCCGATTGAAAAGTGATTACAGCGCTTCTAGATTAAAAAAGTTAGGACTACGAACTCGGTAACATATAAACAAAAAAATTATTTCACCAGGAACGAACGAAACGCGCAAACGGAAGGCAATAACAGTCAGTCATACTGAAACGGTAACTAGGCAGATAATACCAGTAATGTAATATCCATCTGTGACAATAAAAGCTTGAGATTTTGTGATATTTTTGCGAATGCAATGTAATTTATTGTATATCTCCTGTATATGGCAGCAATTTGCTATAACTATATTGTGTTAAATAATTGGCTTCCCTAACCAATTTTGTGCGATTCCTACTAATCAGACAATCTCCCCACAACTTTGTAATTAATATTTTTCTGCTATTTTGCTGTGTTGCAGAGTTCGTGTTCCAGTTTCTTAAATTCTCCGCTAGGGGCACTGTAATTACGTTTGTACGATCGTCGTTTTCCCCTTTATATATATGCAGTGTTTCTTTAGGACTTTGTGGCTGGGGAGGGCGTATGAAACTTTTGGGGGAAAGTTTTTTATTTGCATATATATATATATATATATATATATATATTTGAAATGAAATAATAAGAATTATGTAAAAAAAAAAAAAAAAAAAAAAATACAATTCAAGTAATATTAACATCACCATAGAAGCAAATTCACGGCCATAATGCCGATAAGAGAAAAGAACAGAACCTTCCCAAATTCGATGATTAATCAGAATAAAATTCCTCTTCAGGTCTGAGTATTTAATTCTAATTAACCCAAACAAATGCCTGTTTCAGATTAAGCAATAGTACATTACTATAAATGCTTAAACTCAGACTACAGACATCAAAAAATGAAAAAATGAAAAAAGGATACATTAAGAAAATTGTATTACCATGCGGCATGAATCCTTCTTCCTCACCACGTGTATACACGATCAACCTCAACAGCTTAATCTAGAAGCACCGGAATGAACAAGTCGAAATTCTACCAGGGAGGCAGTACGAACGTTCACGGAAATACTCCCAAACCCGTCCAGTGAGTCTAAGCTGGAGACTGGACAAGCAATTCAGAATACAACTTCCCAAGCATGCAGAACTGAATATGAACATGAATCAAAGATGAAAATTCCTACTAAACAAGTAATTCATAGGAAAACTGGATAATCGAGAATGCCACTATACACCATTATAAGGGCGCTCAAAACGTAGTTTCAATACTGACAAAAGTTACATTTCTTTGCGAAAATAAAATTCAAAACATTAATGTTAATGCATCTTATTTTCCGATTTTTTGATTTTTCTAATGTTTTTGACTTAGTTTATTATTTTTCATTTTTATTTATTTATATAATTAATAAATAATTATATATAATATACACATATACATACATATATATACACACACACACATATATATATATATATATATATATATATATATATATATATATATATATATATACACACACACATATATATATATATATATATTTTTTTTTTCCCCTCCTCTCTCTCCTGTATGTTAGTCACTATAATTGGGAATGTTTTCTAGGATGTTATCGAGTGAAATTTGATACACTGAGTTGATAATTTTAATAACAAAATTGGGGGGATATGCATTATTAGCCGCTGTACTCAATAATTCCATAAAGTGCGCTAATTTATAATATTCATCACAAATTTTATTGATTCTAAGAGTCTGGTTTATTATAATATTTCTAAATACAGATATATGCAGACAAGAGTCAAAATGTTGAATTTTTGATGTATTAAATTTAAAATCCTGTCTTTTATCATACAAGTTTATAACCATATTACAATTTTGTAAATTTAAATTTAAATCTAAAAAGTTTGCAACATTTGTGTCATTATTACTTGCATTTAATTGTAAATTTTTTGGATAAAAGTTTAATACTATAGGGATATTATTATTTGGGGATACACATAAAATGTCATCTAAATATCTAAACATGTGCATATTATGCAAGCTTGGATTAATGTTTTTTTCATAGAAGAATAAATACAGATTAGCTAACAATGATGAGGCACACCCCCCTTGTGGGATACCAACCTGTTGTTTAAAAATAGTACCACCATGTTGAATATAATTCTCATAAAGAGTGAAGTTAAGTAATTTTTTAAAAAGAAAATTTGAATATTTTAGGTTGATATTATATTTTTCAAAAATTCCTAAAATAATTCTATACAGATCATCTATGTTAATATTATTAAACAAATCTTTGAAATCAAAGGTATAAATACTACGAATATTAGTAAGAGATTTCAATTTCTTAACTACTTCAAAACTGTTTTTTTACAATATGACAATTATTTGAGATTTCATCTGACGAGGATACTTCATGTAATATCTATATCTATATATCTATATATCTATATATATATATATATATATATATATATATATATATATATATATATATATATATATATATAAAATCTAATTTTAAATTGCTTACCTTATATATGGAATAGGGAAAGAGGGGTAAACCTATTTAGTACTCGTTTTATCTATAATGATTTTTTCTCCAGCCTATCGTTGAAAATATTTTGATTTCAAATATGCTTTTCAGACCATTTTCTTTTCACATATCTTTTTATTGAAAATAGCCTGTAGAGCATAAGTCACTGATATTCGTAATACAAGTAAAATAAAATTCTTTATATATGTATATACATATACATACACACACATACATACATTACATACAAGGTAGGATCAAAAAGTTTGGAGACTGTGCTGATATCTCCAACCCTGATTGGAGGAGAGGGGAACTATTTTACCGTGGCGTAGAGACACATGTGACGCGAGATGTGAAAAGGAAGAAGCGGGTCCGTAGTGCAGGGTTTTCCCAGACAATGCGTGCCAGTGAACTGTAGTCGTTCGCGTTCGTCGAAAATGGAAATGGCGTTTGAAGAACAACGTGCGGATATCAAATTCTGCCAGCGTTTGGGGAAATTGATATTCGCACGTTGTTCTTCAAACGCCATTTCCATTTTCGACGAACGCGAACGACTATAGTTCATTGACACGTATTGTCTGGAAAAACACATGCTTTTTCCTTTTCACATCTCGCGTTACATGTGCTTCTACGCCACGGTAAAATAGTTACCTTCTCCACCAATCAGGGTTGAAAATATCAGCACAGTCTCTGAACTTTTTGATCCTACCTTGTATATATATATATATATATATATATATATATATATATATATATATATATATATATATATATATATATATATATATATATATATATATATATATGTAATTATTTCGATTTGGACTAGATATAGATATGAAGTCTCATTCTGAAAATAATCAGTTGCGAAATAAATATTGTCCTGTAAATAGAAACTAGATTAACATAAAATGTCTCCGGGGGAGGGGCTTCGCCCCTCACGAGGGCACTCGAAACCATGTACCTAATGTGTAGAACTTTCTTAAGAACTTTTCATGGATGCATTCATGGACCGTTCTTTTCTGGAATGCATAACGACTTCCTTAGGATGCCCGTATAATAGTATGAGAGAAGTAAAAATACTTAAAAAAAAAAACGCCTACATTTACACTTTTTGAATACCGTTAGTTACTGTCACAGTTACTGACTTTTTCTGAATGAGTAAAGCGAGTACCAACCTCCCTCACACGATAAACCACCATTACAAATAACTGTCCTACTTTTACTTAGTTACTACTCAAAACCCTGGTTCTATTGATATGGATATCCCTTTTCTCTTTTTTTATAGGTGTTCTTATCGTATGAACATCCTACCGGCAATTAGCACACTCTATGTCACTACTCGGTTCAGCGTTCACAATTGGGCCAAAAGAGGGTCAAGTGAAGACTTATCCGACCGAGTCAGAAAAGACATAATCCTACACATATCTCCAGGCAGGATATATTTATTCTTTTTTTCATAATGGAACAGGTTTTCCTTTCTTTCGGTTCGCAGATTCGAAACTGCTCACTTTTGCCGAAGCCCGAACATGTTTGTTTACTGGATTTTCACCTAAGGCGACAAAGCGGCGACAAGTCAAAGGCGAGGAAAATATTGACTGGAGGAAACCCTAGAGTGGTTGGATGTAAAATTCAAGGTAATCTCTAAAGGAGGAGCTAGCTCACTCGAAATTTTTTTTCATAGATCTTACAAGTATAAGGTTTATGTTTTTTTTCAGGGGGGGGGGGGGTGCACTAAGATCTAATCTTTTAGCTTTTAAATATATTGCTTTAAAAATCTTTTAATTAATTACAGCAAAATACGGTACTTTTTATTAAGGGCTCCACTATTATGTGTTATTGAATCAAAGTTTTGGAAAGTATTGCAAAGTTTATTAATCATTAGCATGTGTAAAATCTAATAGTTATTATTATATGTTTCAATCTGTATAAATTACTATAGAAATCATTAACAAATAGTATTGTATAGCTAAATTTGCAAGCTAGCAGTTGATTGCGAAAATTCATATAGTTATCATACATCAATATTAATATGTTCCAACTGATTATAATATAAGCATTAACTAGTAGAGAAGCTGTTCATTAATTGAAGAAAATTTCTGAAAGGTAATACATATAACAACTCTAGAAATACCCATTTGTTGATCTTGTCTCCAATGAAAAACAGTGAACATAACAATAACAGAATGGTACTTTAAATGATATTGTCTTAATGTAATTTTCAAAACTTTTAAATACTTTTAAATTAAATATGTTAATAAATTAGTAATCATAAGAATGAAAACTAATTCGGTTAATGTAAAGAGTCTGATTTCTTTACTATACAAAACGAACAGGCCTCACAGATGTCCCACTGTTCCTACTTTTTGAAAAAAGTCCTACCTTTTAGCCCATACTTTTAAAACGGTTTATAGTTCATCCTATGTGTATTACAATCATATGTGTCTTTAATCTCTGGAATGTGAGAGGTAATTTTCATGAAAGTTTATTAATGAGAAGGCTACTAATGAGTGGACTCATTAGTAGCCTTTATCATGTTGTTGAGACCCAGACCGTCCGACCTACCAGAAAGGTGTAAGGTAACTGTTTGGACGGCCGGGAAGTGCCACCCAATTTAGACCGGAACCCAGTGGGGGAGGCATCCACAGGGACCGTACTTTCTTTCCCCTACCACCAACCTCTCGGAAGGACTTACGGACCCACATGTTTAACGTGATCGTACTCCGGCGGCAGTTGTGGCAGCGTGCAAATCCAGCGCGCAAACCACCGAGCTACTGCGCCCGAAATGTGCCAACAGCACACGGTGTTGCCAGGTGGTCATCCACCCAAGTACTAACCGCGCCCGATGCTGCCTGACTTCGGTGATCTAACGAGAACCGGTGTTTTCAGCACGGTACGGCCGTTGGCCCAGCCTATCATGTAGATGACGAAATAAAGGAAGAGTGGTTTATAGCAGATACTGCTGCTGAGAGTGAGCTAAAGTATCATAGAGTTGATGATTATTGGGCCAATGTCTTCAAAAGGTAAGGATGGGAAGTGCAGGTATCAAGCGCTGTCATAGTTTATTCTTATGTGCTTTGACTTTGGCTCATGAAGACTTAAGTTGCTGAGCGAGGATTTTCTTTTAACAATACACAAGTAACGACTGGTAGAGAATCACTGTCTGAATAGTCCATTAAAGGGGTGAGAGCAGTCAAAGACCACGAAAGATTGATTGCAACATACATGAAGTAAATATAACAAAGACAGTGGTTGAAGCAGCAAATAATTTCTATTCAAAGTACAGAGAAAAATGCGAGAAAGCGAAAAGGGCTGAAACGGAAAAGAAACAGATGAAACTATAGCACTCAGGAAAACGCCTGTATGCGAAAATACATAATTGCTGAAAAATGTAGCAAAAAAACTTCCATAAGAGGCCAATGGGAGACTGAACAAGGCTCCCAAGTGTAACAATTTTGATGAAGCTTTGGATTTGACTGAAACAGCTACATAAAAGTATATAACAGCTTGATAGTTACTAGTAAGTAGTTCCAAGCTGTAAAAGGAATTTTTTTTATTTTTTTGCATTCTAGAGGTAATTCTTCTAGCAAATAAAGTTTTGCTACTGATAAGATTTTTTATTATGTTTATGCACTCTTGTATATCCTAGATAAGGTGTTTATCGGAATTGGTAAAAAATTTACTTTTTATGAAAATGCTGTTATTTGAATTTTATTTCATTGTTCCACATTTTTTATGAGAAAAGTCCTACCTTTTTCATTAAGTAGCTCTGGGAGGTTTGAACGAACTATCTTGTAGCCAGTTTTATAAGAAATTCTCAAAATGCACAAAACTATCGAAAGCTCAGTTTTATATAATATTATCCAACGTGATTATGCCTTTTCAGATCTTCCTCAAGATCCTTGGTAACATTAACAAATGAATCTTTGCACATTTATAGTACTGACCACAGGTTCGAACTTAACGAAGCCAGATTTTCAAATTCTTCCAGGGGTGAAGAAAATGGAAGGTTCGAGAAGATTTTCCGGACCCCCTAGAATCCTCCCCGATGACTAAGGCAAGTTACACATTGAGAACGCCCGATTGCTTCGTTTAAAATGCAGTTCGGTTTGAACTATGATTGCTGCTTATCGTCCCCACCCTGAAGACACGTAGCCACAGAGACGCAGAAAACCAGTTAGTCTCCCTGTTTCTAATGCATATTTGTACAATATACGAGACGCAGTGTACGACGTACAGTACGTTCTGCATCCTCAACGTGTTGCCTGCCTTAAAAAGCTTTGAATACATATCACATAGTACTGGCTACAGGATAGAACCTGAAGGAGGCAGAATTTCGATTCATCTTCCCTACGGCGGAAAAATGGAGTTCCGAAAAATCTTTCCAGACTCTCCGGAGACTTTAAAGGATGGATCTTTGCACTCTTAAAAGTAGCCATCACAGGACAGAATCTAATGGAGGCGCATTTTTAATTGCGCTCAAACCTCTTGGGCGCTGAGAAAATGGAAAGTCTACTAAAAGCATTCCAGACTCTCCAGACGTCTTCACGCAGACTTTAAAGGCCAGATCTTTGCTCACTTATACTATCTATTACAGAACTGAACTTATGAAAGCGGATTTTGAATAAGCTCTGCCCTCTCGAAATGGGAGACCCTCGTTCCCCAGAGACTTTAAAAACTGAATTTTGCACATTTATACTATAGATTACGGGGCAGAATGTAACTGAGGCAGTTTACGATTAAGCCGATTGTCTTCGATGTTAAACGGCATCATTTGTTAAACAAAATAAAACAAACATTTTTTTGCAACCTAATATTTTTGAGCGCTAGTTTCCACGTTTTTGATAGGATTAAATACTAGTTATTGAATACTTTCTAATACATTGTGCTGCGTATATGGAAAACTAAAAAAAGGGGGCACTGAAATTTATATATTTTTCCAGAAATATCCTTTTGAATCATAAGCAATTTAAAAATTCATTAATTACCATATTCCTGAAAAATGCTGTCAGAAATTCTAAAAACGTTAAACTTAAAGAATAGGAATTAAAAAGCTGAAAGGCTGCGGGGAAATTTTCTGAAGCCAGTCATTTGAGACGTGTACGCATTAAAGTGTAAATGAGTATAAAAATTTTCAGTGCAGGATAAATTTAGAATTTGTCTTGTTTTTTCCGCAAGGTATCTAGTTAAAACTAGTATTTAGGATTATCAAGAACAGAGAAACTAATACTTTTAAGAATATTACGCGGCAACATTTTTTATTTAACAATTTATTTTGTTTAACAATGCACGATGCTTAGAGTCGAAAATAATTGTCGCAATTGAAAACTTCCCAGTTAAGTTCTGCCTCGGGGTCGCGTTTCAGTATTTTACGTCTTCAGTGGGGGTTTCAGGAATGCTTTGAGATACTTTATCCCCCCTCTCCATTTTGTCTAATCAGAGAGAAAAATAGAAAATTCTTCTGCGCTAGGTTAGGTTCAGTGGTCTATACAAGTGTGAAAAATTTCAGTCTTCTAAGTCAACGGAGGACTACTTGAGGACCTGGAAATACATTTAAAATACTTTATAACCAATCTCCGACTCCGGGAGGGATTGAAACCCCGAATATATCAGGTTCTGTCCGACGGACGATACTATAGGTGTGCACAGATTAGGTCTTCTAGGTCACTAGAGAGACATTTGGAGGCTCTGGAATGAGTCTAATTAATACTTTTGATGTACATAATGAAGATCGAGTTGATAATTTAATAATTATGTAAATCAGAAGAAAAATATTTTATATATTCATGTTACATATTAAAGAAGATGTTTGTCTTGATCTGTTTATGTTTACTTACTGCAGCAGAAAATCTGCGTTTCGGACAGCTGCGAAATAAGGTACAGAGTTAACTGAACTACCGCTACGACAGACATGGTCGAGGTATTTTTTAAAATCCGAATTAGTTTAAAAGTGACGAATATTTAAAGCAATAAACACCTCGAAATTTCAACTTCAAAATTGTTTTTATTCTATTTAGAGTATAAAAGGAAAAACAGTGCAGGTGGTTTACGAACTATATCTCAGAAGTTAATTTTGAATAGCTATTTTACGTGCTATTATTTAAAATCGTGAATTTAAAAGACATTTTCATGGTATAGAATATATAATTATTTCGATATTTCTAGTGCTTTCTGAAAATTTGACTTCAATTGGATGAAAAATAGCTGAGATAGGAATTATTGTTTTGAATTTTACTTCTGGGGTAGCGACTTCAAGTGCCTTCATTTATATCTAGCGTGTCTTTTTAGAGCTTACCAAAGTAACTTATTCAAGACGTATTGAAGGCGCGTATGAGCCTTGCGTTATTTAACTGGCTTGTGTCCGCATGGGAAAAACGGAGTGCGCGAATTATTTTCGTAGGAAACAGGCGATTTGGAAATTGAGTGGCATTATCAGTATCAGCATTAGTTGACCTATACTGGATGTTCAATGCGGAAGAGTTCTAATAAGCACGAAGACTTCAAATGCTTATTAGACCATCGATGCGGATCGTTTACAGTTTAACTATCGGATTTTGAAAATTAAAAAAAAAATATTTCAGGCAAATTTCGTGACGCTCACAAAAGCACCCATATTTTTAATTTAACCTCAGTGAAAAATACTAAAAGTTTCCGACTTAGAGAAATATAATTAAAAGTCAGACAGCTTCAGGCGAATATCTGAGACTAAGAAAATTGAAACGCGTAGCTATTAAAGTGTGTTAGGTATAAAAACAATCGAAAAACATAAGATGAATTTTTAACATGCCATATTTTTTGCATGGCATCTATTTTAAGCTTCTCGAGTTATTATTTGAAGTGCATTTTTCATACAAAGTCGAAATATTAAATTTCTGTGTAGAACTAAAGTTCATTTTTACGTTTAAAGTTTAGTTTTTAATGAAGATTAAACTAAAATATGTTTCTAACGCTATTTTTAGATGCGTTTGTTAAATATTTTTACACAAAATTCTTAGTACGGAAAGTGTAGTTTCCAAGAAATGTTAATCTAACAGCTGTGTATTTCGGAGAAAAATTTTATTGCAATGTATACTGTATGAGAAAAGTCATTTTTTCTGTCTATCTGTCCATCCGTCACAATTGACAACAATTTGGAAAAATGGGTAACAGTTTTAACAAATGTGGAGAAATATCGCCCATTTGACAGCTTTTGAAAAATGCGAATAAAATGTATTTGGTAATCCCTGTCACTTAGTGGGAATGAGTGACATTTCATACAAAATTACAAACATTATTGCAGTTAATATGAAATTATCGCAGTAAATGCATGAAAAGTTAAATAGTTAAGGTCCAACTTTACCATGTTATCTAAAAACATTACCATGTTATTAAAAAAAACAATCAAAATTTTAGAAAAAGAAAGCCGAAAATATTTTTCTAAAATAAAACTTCAGTAAAGTTCAATAAGTTTATTATTCGATTTTTTTAGACTCATTTATTTTGCTTACAGGCTTTCAAAGTGCTACAAATTACTCGCAAACTGTTTATAGTTAGGTAGAACTTTTAGTTTTCGCTCTGATTTCATTTGGGTACTTCAACCATAAACTTCACGTCAAAATATCAAATTGTTTTTATAACTTGCCTTTCGTTATACAAATTGAATTTATACACGATATTTGACGATATTTTACATTGAAGTTCATCTATAAACTCGCCTGGCGGCATATAAATACGTACTTGAACACGTATATTTTCATCTATTCTGTTCAAATCTCCCCAAACATACATCTTTAGGATACTCATGTTCATTTAAACTCCTAATATTTTAAATAAAATAAAATATCCCGTGCATATACATTAATAATTCACCAAAGAGTAAGCAAACGATTGAGTTGCACAGCGTTCTCGAGATATTTTAGTCGCCAAACAAGTATCCGTTTTATTATATGCAATTAAAAACAATTTAATGAATTATGAAAGAAATAAAATTAAAATGAATTTAAATCTGTAAGGAAAGTAATGTGCCGCCCACATCAGATTTTTGATCTTAAAGAAGGAGTAGTTATTTTGCTTCAGAAACCTATTGATATACTAAATAATTTGTTTGAAGAATTTGTTCTTAAGCAACGATTTTATTTTTTAAAACCGTGTATTATTGGGGAGTAAAAATTCCCTTTTTAAAAAATCTCTTTCAAGTTCAAATCTGTTTTCTACAGACCATGACCAGTTTGAATTAGATTAAAACATACTCAACTGTCTTCTTATTCTGATTGAAAACGAACTTTTAATCGGATCAATGGATGGGAAAACCGAGACTGATAAAAACAATTTGCATTATTCTTTCTTCCTACGTTTGTGGGTATTTATTGAGGTCAAGTTGCACAGTACTTTAGCAAAGAGGTGGACAGCTCTGGACAACAAGAATGTAGGAGTTAAATTTCTTGCGATATGGAGGACAAATTATAATAGCGAGATTTTTATTTTTAAAATACCAAATGCGGCCATGGCAGTATTATTTACCTGTCATATATGAATGGAATGTTCAGCACATTGAGTGTCTCGGTACTTTAATTCAGGTGTTAAACTTGCAGAGTCCACTTCAACGATAAAAGCTTGCAATTTCGTCCAAGAAGCTCAACGGTAGAGCATCGGCTAGACAGTCAGGAGATCAGGGGTTCGATTCCCGGTTGGGGCAGAAATAATTTTTACAATGGCACCCGAACAAATCAACCCTGTAGGTTAGTGCAAAGATGGCAGAGGTCTGAAAGTGACCCTAGTACGACTAGTACGGATTCAGTGGACTCTGAAAGATGAAGAACCGATTTCAAAATTGAGAGGATAACGACCACGCAGGAAACTAACCTGGGTAAAAATAGTAGCAGGAGGCTAACCTGAGGTAAAATAGCAGGAGGTGGTCAGTTAGATTGTCAGTTGCCCGCCAATCTCACATTAAAGGGTGGAGAATGCAGAGATAAGAGCTTGCAATTTCGTCCTAGTAGCTCAACTGTAGAGAATCGGCTGGCCAGTTCGGAGATCCAATGTTCGATTCCCGGTTGGGGGAGCAAGGTTCTGTACAAACTTTGTCATCCCACTTTAGCAGAGCGATTCATCATTTGTTGAGTCTTCCTTAAAAATATCTGGAGTGGAAGTTTCCACTTCACTTTCTCTTAAATTCATGTTCCACAAAGCTTAATTCCAGTACCAAAATCAAAATAAAGAAAAATATGTATCATTAACAGATTTTGTACAAAATTATTTTAAAAATATTTCATAAAATATTTTTAAAAATTTCTTCTTTTAAATTGGCAATTGCATCAGAATGACGGATTGTTAAATCAAAATTGTAGAAGAAAAATTTAAATGGATTGAACGTAATCACTCTTTTATTTGTCATTTTTATATTGTCACTTCTGTTGTTTCTTAAAATTCTGTTAATGTTCAAATACAATTCCTTTATGAGCATCTCACGGTTTTATTTTGATTTGCATAAGATCAAGAATGCTGCGATAATTAAAAATTACTTTTTACTTTTCAGTGCATGTTACTAAAAAAGCGTAACTTTTTAAAGACTTTTATGTATTTTTATATCTATTTTATACATTTTTGTAAGACTCTTTTATAATATTTTATTTTAAAATTCGAATCAGTTTTTAATTACTTTATGTTTTAACACGATTCAATCAGACTTTGGGTGATATTCACACAAATCTGTTCTTTAACGACTAAAAATGTTATCACAGAGTTCCTATCTTAACACCGTAGGAAAGACAAAACAAAAATTCTCTTTCAAACAAACCTGGAAAGGTATCCATGTGATAATTAGACAATTTTCTTGAATTTTTAAAACATATATATTTTCGTGTGTTTAAAACGTCTCCAATTTTTATACTGCGATATAAAAAATTCAGTCGCAATCTGAAGTTTATAATTTAACAGGAATTCCTTTAAATATTCCACACTGCTCCAGAAAGTATTTACTGAACCCATTAGCTCATTAATTATACGCGTTTTCACTCATGGGATTTTCCTCTTCGTTTTAGAGGTTGCGCATGCGCTTAAAGCTATAAACGTATCCTTTACTCTCCTACAGGAAGTACTTCCTTTTGAATATTTAATTTATATTTTGTTCAGAGTCGGACCCATTTGAAAGGTGGTAGGGCGTGGATAACATGGGATCACGCGCAGTACCAAATCGGGATTATATGCAATTTTCACTTTTATTTATATGATTTTCACTTTTATTTATATGGTATGAATACATTTTTTTTAGATTAATAAATTCAATTTATTTCTGCTTTAACTCCGGAGCAACGTCGGGTATATTTTGTAGTAATAATTAAGATTTATTCATGAGTAAATGCAAAAAAAAAGCTGCTTAACGTACACGCAAAGATATGGATTAAAACACAAGTACTTCAAAATACAAAACTTACTATTTATGACACATGAAAAGTCTTAAGACGGATTGAGTTCTTATGAAAGAATATGTATGTAAGCGAATGCATAAGATTTAAATTATAATGGGTTATCAAACGTGTGTTGACTGAAAATCCTCATTTGTGTGTTTGCGGAGGAATCAAGTAGTACGAGTGTAGGATTTTTACCCGTTTTTCTCAGTTCATATCCTGTTTCATCCGCTATAAATAGAGAATATTGATAGTGAAGATGCGAGGATTTATGGGTATTTTGTTTATAGAAGGAATAACTGTTTTAAGCACATTTCTCATAGAAAGTGGATACGATGGGTGAAGATATTTCTGAAGTACCTCATGTTTACTCTCTAATTTACTCAAATTTCCTCTCCGCATAATAAATAGTATATGTAAAAAGAAAGTATTGCAATGGGATAAAAAATCGAACTCTCGGGTTGCAATGGATCTGCACGATTTCAGCATCCATGAATACGAATTAACAATTTTATTAATGCCTATGAGTGTTTGTCTATTTATGTCACTAAATACTTAAAAATTAGAATAAATCTTTGTGTTGCTTTATTATATGTTATTGTTTTAATTTTTGTACTCTTTTATAAATTGGTATTTTTTATAACTTGTACGAATGTTTAAATTAGTAAAATTTACACATATGTAAGGGTTTTGTTTATGAAGCTAGCTATTTCTCTAGCTCATTTACCTTCTGAAACAGCTTGTTGCCTTTAACAAACATACTTTCGAAGTCTGTTATTCATAAATACTTTTAAAATAATTTTTGCTCAAGTTTTTAAGTTGATTGATACTGCCGCTCATGTAGCTTCGAAATCAGATTAGTTGCCTATTTATTTTATCATAGGGTACTGAAGTTAGTAAAGTTATTATCTGAGAAAGGCTTTTGAAATCCTTCTGGTGTCCTTTTTTCTTCTTCCTAGGTTTTCTTTTCATTTTTTGTTTAACAGCGATTTCTTTTCGGGCTTCATTACTTTTTCATAATATTGAGTTTTAGAAAAATCTTGGCTTGAAACGTCTATTTCTCAGGATCTGTTACAGATTGAGTTTGGATGATAACTGATATGAATTCAGCATCACATTTTGGAGAGTTTTAGGATTTACTAAGGGTTTTCATTTCCTGATCATTTCCATTTCCAGGTCAAAAATTTTTATTTTACCTGAAATATCTATTTTTCAGGAGCGGCTATACATAAGGCTTAAATGACGACTAATATGGATTCAACATCAAATCCCAAAGAAGGTGGAGAAGTTCACTAAGAATTTCCATTTCCAATTTGGTTTTTACTTCCGGTTCAAGAAAATTCCTTGAATTATCTCTGAGAATTGAGTTATAGATATAGCTTAGGTGATGATAACTCGGGCTTCATTACTTTATATAGTTTGATAAGAAAGGATTTAGGATGGAAATTCAGAAGGGATGTTGTGGTGGGGGTATAAGGATGTCCATTTCCGGTTCTGGATATACTTCCGGTTTTTTCAAAAATTCGTATGACTGCACGAAATATGTAAAAGAGAATAAAAATACTAAAAAGTTGCGTTAGAAATGAAGTGAATACATCATTTGCCACTATATGAAAGCTTCATAAATATCTTATTTTGATTAAATTTTCATATCTACGATATTCCAAACTTTTACAAGCATTGACAATATAGAAAGCAATCGTTGCCGCTTGTAAAAAGGGAAAATAAAAAGTTCAAACTAAGGGTAAATAACTTTTTCTCAAACTTGCTTTATTAGAGAACAATTGTTATTCTTCTTATGGCATTGCACTTTGGATCATTTTTGATTCGAGTTCAAATGTAATATTCGAGGAAAACGTAGCTCGATATTATACGAGTTAGATCTGAGAGTAGTTGTAAATTACGTAAAAAATTTACAGATATTTTATAGTTTGATCGGAAACAGCCCGCAAATGAACTGTTCTTGCAGAGATCTGCCATCCTTTATGGAATAAGGACTAAAATATTGGGTTTATTTTCACAAATACTCGTGTTTCTTAATTTATTGGAATATTTTTTACATTAAATTATATTAAAATGTTTATTAATTTCTAAATAATAGATTCCATTAAAATCTTTAAAGCGAATCCAGAACTGCTTTGTATTTAAATAGTTTCGATTTTTCTCACATTTTTATTTAACTAAATAAATCATTTCTAATATTTGTAAAATGAAAAACCTGTATTTTACACAAATAGCATAATATTTTATAGATATTGTTCTATCATATTTGTAAAAAGAGCACAGACTTTACTTTTTTCTGTATTTACTTGGAAAGATAATAGCGGGAGAAAATCTCTAAAGCAAAATACGCTACAGACAAAATTCATTTCATTTAAACGTTAACATGAAAAGACAAAAATCTGAGGGTAAGGCTTATTTCTTTTAATATTTCGCTGAATGGCTGCCGGAAGTGTAGTATGCCTAACTTTTTAATTACGACTTCTTAGTTTGCCGAAACTGTTTGCAAAATTAAAGCACATGACAGGATTTCAGGCTGCAATTGCTGTAAAATTATTGGGTGTTGGAAAAACGATATAAACAAAACATATAAAATAATTATATAAATAAATAAATTATAAAAATGTAGCTCTAATGTCATGGCATGTTATTAACTATATTTGCTTGGTATTTCATTTTATCCGCTTTTATAGTAAATGAATGGAACAACAGCTATTGTAGATTTTAAACCAATTGTCATTTCTGTGAAGACTAGATGTTTTAACGCATGACATTGGCCGAGATTAAAAAAAATATTTTTCAACTTAGCAACTTAAAAAAAAGTTATAGAACGGAAGCTGACAGATTTTTGAAATTTTTTCCATAAAAGTTTGTAACATCTCAGTGTTATTTCGACCTCCACAGTTCGTTGTATCGTGAATAATTCAGAATTTTAAGAATGTTTGTGAACTCGTTAAGCTAATTGCTGTTTTATTGAATCTTATTCCGAGATTTAGCCAAATAATTAAAAAGTTAGCATTAGTATAATGAGTTTCTGTTAATACATCTTGCAATTTGAAAAAGCGAAGGTTATTTAGGTCTTCAAACAAGTTCTTGTATCTTTAAACTATTCTCGCCAATTCAGAAGATACGACATAAAACTTTAGATACATAGACATATTTTAGTAGATCTTAACCGAATTAACAAGATAATCGGAATGATGTGGCAAGAACGTTATTGTTGGTGGAAACTATGGCTCAAACTGCAGATTCGTTCTACAACAGCTTTAATATCATAGCAGTCTGGCCCGCATGGTGTACGACATCATTAAATAAAGAAAACAACTGTAATTTTCATCTGCGGAATTTCAGTGTAACTATAGGGGTTCCGCTCCTACTTGCTATGTTTGCCAACCTCGGGAGGATTTTAACGCCTTTTCCGAAATCTGGTGAATTAATAGTTATGGATAACCATTGCTAATTCGCTACGATAGTTATAAACATTGATGAGGAGAATACTCTGTCTTTTAACAACTTAACTGTGAGAAATAACATATAACCACAAATTCATTTACAGTTGAAAGTCGATTTCGATGCAATATTGTTGGTGTGTTTGTTGGAGGATTAAAAGCTAAAACCCCTATATGACGTATCTGTAGGTTCTTACCTTTCTTGTAGCGGTAGCTATTTTCAAGTTCAAGTGTGCTAACTAACAATTAGTCCAGAATTAAATACACACACTGTTAATGTTTTCAGTGTGTCAATATTGTAACCCTCTGCTATCTTTGTGATGTTTCTGCCAGCAAGGACCCTTTAAATCTTTGCCCATGCTGATAAAGCTAAATTGTATGAATTAATATTTAATTGACTAAGGCTTAAATTAAAATTCTAAACACGTCTTGCACATCTACGTGTCTATATGTAAACTTTCGGAACTGTACGTTTCGTCGTCTATTTGTGACAAAATTTTGTAGAATTTATTCTTTTAAATAGAGAGTGGAAAAAATAAATCGCAGGTAACGGTCTGAACGACACACCAAAAGTGTTCACGAAATGACTATTAAAAACATGTAACGCATGCGATAAATCACCGTGACACAGGATTGACCCGGCACAAAAGTTTAACGGTTCACTTGACGCGGTGATCATAGGTTGCTGTTCCTCGGGTGCAGTGCGTCAAAGCAAAATGATGGGAACCCGCGTGATCTTTCAGGTAATAAACACGCAAAAACGAAAAGTTTAAAAAAGAATGGTTACGGAAATGCACTTATAAACTTGGTGACATAGCACGGAACTATGTGAACAGGAAACGAACTCCGAAACGGTCTTTAAAGACAGACTCGTGAAAGAACAAAATGAATGAATGCCAATAAGAGACGTTTTTTATATAGCAGATATGTAAGATGATTATATTTTTTAAGTGAAACTTCTAGGGGTGCGAATCGACTCGGGATTGTTACAGAAGTACGTCAGATCGACGGTCACGGAATTGGAAGTATGTAACGGAAGTGACAGCATTGTGTTACGAATACGTAACAGGAAATCATTGTTATGATTTGACATCTGTTGAGCTCTATGCAGAATCGTATATGTATTTGCATCTTTTGATTTCATATATCCTTATGTATTGTTAAAGCATTTCTGGTAAAAAAAATATGCTATATAAAAATAGCTTTAAATTGATCCAATTACTTTTTAAACATTAATATGTGTTGAAATTAACATGCTTTTACTTCAGGAAAAATACCCAAAATCATAAAAATCCACCTACTAATCATTACGGTTATTTAATACTTGATAATTGAGAATATTTATGTTATCCTTAAGAGTAACTATGAAATACTCAACATGCCGAATATTATGCTTCTAACTTTATCATTCAAATTTAGAGCTTAGTAGTTATTTTAGGTCTTCTCCTCTCCTTTAGAACCTCTAAATCTTTAGGTTTAGAGGTGGGTTTTCTTTTCCACACCACAAGTGTCACTTCTATCGTGTGGTCCTCGACATACATTTTTTTGCATGAGATGCCTTTACATATTTTTCATATTTTAGGTGTTACCATGCTATATTTTAGGTGTTACCAGATATTGCATCTCCAATATTTGTATCGTATGCCTTCTTTATTGCCAAGATTTATGTTTTCGGTATATAAATTATACTTGACGGGTCTTCGACAATGACTTTCCTTTTTCTGTATGTTCGCCTACTTATTGACTGATGAACCGATATTCTAGCCTATTTTTTCGATACGCTGACGAAGTGCCTTCAAAATAATTTGAGAAATAAAATATACGAGAATGACATTGTTCGCTTTTACAAAGGAAAATAATGTGTAACAGATAGATTTCATGGAGGGTATGGAAAGGTGCTTGAGATGTTTCAGATATTTGTTCTAAAGTAATTTTTGCTGGGTGGAGTGAAATATGTGTTTTCATCTTCCAAGCTGTAAAGAAAGTTACGGTATGTGAATTAAAAATCTGGGTCTCGGATTTTGACAAATGTGAAAGTTTGGGGTATACTGAACACGAATCTACTGTTTTTTAATGTTTGCGCCTACATGAGTACGATAGATTTATTCTAAATTGAGGTACCTTCATGAAATTGAGTATGAATTTTTTTATCGTTTAATCGTAACAAATGCGCTGATCAGAGTTGAGGCTCATCGTTCTTGAAAATCGAAAAATCATAAAAATATATATGATTAAAGAGTTAAATGAATAGAGGGAACGAAGAGAGTAAATTTTATAGTTTTGACCACTAGAAGCGATTTGATGTTGTCTGTCTGCATGTTCCATAATTGCTCCAAAGCTAAACTGATTGTTTTAGAACTCGTGTTCGTTGCTGAACGTGATCGGATAAAAATTGCATTTACTACGCCCTTTTTATGTGAAATATTATGTCTGACGACAACTCCTTTAAAGTATAACCGATTTCGCCACACTTTGGATGTGTGGATCAGATAAATACCTTAAAAGTCAAGTTCGTTGGTGAACGTGGGAGGACAAAAATTGCGCTTGTTGCACCGCAAAACCTTTATTGATACACATTATTCGACGATGCCTCTTCTGAAACTAAACCAAATTTTCTTAAATTTGGATGCTTAATATTTTACAGCCTGAGTTTGTTGATTAACAGGGACGAATAATTAATGCGTGTATTACAACGCCTTTGCTGATGAGCTTATTGTACGACTATAACTTGCCTAAAACTAAAACAATGTTAAATTTGGATACATGGTGTAAATTAATACTTTATAGACAGAGTTCGTTCCTAAAAGTAATCGAAAAAACGTGTTACGCCCTCTTTACTACATCTTAACAATAACTTCTTTACAATTCGGATATGTGGAGAAGATATGTTTTACCAGTCTAATGCGTTTCTGAAATGGACTGACCAGAACTGCGTGGGCGCTACGCCTCACCCCCCTTTGCTGGTTATATATATATATATATATATATATATATATATATATATATATAAATAAATTAGTAAATCCAATGCTAGAATGTAAGTAGTAACTCATAATACACTATTCCAAAATTTTCTGCAAAATACAAAGAAATAAAAGAAATTAAAACAAAAAGAGGAAATTATAAAGCGTAATGCAGGTCATAAAGACAAAGACAATCAACAAATTTCAAAGATGAGGAATGAAAATAGGAAAACAAAAAAATCAAGCAAAAAAGCTTGCACATGGAAGAGCTTTAGGCTTAAGATAGGTTCATTTCGAAAAAATTCTCGTCAAGTCCATATATCCCTTCGAAATGAACACAAAAATGCTTGTTTCTGAAACACAAGATAGATTTTATCTATAAACTTGTGTTATATGGACGACAAGCATATAGATTGGAAAAATAAAGGAAACATAAATACCTTAAAATACACTTCATTAGTACAACCATGACGAGCAAAATATGACTAGACCAATGTTGCCATATGCAGAAATGAAAAGATGTGATTTGCTGTTGCCAAAGAGAGTAATAAAAACCGTACTGCGTAAAAGCAACAAAATGAGATATTCAACAGTTAAAGCTTCAAGATAAAAAGATGAAAATATAATTTCAAGAGAATGAAGAAGTACGGCTAAAATAAGATACTAAGGAGAGATTATGATATATATATATATATATATATATATATATATATATATAGAAATTCATTAATTTTCAGGACGATCTTATACAAAAAATATAATTTTTGTCATTTTCCTACACTATTAAAATGTGTTGATTGCAATTGGTATTTTTTGAGTATGAAGATATAATTTGTGTGATAATTCAATATAGTTTCAGAATACGACAAAATTTACCTTACGAAACTATATTAATACGGATTAGTAACTATTTTTAGTTATAATGAACATGTTTTGCATACCAACAAGTAGTTGTATACGATAAAGGAAGTGAAGAGTGTTGTCCAAGTCAATACGGTCGTATATGGTATATTTATTCAGTTTGGGGCATGAAGAGAAGGAATTTAGATCCACCTGTATTCAAACGAGTATCTCCTGATGTATCACTTCTTAGTACGTAGAGTTTTTGTTAATATTTTATTTTTATACATTTTACATCCGTGACGTAGTTCAAATAATTTTTCCGTATCGACTTTATTGTGATTATTATTCTTGTATTTATTCTACTTTTCTATAAGAAAAAATGCCATGGAAAGTTTTTTTAGAAAAATTTGAGAACTTAGAAATAAATTAATAAGTATTTCTGATTCTAGTTTTTACTTATCCTACATACATAGTACAATGTATAGGGAAATATTGAGACGAGGTCCAAAACTCGAATTTGAGAAGAGTACGTTTTTAAGTATCCCTGAACTCGGATCGAAACATTGAGGAGATGTCTGTGTGTGTATTTATATACATTTATTTACATATACATTTATATGCATTTATATACATCCATGTTAATGTGTGTGTGTTAGCATTTATATGCATCTATATGAGTGTGTGTATGTGTTAGCATGTGTGTGCATCTGTGTTAGTGTATGTGTGCATCCGTGTTAGTGTGTGTGTGCATCTGTGTTAGTGTGTGCATCTGTGTTAGTGTGTGTGTGTGTGCATCTGTGTTAGTGTGTGTGTGTGCATCTGTGTTAGTGTGTGTGTGCGCGCATCTGAGTTAGTGTTAGTATGTGTGTGTGCATCCTAGTTAGTGTTAGTATGTGTGTGTGCATCTAAGTTGGTGTTAGTGTGTGTGTGTGTGTGCATCTAAGTTAGTGTTAGAATGTGTGTATTTTAGTATGTGTTTGCATTTATATTAGTGTGTGTGTGTGCATCTATGTTAGGATGTGTATCTGTGAACGCAATTTCTCACGATCGAATAGAGCGCACGTAAATAAAGATTTGTATGATTATTATAAATAGTTAATACTGGAACCCTATTAATTTGAAAGGCTATTAAACGTTTAGAAGACTCCTAAATTTTCAAATGAATTTTTGAAAAAAATAAAAAAAAATTAGGTCATTCCATAATGCTAAATAAAACAATTTTATTTGTAATTTTTCATTAGAAAACGAATGACAAATTTTAGAATTATTCTAAATTAATTCTAAAATTTTCAGAAAAACACTACTTTTTCCACACAACAGCGTGAGAAAGTGAAAATGTAACAAAATTTTAAAAACAACATAAAAAGCTTCATCGATTTAGAAGAACTAAATATGCACAACCAGAATCATTTTGAAAATTCTTAGAAGAGATTCAAAGAAATGTAAAACTTCCATATATACGAATAAACTACGTTTAATTAGGAAAATTATCACTTGATATATTTTAAGTTTAAACCATTTAAACGAACTTGCATTCAATATTTCAAAAGTCATGAAAAGCGAAATCTAACATATTCGAAATCTGAAAAAAAAGCATTCTTTTCTGGTACAAATGATCTAATATTTATTCTTAAAAACGATTTCGCATATTTTCAAACATTTCATGTGTTTCCAGAAGTTGCATACCCACTTTTTTGTGCCAGAAGACCTCCTTAGCTAAGCTATGCTGCTATGCAGAAAGAAAAGTACTTGACAGGTCTTTGATTTTTCTCATTCCCTTCTGTGCTTCCTTCGCCTTTGACTGATGGCTCTGTTCCTCTCCGATCTTATTCTATATCCAGACGCGTTGTTTGATATTCTTTTGAGAAATGGAACATTTGACCATGGTATTTTTCGGTTTTCCATAAGGAATATGCGTAAGTGATATATTTCGTAGGATCACGACACGTATGAAAAATAATGTATGGGGGTTTTGCAATAACTGCAGTAAAAAAAACCAAGAAAGATCAATCATGCTTAAAGCATTGATTATGAAACACTTTCCAACTTCAATGCAATTTTATTTAAACATGTCTAAAATGCAATACATTCCTCGGTAATATTTTAAAATTATCACAATACTACATTAATTTATTATATTTGAAAACTTAAACCTTCATCGAAAAAAATGAACTTCATTCAAATGACGATATCATTGAAATATAAATTGCCTGGTTTAAACATCTCTAAAATGTGATACATTCCTGGGTAATAGTTTTAGAATTATCATAATACTACGATAATTTATTAAATTTGAAAACTTCATCGAAAACAACTGAAAGTTATTCAAATGACGTCATAAAAAATAACACGCCTGGCTCTCTTTAAAAAAGCAGCATTTCATTCATAAATAATTTCCCATTCATGTCATTCATCAGAATACTATAATAATTTATTTTATTTAAAAATTAAGACCATGGAGCTACACATAATTAAACTCTATGCGTAAAACTTAATCGAAAAAAATCGTCCTTCTGTTTGAAAAATCAATGAATATTTGATTCATATCAGCTATGCAGACTCCAAGAACTAAATGATTTTGAGTTAAAGAAATACAGCAATTCAAATACAACTCATTCTACATATTTTGCTGTTTACATTTCACATAGGTGAAAAATAGGCTTCGTTATAGAAATAATCAAATTTGGATGAGCATTTAAACTCAAATATATTGTCATTGCGTTGTTTCATTATGTAGATGCACAGAATTTAAGCAAAAATAAAGTGATTTTAGGACGGATACAGCACTCAATATGAATTAAAAAGAACTTTAAAAATCACGATTTTGAGACAAGATGGATGCCATATATTATTTTGAAGTGAGTCACGTGATATTTTCATATCATGGTCACGTGATCGCTTCATATAAGAACTGTTATTATTATTTTAATTTTTATTTAGAAAACTACTGAATATATTTCGCTAATTTTTTTTTATATATTTTATGGAACAATTTGAATATCACCAAAAATTTTCGAAGCAATTTATGAACTTTAAATCCGCTTAAAAAATGTTTGAGAAATTAGGTCCCATAGGGCTCAATGTATTTCATTTTTTCAACCCGTGTTCAATCCAAAACTAATTGGGTGATATTATTCATTTATATTCCCATAGGTTCTACAGACCGTCTGAACAACATACTAAAATTTCATTTTGATTAGATCATTTTTACGACAGTTATCGTGCTAACGGACAGACAGACAAACAGACAGACAGACAGACTGAACAAAGTCATAAACACTTTTCAACATTGTTGTAAAGTGTTAAAAAGCAAGAAAGGACAATCATGTATAAAGCATTGATTATGAAACACTTTCAAACTTCATTGCAATTTTATACAAACATCTCTCAAATGCGATACATTCCTCGGTAATATTTTTAAAATTATCACAATTATACATTAATTTATTATATTTGAAAACCTCATCGAAGAAAATGAATTTCATTCAAATGACGGCATTGAAATATAAATTGCCTAGTTTAAACATCTCTAAAATGCGATACATTCCTCGGTAATATTTTTAAAATTATCATAACACTACAATAATTTATTATATTTGAAAACTTCATCGAAAACAAATGAACTTTATTCAAATGACGTCATCGAAATATAAATCGCCTCTATATAAAAGCAGCATTTCATTCATAATCATTTTTCCAATCGTTTAATTCATCACAATACTATAATAATTTATTTTATTTAGAAATTTGAAAAATTGTTATCTACCATATTTATTTTAAAATGTAAAATCTTTCTTATATATAAAATAATTAAACACTTGGAAAGATATTTATTATATAATATATCACTTTTTTTCTTTCTGGAGGACATAACGAGAGTCAGAATTTAATTGAATTTGTTTTTCTTCCTATTTTAAATAATTTTTATTTAAAAAACTACCTAACATATTTTAATGAAATTTTCTTTATATATTTTATGGGATAATTTGAATATTTCCTAAAATTTTCGAAGCAATTAGTGAATTTTAAATTCGCTTAAAAATGTTTGAAACATTAGGTCCCATAGGATTCAATGTATTTCATTTTTTCAATCCGGGTTCAATAAAAAACTAATTGGATGATATTATTAATTTATATTCCCATAGGTCCTATAGACCATCTGAAAAACATACTCAAATTTCATTTTGATAAAGCCTTTTTTACGGCAGTTATCGTGCTGACAGACAGACAGACAAAATGAACAAAGTCAAACACTTTCAACTATGTTGTAAAGTGTTAAAAATGTAAAGTGCGGTATAATTTGGATTCACTTGTAGATGCTTCGCAAAAATAATTATTTTGCAATTGTCGCTAATTTTGACTTTTTCATAGTGTTGCAGCGAGAATGTATTGCTTGCTCGAAAAATTTTGAATTCGATATTTAGACGGAACAACACGCGTGAGTGTGTGTGTGTGTGGGGAGGGGGTGCGTTTATGTGCGTATGTTTGTGGGCATGCGTGCATATTTTTGTGTGTGTGTGCGCGCGTGTCAGGTGTGGATGCAATAACTGAAAACCGAATACATATAAAATTATAAAATTTCATGTATAGATACATTTTATGAAAGACTAGAAATAGGTAGAATTTTTAATAATTTTCGTAATTATTGAGTGTTATTCTCTATAGAAAAAAATTATAATATCTGAAACATATTGCATGTAGTACCTGGGAGGAGGTGTATAGTATATGCAGGAAATGCATAAATTTGAACTTACTTGTGGAATCGAATTTTTTGTATTAGAATGCTGATACATATGGAGAAATTTTAGTCAAATTATAGAATTCTGCTAATCATAATTTTTGGATGCGATGACATACATATTATATATATATATATATATATATATATATATATATATATATATGTGTGAATAGTTATAAATCGAATGGACCATTGAATATTTTAATCGATTATTGAATTTAGACAAGACCAACCACAGACACATTACATCTATCTCCTGACAGAATGCTCTGTTAGAAGATGCATGTGTTACGATATGCGTAATATTAGAAACAATAACCATAAGTAGCAGTAAGTTAATAAAAATTATGGAGTAGTGAATAGAATTCCTACCGTGATATTGCCAAGATAAGATGTATTTAACAACGCTAAGTTAGCCTAAACTTATAATTTATTATTTTTTAAATTATTTTACTGGTTTAATAATAATCATTATCTATATGTATTAAATAAGCACTTGATGTATTTTGAATGAATGCAGTTTATTTAGTGGTTTTCCATACTTATACTTTAGAATGGATCTTCTTTTTACAATTTTTAAGATTGGCAATATGGACTTACATTACTCTATTATGATTGGTAATACCTTCTGTAAACATTATGTTAAGTTGGTATTTGTAGCATGACCAACTATACATGTAAACTAATTTTGTTTCTATTTTCTGGAACTAGTACATTGGGGTGATATAATGGCCTTTTGTTCACAGTAACAAGGCCATTAAATGAATTACACTATTTGAAGATGATGTTTTGTAGTCACCCCCTGATGATTTTACAATTACATTACCTTCAATTCTTTGTTTGTCACTTCATATTTACATTCGAAAACGTTCCAAAAGTTATCAAATTGGTAATAAATTGCCAAATATGGCAACCTCCACTGAGCTTCATATGGAAACCCTACGTCCATGTCATAGGAATGCCTGTAAAGGTGTGTTTTCCCATCTAGTTCTTAAAAGAGACTCCAGTCAGGGCATACATGTTCGTTACAATATATATAGGGGAGGTAATGCATCATACTATGTATCTAAAAAAAATAAAAATACAAATATTTAATTCCACTTTACATGGTGTTACCAGCCGATGTGGTTGCCGAGCGGTCAAAGAGGCAGGCGTTTCCTCGTGATGGCTCGGCTGCCAGATTGCGGGTTCGAGTCCCGCCTGCGGGCATGGATGTGGTAATGTCTTATTTGGGGCAGAAGTCTGACTTCTACCTTCGGGTGCCCCGGGTCATTAGACTAAACAGAAGCAGTGCACACATTCTTCCTTAAATGTAATGTTAGGGACACGACAACAACAACATAGTGTTACCAAAAACTACGTTTCACACGTTTTATCACCACATAGATTCTATCTGTTACACATCATTTTCTCCTTTGGAAAATAAGAATGATATGAAAATCATTTCTCTGAAGAATACAGAAGGCAGCAACGTCTGAATATCGACTAGGGTGGAAGGAAAAAATGATGAGCCATCAGTCAAGAGCGATAGAAGAATCGGAGAGGAAAGAAAAATCGCTGTCATGGACTTTTATGCACCGGAAACATAAATCTTTGTAAAAGAAAAAAAAGACAGACAGAAAAGCGGTTATGAAACTTACGACTGAAAAATCTGCTGAAATGTATCGTGATATACAAAACTATTTTTATTTACGCATGCTATAGTATAAATTTTCTCTTTGAAAAATTTCGAAGAATTTTATGGAAATACATATTCGAAGACCGCCTGAACACACTGCAGGGCTTTTGGAAAATTTGTGTGTATATGTGTGTATCTGAGAGGTGTAGGCATGATAGAGCTGACCATAGGAGGAGGGTAATATCACTCAAATGTGGGGGTTTTAGAGGGGGGATGCGACCCCCAATAATGTTTTTGAGGGAGAAGATATGGAAAATTCACCAAAAAGGGAAAATCAAATATGAAATGGGGGCTAATGATAAATGCTTGTAGGGGGCCCCCACTGTTTCGATTGGGGACCCATGATAAATGTTTGTAGGGACCCACAATTTCTATGGGGGCCTGTGATAAAGGTTTGTAAGGGGCCTACAATTTCTATGGGGATCTGTGATAAAGGTTTGTAGAGGGCCCACAATTTCTATAGGCAGCCCTGTGTATGATAACTCAGAAATGAATGCTCGGATTAAAATGAAACTTTACTTATATAGGATATAGTGAAATCAAAATTAGACAGAATATTTTTTGTTTGTTTGTTTAGTACGAACGTCATTTGAAAAAATCCCCAGATTAGCGCGTTTCTTGTTTTCTCCTCAATTCATCATTTTATCAATTTTTATTTTCCCAACAAATATAGGATAATGTACAGGACAAGGATTTCAATGAGATTGAACATTCGAATTTGAGTTTGGGGAAATCACCGACAGAAACATTGCTCCTGCTGCAGAAGGTGCAATGTTTCTGTCGGCGATTTCCCCAAACGATGGCAGAATTTGATATTCGCACGTTGTTATTCAAACGCCATTTCCATTTTCGACGAACGCGAACGACTACAGTTCACTGACAAGCATTGTCTGGAAAACCCCTGCACTGCGGACTTGCTTCTTCCTTTTCACATCTTGCGTCACATGTGCCTCTACGCCACGGTAAAATAGTTCCCCTCTCCTCCAATCAGGGTTGGAGATATCACCACAGTCTCCGAACTTTTTGATCCTACCTTGTATATATATATAATGGAGATAGGACAGAAAAAAATATGATAGTGATAGGAGAGGCAAATATATATGATGGTGATAGGAGAGGCAAATATATATGATGGTGATAGGAGAGACAAATATATATATATATATATATATATATATATGATGGTGATGGGAGAGGCACATATACTGGTGATAGGAGAGACAAATATGTGTAATGGTGATACGAGAGGCAAATTTGTGTAATGGTGATAGGAGAGGCAAATATGCGTAATGGTGATAGGAGAGGCAAATATGTGTAATGGTGATAGGAGAGACAAATCTATCAATGTTTATGGGAGGCAATTTTCAAAGTTTGCCCATGGCGAGAAAGTTACACACAATATAACCACACGTAAGTTAACTTTCAAGAAGCAGCTGCTTTTCAGCATAGAAAGGAGGTCAAATTGCTGCGATTACGTCGCAAGCTGTTGAACCACTTGCTTAATCAGCGGCGTAGGTACAAAAATGGGTGCGGACTTGATACGTAGTTTAGCGGCCATCTCTTGAACATGTAGGTAGAAACTGAAAGTTTAGAACTAGAAGGAGTTGTAGACCTGCACGTTAATTTGATTTGCATGTATGATTCGGATCTTTTGATGATAGCAAATTACGAATAATATGTGGAAGTATGATTATTGATTACAAATAATGCAAATATGTATATGAATAATGTATGAATGCAAGTATATATGTATGAATCCGTATATATCCGTATGCAAGTATATATGTATGAATCCGTAAAATGGTAGAAGCCCCGCCCACACATTCTTTCAGCTGTATTATTAAAGCGTGGTCATTTGTAAATGGTATTTTAGAGCGATCTTATTTTCTCGATGTTTTTGCTTCTGAAATACCTTGCTATCTTTGTCACAGGGCATAATGGTACCACATATTCTCAAATGTGACATAACTAAAAATTATCTTTTCCACTTTCTTAAAAATACATGGTAATGTATAGGCAAAGTATTGGAATCGTGTCAAAAATTGCAACTCGAGTTTTCCACGAATCAACACGTTTTGAGCACTCTAGAATCAGATATACCTTTTTAAGCGTTACTTCTGTGTATGTGTCTGTGTGTGCAATGTATGTATCCACTCTAGCTGAAACACTAATTGATCAAATTGCGCACGCTTTGGTAGATAAATTACGTGTGGATTAACCCTAGTTCTGATTAGATATTTGTACGCTTCGGAAATAAAAAAAATCTGATGTGGGCAACACATGACTTTCCTTATATAATGTAATGAATTTTATACTTTTACAGTAAAAAAATAGATTTTTTCTTATAGTAGATACTAATATTCTTTCCAAGATATTGAATTTTCAACAATTAGTCGTCATTTTCATTGATTTAGCGTCATATTTATCCATTTGGCGAGATTTTCGTTAATTTGGCAACATTTCAAAAAAGTCGCCAAGTTGGCGACATTCCGCCAAATTCGTCGCCAAAATCTCGCCAAGCGTTATGCACTAAGAAATAAGTTATTCTTACAGCAGATAAATGACTATTGGCGTTCAAATACAAAAGTATTATTCAAAGTATCTTTTTTCATGAATGGAACGAGCTAGATCCACGAGAATGATGTCACTCAATTTATCGCATGGTATTACATATGAAAAGTGAACATGTTTCTCAATAGGAAATTTTTTTTTTATTTTATATGACTTTTTGATAATTTTTTTGAAAAATCTACAATATCTCGAGAACAGTTCATGTTAGCGTTCTAAAATTTATGTCTATCGTTTTCTAATAAAAAATTACATAAGAAATGTCTATTTGCGTAACTTTATTAGTGGTTTTGATTTTTTAACGATTTTTTCAAAATTTCATTCGAAAATTTAGGGGGGGTTCTGAACATTCGATTGCGTATAAAAACAATAGGCTTCCAGTGTTTACGGATTGTGATTTTTGTACCAAATTTGATTCGAATCGGTCCATTCGTTCGTCAGTTATCGTCTCCACAGACTCACTGACACACACACACACACACATACTTTCACACACACACACACACACACACACACACAGACATAACTTCAAAAATCTGATGTGGGCAACACATGACTTTCCTTATATAATGTAATGAATTTACTACTTTTACAGTAAAAAAATAGGATTTTCTTGTAGTAGATACTAATATTCTTTCCAAGACATTGAATTTTCGACAATTAGTCGTCATTTTCATCGATTTAGCGTCATTTTTATCCATTTGACGAGATTTTCGTTAATTTGGCAACATTTCAAAAAAGTCGCCAAGTTGGCGACATTCCGCCAAATTCGTCGCCAAAATCTCGCCAAGCGTTATGCACTAAGAAATAAGTTTTTCTTAAAGCAGATAAATGACTATTGGCGTTCAAATACAAAAGTATTATTCAAAGTATCTTTTTTCAAGAATGGAACGAGCTAGATCCACGAGAAGGATGTCACTCAATTTATCGCATGGTATTACATATGAAAAGTAAACATGTTTCTCAATAGGAAATATTTTTCTTTTTATTTTATATGACTTTTTGATAATTTTTTAAAAAAATGTACAATATCTCCAGAACGGTTCACGTTAGCGTTCTAAAATTCATGTCAATCGTTTTCTAATGAAAAATTACATAAGAAATGTCTATTTGCGTAACTTTATTAGTGGTTTTAATTTTTTGACGATTTTTTCAAAATTTCATTCGAAAATTTAGGTGGGTTCTGAACATTCGATTGCGTATAAAAACAATAGGCTTCCAGTGTTTACGGATTGTGATTTTTGTACCAAATTTGGTTCGAATCGGTCTATTCGTTCGTCAGTTATCGTCTCCACAGACTCACTGACACACACACATACACACATACTTTCACACACACACACACACACACACACACACAGACATCACTTCAAAAATGTTTGATTCGTGATCAGGGATGCTTGAAACGTGCTCTCCCGTCGAAAACTCGAATTCGAATTTTCGACCCCGTCACAATACTTTCCTTATACATTATGTATATAAGGAAAGTAAAAATGCTTGATTCGTGATCAGGGATGCTTGAAACGTGCTCTCCCGTCGAAAACTCGATTTCGAATTTTCGACCCCGTCACAATACTTTCCTTATACATTATGTATATAAGGAAAGTAATAATGTCTTTTATCTTGAGAAATGGCCTCTCAAAAATCGTATGTATCTACTCTAGCTGAAAATCTAATTGACCAAATTTCACAAAATTTGTTGGATAAGTCCCAAGTGGGTTACCCTGATGTTGATTAGATTTTAGTACAATTCTGTAAAAAAGAATCTGCCTTCTTTGCGAAGTGATCCTCAAAAATCCACGAAATCTAAAATTAAAGAATGCGTATGTTCAAATGTATAAATTAAATTCTTGTTTCATACACAGTTTATGACGATGAAAATAATAAGATAACCGAATGAAATCTAGGACTAACTTTTCTGGATATATATTTTATTTTTTTTTCGCATTTTTACCACATGGCCTCTGAAAATGTGGCCAGTCGCCAAATGAAAATGCAATTTGAATTAAAACTTAGAATTAAGGGTAATTTTGAATAATCATCTATGTAATTTCGTGCAATTAAATTTAATGAATTGTTAAAGAAAGAGAAAATTAATTTGTATCTGTGGGGAAAGTTATGTGCTGCCTACATTAGATTTTTTGAATTATCACTATTTACAGAGTGTATAAGAAAAGTGAACGGAGGAAAATACTTTTAAACCGTTGGTTGTATAGACATATAGTCCCAATTTCAAAAATGATTTAAATAAGATAGGGCAATAGCAATTTTTAAAATGCGCAATATTTTTTGTAAAAAATTTAAAAAGATATATTTTTATACAGCGTCTGTAGCGAAAAAGCTTAAATTACAACAAGGAAGATCAATCATGCTTAAAGCATTGATTATGAAACACTTTCCAACTTCAATGCAATATTATTTAAACATCTCTAAATTGCAATACATTCCTAAGTAATATTTTAAAACTTATCACAAAACTACATTAATTTATTATATTTGAAAACTTAAACCTTCATCGAAAAAAATGGACTTCATTCAAATGACGGCATTTAAATATAAATTGACTGGCTTAAACATCTCTAAAATGCGATACATTTCTCAGTAATACATTTAAAATCATCGTAATACTACGATAATTTATTATATTTGAAAACTTTATCGAAAACAACTGACATTCATTCAAATGACGTCATAGAAAAATAACACGTCTGGCTCTCTCTATAAAAACAGCATTTCATTCATAACATTTTCCCAATCATTTTCCCATCATTAACAATCTCCCAATCATTCATCATAGTACTAAAATAATTTATTTTATTTAAACACTTAAAATCATTGAGCTACAAGTAATTAAACTCTATGCTTAAAACTTCATCGAAAAAATCGTCCTTCTCTCTGTAAAATCAATGAATATTTCATTCTTATCAGCTATGTAGACTCCATGAGCTAAATACTTTTGCGTTAAAAAAATACAGCAATTTTTATACAACTCATCCTACATATTTTGCTGTTTACATTTTACATAAGTGAAAAATAGGCTTCGTTGTAGAAATAATCAAATTTGGATGATCATTTAAACTCAAATATATTGTCATTGCGTTGTTTCAGTATGTAAATGCGCAGAATTTAGGCAAAAATAAAGCGGTTTTAGGACGAATACAACACTCGATATGAATTAAAAAGAACTTTAAAAACCACGATTTTGAGACAAGATGGATGCCATGTTTTATTTTGAAGTGGGTCACGTGATCTTTTCATACCATGGTCACGTGATCGCTTCATATAAGAAGTGTTATTATTTTAATTTTTATTTAAAAAACTACTGAATATATTTCGCCGAATTTTTTTTATATAATTTATGGAACAATTTGAATATTATGTAAAATTTTCGAAGCAATTTGTGAATTTTAAATCCGCTTAAAAAATGTTTGAAAAATTAGGTCCCATAAGGCTCAATGTATTTCATTTTTTCAACTCGGGTTCAATCCAAAACTAATTGGGTGATATTATGCATTTATATTCCTATAGGTCCTACAGACCGTCTGAACAACATACTAAAATTTCATTTTGATTAAGTCATTTTTACGGCAGTTATCGTGCTAACGGAGACAGACAGATAGAATGAACAAAGTCATAAACACTTTTCAACTTCGTTGTAAAGTGTTAAAAATGATGTACATATTTTATTTTCGTCAAATTGAAAAAAAAAGTGATCTCAAAAGCGCAAATTTAAAATAAATTGTAAAAGACATTTTAAATTATAATTTGTCAAAACTTTAATGTGATTTTTCGATGCGTACACAATCACCGCATTTCATGAATCTACAAATTGAAGTGATTCACTAAATTAATTTAGTAGGGTTTTAAAACGATTTTTTCTCCAGAAATTTTTTTCTTCTTTGAAACAATTAAGGGCAGAGAGGCGAGTCACGTTATAAATTACTTAAACCCTCAAATAAGGTAAAAATCTGATAATTGTGATCTTGTTGCTCTGTCAGATGTTTTATTAACAAAATCTATGGGGAAAATAGCATCTGATGTGGGCAGCACATGACTTTCGTTACATACTGCAATGTACTTCTTTCCCAGATTAACTACGATGCAACTATGACCGAGATTAACAAGATGCTTTTAGCGTCAAATTGTACATTAACATTTTGCGCTTTTCTAGGTGACATAGCATGTAACACTATTTCAGAGTAACAACTAAACTTCTATTTCGCGCAACTCTAACTTGGCAATTAGAAATATGGTTAGCATACTCTAATATTTCTATATTACTATTTTAACTATTAGAAACTAATATTCTTTAAATAAAACCGATGATTCGCGTTCCACTAAATTCCTGAAATTCAAAATTCAAATTTTAATAACGATTTTCATATGTCGATTATGTAATTAACCTATCGGCGTGTTTAATTTGGAAAACGCGAATTTCGTTACTATGACAACCACATTCCTCCTCACTCAAATATGCGTATAAATAAACTATACGTTAAGAATGGCATACGATGGGGTCAGGTCCGTAGCTAGAAATGAAATTCAAGACGGTTTGAATTGAAATTCAAGGAGGGCTCAACAGTTTTTAAAGGCTGTTAATCATTAGCATTCATAAACCATAATAGTTATTTTATATTTCAATTCATGTAAATTATTAACAAATAAGTAATTGCAAATTCATAAGCTAAGAGTTGATAAGGAAAATCCATATAGTTACTATACATCAATATAAATATATAATAATTACAATTGATTTTAATATAAGCATTAACTAGTAGCATAGCTGTTTTAATAAATCAAATAAAATTTCTGAAAGTAAATACAAGTTAACATTTAATATTAACTCTTTAACTACTTATCAGCTGATTTGATTAACAGTGAATACCGCAATAATACAAAAGTATCCTAAATACTATTGTATTAATTTTTTAAAAATTTAAATATTTTTAAATTATATACCTAAATTTATCTATATAACCACAAATTTAGATAAATTAAAAAAAACTTTGAAATGAAATAATTTATAAAATTCTCATAAAGCAATTTTTTTATGCAAAATTTGAATTACATGTTAGATGATATTTCATATCACTACTAAAATTTTAATATCAGGGGGGCTTAGTATATCTCTTGGGGGGGGGGGGCTTAGCCCTTTCTGGCACCTACCTGGCTACCGCCCTGGATCGGGTGCGTAAAGTTGTAAGAGTTTCTTCCCATTCACTCGTCTGCAGCACTTGAGCTCTGCAGTACTTGCGCTCCTAATTTCCTCGGACACATGCGAGTCACACATCTCTCTTAATCAATATTATTAATTATTATGCAACTCCCTTTCAAAACATAATTACTATATCACCCCTACGAAACTCCAGTTACCCCTGCCTCCCCTCCCCCTTAACAAAGTGTACCTGTCCCACAAAGAGTGAAACTCACTATATTTGGAATAAAAAAAAAAGTTTACCAAAGAGACAAAGATTATCAAATAAATTGAACTTTATTTTCCATGACGTTGAATGTTTATCAATTGGACATTTCGGTAATTAAGCGTTATTTTTGCCAATTTGGCGATATTTCTCAAATTGTTGCGACTTTTATTTCCAAGCATTAGGGAAGACATACCACGATAAGGCTGTATAAATTGTTCATTTTTTTAAATTTTACGAAAATATTGTACTTCATTTAAATTACTATTTCATAACTTTTTACCTTATTTTTAATATTTTTGCAATTGGATCTATGCCTCTATAATCAACTGTTAATAAAACTCTCACTGTTCACTTTTTTATGTACCCTATATAATAACTGTTTAATTTGTTTTTTTCATTTCAGACCCCCAGAAGGTGACTTTATATTTATACACTTATAGTATTAACCATGAAACAGGACTTTACGTAGCTGGATTTTTGTATATTGTCAGGGGGTAGAGAAATGAGGGGGGGGGGGGGTGTCGAAGAGACTTTTCATATCCACTAGAAGTCCTCCAGTGCTGAATATTTTCACACTAATAGTTTAGACGATGGGATAGAAACTAATGCAGCCGGATTTTGACTTATTAATTGGAACAGACAAAATTGAGGGGGATGGGGTGGGGGTCAAAAGGTATTTTCAGATCTTCCAAAAGCCCTCCTGTAATAACTGAAATGTTGCACACTTTTAGTATTATCAATCATGTACCAGTACCTAAAGTAATTTTCAATTATGACCACTGTTTTCGACACTAAGAAAACCTTGTTAAAAAATGAAAAGAAAAACACTTTTTGAATGAAAAAGCTGCAACATATTTTTAAAAGTATTTATTTCCCAGTCTTCGACAAGGTCAAATACTAGTGGCTAAATATATAGCCATGCTATCAATCAGACAAGCGTGCTAACTTACCCTCATAATTAGTCCGCATGATTAAACGTGTCTCTTTCAATATCTCCAGAAAATGAACAAATACGACCTACAAAAGTAATTATTTAGTAAAAAATATCACAACTCGAAAATAAGTCGGTTCTTGCCCGATAAAAACGCTCGTTTGGTGTAAAATAAAACACCAAACGCGCAACAATTTAAAAAAAAAATCTGATGTGGGCGGCACATGACTTTCCCTACAAACTTAAATTCATCTTTTCTTTATTTCTTTAACAATTTTCGTTTTTATTTGTTACCTGGACGTATTCTCAAAGGTGGCATAGCAAAAACGCGAAAAAACTAAAATATCTCGAGAACAGTTTGTCCTAGAGTGATGGGGTTGGTCTTACTCTTTTTATCGTTAAAATTTACGTATAAAACAAACACGTAATGGATACATTTGAGCATTCGTAGTCTTTTACTTTAGATATTAACGATTTTGGATGGGCCATTTCGTAAAAAAGGAGAGTTTTTTTCCGAATCGTACCAAAATCTAATCAGCAGCAAGGTAACCCACAAGTGACTTATCAACCAAATTTTGTGAAATTTGGTCAATTATTTTTATAGCGAGAGTGGACACATGCGATTTCTGCGGACCTTTTCACAAAAGAGGCAGCTTCTTTTAGCCTGAAACGTACCAGAATTTAATCAGCACCATGATCACCCAAAAATGACTTACATATAAAATTTTATGAAATTGGGTCCATTAGTTTTTGAGTTAGAGTGGATACATACATTGCACAGACAGGCACAGACACACACACAGATGTCAGACTAAATTTTCTTTCGTGTTTTAGAGGTCCCAAAACCTGTAGATCTAACGAGAACTCGAGTTGTGACTTTTGGTATGATTCCAATACTTTTCCTATACATTACCATGTACTGCAGGGAAAGTAAAAATTGAATTAAGAGTGCAAAGTTACTATACATTACTATGTATTGCAGGGAAAGTAAAAATTGATGCTATTTGTGTATGAACACAGTATCTAAAGCTTCACCAACACAAAATGTGAATATGCGTTAACTCGCTATAACACAGTAAAAGGGAAGGTATTGTGATAGAGTTTAACATACGACTATCTAATTTGGATAGTTGTTCCCCGATAATCACTGGATACGAATTAACCACGTGTGTATATGTGTAATAATATCTTCTGAAAAAATTGTGCAAATTGAAAAAAAATGAATACAATTACTTCATTCGATGAGTGTTACAGGTTTATTGATTTTAGGGAAGCTCAAATCAGGATAAGACCCTTAATTTTTCAAGCATTTATTTCAAAAATAAAAAAATAATAATTATATAAAAAGTAATTATTTGTAAGTGTTGTATCATTTAAAACGTAATTGTGTATTTAAAAGCAAATATTATAATTCACAAATTTGAACAAGCGCCATTCTTTAGATATTGCACGTTTTGATCTAAAAGAAAAATAAATAAATCTAGTAACTATTCTCAAATGAGAGTTACTCTCATTTCCAAGTCTTATTATAAATAAATGACACGATTGTTCCTGATCCCTTGCGATCCGTTATGGATATATTAGTGATTTCATTTCTTCAGAGGGAGAGCGATGCTTCAAAAGAATCAAGATGTTTCCACGAAATTTTGGATTTTATTTTAATCAATAGAAAAATGTTATAGATTTTAAACAAGAATGACTTTTAAAGAAAGCTCTTATTTGTGTTATATTTTCCACACACGATACTAATTTATTTATCTTTAACAGTTATGACTAAGCATTTTTCAATGTCTGTAAGTGTGTGCCGGTAAGTGTTTGGCTACGATAGCACTCACACAAATTGATTGAACAAATCGAATGAAATTGGTACAATTATTTCTATCAGCAAAGAGAGGCTGATTAACTTTTGGGTAGTTGAAATCAAAGGAGGGACCCCTTGAAATGTATCTTCGAATATCGGAAACAAATTATAAAAATACATTAAAAATTGATACGTAAATTGTTTTTTTATATGTAATTTGTGTAATTTAAAAGCTAATATCATCTAGAGAATGGTTTTTGAGATAATGCACTTTTTCAGATAAAATGGAAAAACTATTAAATTACTCGTAAATGTGTCACTGTAAAAGTAGCGTTTCGAAGTACCCATAACCAGAAATAAATGCATAATATTTTAAATAGTCATCCTGAGTCGTTTTGAGATTTGAGCCATTTTACGTTTGAACTGGGAGTACTTTGCAAGTGCTATTGAGTAAGGACAATAGTACAAAGTACTATCAAATAAATACAATTTCTCTCAAAATAATAAATTTCTACGAAATTTGTATCCCCACTTCTTTCGGTAATAATCGTCCATTGATATTTAGCGATGCAAAGTTGTAAGAAAGTATAGTTATGGGTATAATTTTTGTTTTCTCACAATGTTTGAAATTTGTTAATCTGTAGTGAAAATCATTTTTTCTTCAGTTTAAAACCAATATTGATTGTATTCCTTCCCTACATTTGTTGAGAACGAGATTCACTGTTAAAAAGAAATTTTAAATTTCATCTATAGCAGCTTTAGTTTTATGTCACATATCAGATTCAACTTCAAGGATTGGAATTGAATGTGCTATAAATTGAATTACTATTTCACAAGAGTTGAGTTTAAATACAAAATTTTGAATTCAAATTTAAAATTAATTAAATTCACAGTTACAGTGCAGATTCCAGATATCGTTGAAAAATTATTATATCGCTAACAAGTCCTCTGTGAAGGGAACGTTAGTTGGATTTGTTAAGGGAACGTTAGTTCTTGAGCCTAACAACAGAACTAGGAAATATTTGTCGAGGGACTGAAGTGAGCTATAGAAGAAACTAAAACTCACTAATTTAAAGCTTTCACTCAACATTGTGCCTCTCTAATTTGTGGGGTAATTATCTAGCACCCTTTCAGCCAACCTTTGAATTCGGACCAGCAACCAAGAGGTCTGAGGTGGAGCAATTGGGCCTTTAGTTTCAATAACGTATGAATTCAAAAGGGTAAAAAATCATTGCCGCAATTGGCTCTCTCCCCTGAATGTGAGGAGGGGGAGGACTAATACAATGTCTGTGAATTCTTGGAATGTAGTAAAGCAATTATATTTATTCAGTATGTTTTTTAGGTAAGAAATATCCCCAATATTAGTTGATGCAAGCAATGTTTGCATACCCATTGATATTTGTTTACAAAATTTCCTACGATGATATTTATATTAGTAATTATTGTTTCATATTGCGTTATAAAACGTTTCAAATGCACATCAGAATAAATAAGTATTGGGTAACATTCGCAAGATTGGATTTTAAACTTCATCAAACATATCACACTCACCAGTAACAGCCGTATCTTCGTCCAAATCCACCAACACACGTCCTGTCAGAAAGGAACCAGGAAAGTAGAGCAAACTTTCATTATCCAACAGAATAAGGAACTTTCTCAATTTTTTCGCCATCACTTTTGTCACACTTGTACAGTCCACCGATTAAATGCGATCAATCTCCAGAAGTAAAGGTTTTGCACAGTCGATCATGCCCTCATCCTGGCTTGTGTCTTACTGAGCCAAGGCACACTTTATCCCGCCTTTCGAAGCAATGTAGCTAGGTTGTAGGTGGGCTTATTTTTAATGACCTCGACAGCAACCGGTCTTCTAGACATGACGTCACGCTCTTGGTTTTACTCTTGGCCAACTTCTGCCTACTGATGTGTGACGTAACTGTCGGGTGCTGGGAAAGCAGTAACGGTATTTACCGGGAAGGGATGGCAACGACTTGGGTCATAAGATTTCTGTTTCGCCCGGATGAAGATGCTCACTTTTGATGATGTTGGCCTTTTGTAATAAGATACTATTCTTAGTGGGATGGCTAATAAAGGACGTTCATACATCAAAAATTTTATTTGCGTTATTGGAATTTTATTTGCGTTATTGGAATTTTTTATTGTTATAGGTCCACCGAAGTCTTATGGTTGGTTGGTTAGAATATTTAAAAATATTGTTGGTTGTTAAATTATTTTTATATTTGACTACAAAATCAAACATTTGATCAGGTGTTATTGTTGACAGTGTCACATTTGTTTCGAATGACCTCCAAATAATTTTAAGGTTTATATCACTACATTTACAGTATTATATTTGTTTAAAAATATGCGATTGGAAAGGTGTCATACTGAAATCGGAGATATCATATAAAATCTCATTGAAGGTTATTTCTACAAATCAACCCCAGCTGTTTAAAATGCATTTTCAAGTTTTATTTCTACTTTAACTCCTCAACGGAAGACCATACATTTGTCACATAATCAATTGAGGATTGAATTTTGTAGGAGTTGAATTTCGGAATAGTTAGGTTAGTGGGGTGGATGAGGTTTCTAAAGAATGACCTCGGTTTGCAGATTAATCGAAATAAGGATAAGTTAAATATCTCAAAATTTCCATTGCATAACATTGTGGTAAATGTGGTAAATTAAATTAATTTAGTGAAGCATTAACAAGCAATGCTTCACTAAATTACCTCCTCCTAAAATTGTCAATACTGAATTTTGTAAATGTGATTTGCAAATGAAAGAGCTATATTTCAACAATTGTAGATATTAATATAATATATTAAAATTGTTATACAACTGCTTATCGACATTTCATATTGTTTTAGGAATAAAATTGAAGTATTTGCGATTTAATTTACAAATTTTCTTTTGTGATACATTTCATATGATATTCCCAAAAGGAAAATATCTTCGTTCAAAAACACACTAAATTGCCATTTCGAAAAAAAAAAAAACAACTTTTAGTTATCAAAGCATTATTTATGATATTTAAAAAAATATTAAAATACCAATTATGAGTTAAAAAAATATTAAAAGTTTAAAATTTTGTTCATTGAAATACATCAATTTTAAGTTCGAGGAGGTAGTATAACATGTATGTCTTGAATTAAAAATGTATATAATCTAAAAATCTGATGTGGCCAGCAGATGACTTTCCTTGCAGACTCATATTCATAATCTCTTTATTTCTGCAATAATTCATTATATTGAGTTCAATTGCACAAAATAACACCCATAATTATTTAAAATGACACCGAATTTGCACTTTTAATTCTATTTTCGTTCTCATTTGATAACTGGACTTATTTTCAAAGGTGGCGTAACGAAAATACGAAAAAACTAAAATATCTCGAGATCGACTAGTCCTAGTGGAGTTGGTCTTACTCTTTTCATCGTTAAAACTACGTATAAAACAGATATTTAATTGGTATATTTGAGCATACGTAGTTTTTTATTTTAGATTTTCACAATTTTTGCGGGCCATTTCGCAAAATGATAAGACGGGTTCTTTTATCTCGAATCGTACCAAAAACTAATCAGCACCAGAGTCACACACAAATGACTTACCTGCCAAATTTTATGAAATTTGGTCTATTAGTTTTTGAGTTAGAGTGGATACATGCATTGCACAGACAGACACACAGACAGACGTCACGTTAAAAATGTTGTTTCCGTGTTCTAGAGGTCCCAAAACGTGTAGATCCGTTGAAAACTCGAGTTGCGATTTTCGACATGATTCCAATACTTTCCTTGTAGAGTACCATGTACTGCAGGGAAAGTAAAAAATCTCACTGTAAAGCATTATGGTAAAATAATTCAAATGATTTTTCAACATTCCAAAATTGCATTTTGCAAGTTTGACTTACAAATGAAGAACACTTTATATTCTTTGTTACAGTCTGCTCTAGGCCCCTCGTCCCAGTATTGCGTCTTCATTGTCCCCTATTTACTTGTGGAACGGTTGTCTGGCAGCTTCGGACTCGATTTTATCTGACACATGTCATATTCTATATTTATATTCTAATCTTCATTTCTATTTTCTTCCGTCATTTAATGGGCTGCGCAGCAGTCTTATATGATCATTTAATCGGTTATGCAGCTATTCTGATATGATTTATCTCGATTCAGAATATGCGGTCGTATAAAGCTATACAAAGGTTTCCTTGAGATTCCTTTTCTGGGAAAAGAAAAGTTAAGGAAACAAAGTTGCTTTTCTTTAGCAAAGCTTTAGAACCAAATCATAGTTGGAGAATTCTCATATCTAGGAATCGCGTTCTCAGTGTAGGTACCCGTATCCATGATTCAGTTTCGCGTTTTCTGATACTTTTTAGCACATAATTTCCGATAATTGCACTTGCAGCAATAAAACAGGCTTTATGTACCTCAATTTTAAGCACCTCTGTAATACCCAACGATACCAGTTCTACAACGAATTCACCATTAAATTTAACAATTTATACTGCAATGGGTTGCCACAGGTGTTTTCAAAATTGCGGCATATAGCAAGGTGTACTGCGGCTATCAGTTGCTATGTGCTGAAGACTACTAAACCAGCGCGCTAAAACCGGTTAATGGATGGAGGTTGGTGCACCGAGAGACCGATTCCCAGCCTTGCAAACGCCCCAATAGGTGGATTCTATTACTATGTGCTTAGCTATTGCAACTTCGATCAATCTAAGTTAGTCATTTACTGAACATCTCTGTTATGAACAAAGCAATATCTGCGAAGTGGAAATTCTTCTTAATTAGTTTTTATTTATCTCTTGTTAAGCGTAAACTACTTAGACCTCTCTTTTCGAATGAAGTGGCTGTTTTATTTTCCAAGATCGTTTTTTAACACTTTACAACAAAGTTGAAAAGTGTTTATGACTTTGTTCATTCTGTCTGTCTGTCTGTCTGTCTGTCTGTCTGTCTGTCTGTCCGTTAGCACGATAACTGCCGTAAAAATGAGTTTATCAAAATGAAATTTTAGTATGTTGTTCAGACGGTCTGTAGGACCTATGGGAATATAAATAAATAATATCACCCAATTAGTTTTTTATTGAACCCGGGTTGAAAAAATGAAATACATTGAACCCTATGGGACCTAATTTTTCAAACATTTTTTAAGTAAATTTAAAATTCACGAATTGCTTCGAAATTTTTAGGAAATATTCACATTATCCCATAGAATATATAAAAAAAAATTCAGTAAAATATGTTAAGTAGTTTTTTAATTAAAAAAATTATTTAATATAGGGAAAAAACAAATTCAATTAAATTCTGACTTTGAGATATCTTCCAGAAAGAAAAGAGAGAGATATTATATAATAAATATCTCTCCATTTGTTTAAACGTTTTGCATATGGGAGTGGCTTCATATTTTAAAATAAATTTGTTAGATAACAATTTTTTATTTTTTTTAAATTTTATATAACTCTTCATGATAATTTAATTGATGGCATTTTAAATGCACTTTCCTACGTCCTAGAGAGTTAAAATTTGGTACACAGCTTAAATTTGTTGAACATTTTATTCGACAAAAATTTGATGGATCTTTAAATATAGATCATACATTTTTTTCGAAATGGCCTGAAAATAATCCCCGTTCACTTCTATAAATCATTGGTGTAATATTGTTAAAAATTCTGATGTGGACAGCACATGTCTTTCCCTGCAGACTCATATTCGTTCTCTTTATTTATTCAATGATAATTTGAGTTTATCTGCACAACATAAGTATTTTAAATGACATTGACTTTACACGTTAAACTTAAATTTGGTTCTCATTTGATAGCTGGACTTATTGTCAAAGGTGGCGTAGCGAAAACGCGAAAAAACTAGAATATCTCAAGAACGGCTAGTCCTAGAGTAATGGGGTTAGTCTTATTCTTTTTGTTGTCAAAAATCACATATAAAATAGGAATTTAATTGATATAATTGAGCACACGTAGTCTTTTATTTTTATATATAACGATTTTTGCTGGCCATTTCGCAAAAATAGCCCGTTCCTTTTTCCCGAATCGTAGTAGAATAACCTACAAATGATTTATATACAAAATTTTGTTAAATTTGGTATATAAATCACTTGTAGGTTATTGAAATATTATACTCCAAATTTTGTTAAATTTGGTTCATTAGTTTTTAGCAAGAGTGGATAAAGGCAATTTCTGCGGCCATTTCGCAAAGAAGGCAGATTCTTTTATTACGAATCGTACTATAATCTAATGAACATCAGGATTTCCCACAAAAAACATACCTACCAAATTGTATGAAATTCGGTCCATTAGTTTTTCAATTAGAGTGGATGTAATATCCACACAGACACACAGAAACATACACAGATACACCCTTACACACACAGACGTCTTCCTAAAAGTAGTTTTTTCGTGTTCTAGAAGTCCCAAAACGTGTAGATACTTTGAAAATTCGAGTTCCGATCTTCGGCACGATTCCAATACTTTGAGTACATACACATACACATATATATTATCTGTGTATTATCTGTGTATCTAAATTCCGTGCCTATGCAATTACAATAGTTGTGATTTTAAATGATCCCTAAACTTTTATTATTTCTTCAAGGAAGCCTAATTTTAACATATGCAGAATGCAAATATCTCAAGCGATTGTAAGATGAATTACATAAGAATTGCTGAATTTTTTTCACACAAAATTATTTAGCTCTGGAGTCTGGAATACAAGTTATATGAATGAAATATTCATTGATTTTGCATAAAGAATCAGATGATTTATATTTCGATACAGTTTTAAATATTTAAGTATAATAAATTACTGTAGTACTGTGATAATGTAAAAGATATTACCACTGAATGAATCACATTTTAGAAATTTTTAAATGAAATTACATTTCAGTTGGAAAGTGTTTCATAATCAATGCTTATGCATGATTGATCTTTCTTGTTTCTTTCTATACTACTTCTGTTTTTCTTTCTCTCCTGTAATTAGACAATTTAGTTTATTTGCTCCCTTCGCTTGTTAGATGCTACTAACTTCGTGGTTTTGCCTAATTTAGTTTTCAAAATATTTTGAACTTTCTGATTTCTTCTGTTGTTTGTTTTAATCAGTTTTAGAGTTTTATGGTTTTACCGTTTAATGTTTATTGCTCTCGCATTGGTTATGGCGAGAGGATCGCATGAAAGGACCCGTGTTCGATCCGCACCGCTGTTCAAAACTATCTCAGTGTCTACGCGGAGTTTAGGTACGATACATCTGCAGGCCTGAAAGTCCTTCCGAGAGGGAGGAGGACACTGTCTCCATGGTGCCACCCACATTGTGTTCCAGTCTAAATTGGGTGGCTAATGGAGGTATTACAATTCCTCTGTCATATGACGGCAAAATGGTTCTCGTTTTAGTATCTATATAGGAGAGTAATGTAATTATCAAATGTCTGGCCACTGTAAAATAATGTTTAATTCTCTCGAATTGACAACAACCGTCATCCTGTCACGTGAGCATTTCCCCGTTAATAGACATTTCCCTGCTTTTACTCAATTGGTTATCTCTTATCCTAGCGAAAAACTCTTCTGTTATTGAGACTTGCTTATTCCTCTACTTATTTGTTTGACTAACGGAGAGTTTATTTGTAGCCAACTTTTCATGCTTTTAAAAGCTAACTACTGGGCGTATAATTATCTTTCTATACAGATCCGCGTATAATATCATTGAAGCTGCTTCGACTTAATGTCCCGGTCATTTAAACTATATATCTGGTTTCCCATTCAAAGTATCCTAATCATTTTTGGATATAACAATCCAGAAATGATCCTTAAAAGAAGCTTTAAAGTATATGGTATGCAACAAACTGCCCGAAATACAGCTTTGCCAATGGACTTTCTCAGAGCTTTAATTGCTTTAACATTTAGGCTGCTTCAAAGCAGAATTGCAGGAATCATGCACCCATTACGGAACCCCATGTTTTCTTCGGAAGTAAAATCGTCTTTATAAGCGAGTGTTTTCACGCCTAACGAAGCTTAACAAAGGAAACATTTCATGCTCTGATGGTAATACGGTCTATTTGCGGTCCTGGGTGAAAAGGAAATCTCCAATTTCGTTGTTCATGTTTGGAAAATAGACATTTTACTTACCTTATCCTATCACAAGTTATGCCCAAAATTGTTGAAATTTTAGATTCATATATGTTTCCAGACTTCCTTAATACATTTCAATCATTTTTGGATTGATATCCATTCCAGGGAGAGGGGTAGAGAGAGCAATGAGAAAAATAGAGCGATGAGAGAGAGAGCGATAAGAAAAGAGAGCGATGAGAGAGAGAGCGAGCGATTAGAGAGAGAGAGAGCGATTAGAGAGAGAGAGCGATTAGAGAGAGAGAGCGATAAGAGAGAGAGAGAGAGCGATTAGAGAGAGAGAGCGATAAGAGAGAGAGCGATGAGAGAGAGGGCGATGAGAGAGAGGGCGATGCGAGAGAGAGGGCGATGCAAGAGAGAGGGCGATGCGAGAGAGAGGGCGATGCGAGAGAGAGAACGATGAAAGAGAGAAAGCGACGAAAGAGAGAAAGCGACAAAAGAGAGAGAGAGCGAGCGACGAAAGAGAAAGAGAGTGACGAAAGAGAGAGAGCAACGAAAGAGGGAGATCGATGAAAGAGAGAGAGAGCGACGAAAGAGAAAGAGAGCGACGAAAGAGAGAGAGAGCGACGAAAGAGAAAGAGAGTGACGAAAGAGAGAGAGCAACGAAAGAGAGCGATGAAAGAGAGAGAGCGAAGAAATAGAGAGAGCGACGAAAGAGAGAGAGTGACTAAAGACATATAATTAAGAGAAAAGAAGAGATAGACAGAGAAATTTAAGAGATAGAGAAAGAGCGTTAAGAGAGAGAGAAAGAGCGTTAAGAGAGAGAGAGAAAGAGCGTTAAGAGAGAGAGAAAGAGCGTTGAGAGAGAGAAAAAGAGCGTTAAGAGAGAGAAAAAGAGCGTTAAGAGAGAGCTTTAGTTAAAAGAGAGCTATAACAAAGAAAGCTATAAGAGAGAAAGAGCTTTAGGTGCTACAATAAAGTGCTATCTAAAAGAGAGCTATAACAAAGAAAGTTGTGTGAGAGAGAGAAAATGGCAAGAGAGAGATAGAGAAAACTGTAAGAGATAGAGAAAACTGTAAGAAATAGAGAAAACTGTAAGAAATAGAGAAAACTGTAAGAAATAGAGAAAACTGTAAGAAATAGAGAAAACTAAGAAATAGAGAAAACTCTAAGAAATAGAGAAAACTGCAAGAAATAGAGAAAGCTGTAAGAAAACAGCGAAAACTGTAAGAAATAGAGAAAACTGTAAGAAATAGGGAAAACTGTAAGAAAGAGAAAACTGTAAGAAAACAGCGAAAACTGTAAGAGTTAGAGAAAGTATAAGAGAGCGGGAGCTGTGAGAAAGTGAGAAAAACAGAGCTGTAAGGGAGAGAAAAATGGATAGAGTAGAGATAAATCGATATATAGAGAAATCGATATACATAAATAAATGTATATAGAGAAAATGATATGCAAGAGATTGAGATCTAATCTCGAGGAGACAGATGAGACAGTATGAGAGAGACAGAGCTATAGAAGAGAGGTAACAGCCGAAGTAAGAGTGCGGGGAAAGCGGGATAGAATAGAAAGATAGAAAAAGGAAGAGATGAGAGGAATAAGATAGAAGTATAGCCTAGAAGGAGAGGCGTGGGAGAGGAAAGCGATAGGAGGTGAAAAAAAGAGAGACAGCGATGCACAAGATTATTAAAGAAAGGCAGGCATCTCTTTGAAGTTTTATATTATGAGTTTTATGTTACGAAATATAACACAATGGAACGTTATCTAAGATTTAAGATATTGATAACATTCTCTAAGGAAGATAAATAATGTGTACTAAAATGGTAATTTGGATGCCGTTATGTATGGAAATAGCACTCATGAAGGTCATCTGCAGGCCTAAAAAATATTGAACTGGAAGCATGTTTAGTTTAACCTGATTACGCTCGCCTAGTCTTGCTAGTCTATTTTCGCCACGGCCACAACATATATTTATTAATAGAGCGGGTTGAAATTATGACGAGTTGTACTTTGGCAAAGTATCCAAGATATATAAATAATACTTGATACTGAAAACAGATTTATAATTAATATAGTATATATATAATTAATATAATGCATTTTCAGATTAATTTAGCTAGATTACATCCTACCAGCAAAATTATAAAATTATAAGTTGAGCTGGAAGGTTTCTAACGATGCCAGTTTTACAAGAATTTCAAAATTTGAAGAACTAAATTTGGGTTAGGTTGTTTTTGGTACTCTACTGCCGATTTGCACATTTTGTACATACGAGGGTATACTTGACTTGGTCGTAAAGTCAGAACTAGAGACTTCTTTTAATTGCACATGCACAATCCGATTATATCCGATTGTAGAAAATTAATCTTCATCAGATTATATCCGATTGCAAAGCGTATACTGTATTATATCTTATTGCTTTATTTATTTTCATTTATATATTTACTCGATCGTGCATAACAGATATAAAATCAAAACAGGTGACGCTCACGAAAAGAGAGAGCAGTACAAGTAATTCAGAAATAACAAACAATTGCAAGTATGGCATTAATCTATTATACATAAACATACTTTTTCAAAATATGACATGGGCATGCTAAAAATATTGAGATTTCTTGCATTAAAATTAAATAAATTACAAAATTTTACTATAGAATTTGATTTACAATAGTTATATCTAATTAAAAAATATGAAACAAATCATTACTTCTCAGCTGTATATCCATGATTTTAAAATTTATGGTTAATAGCAAATCACTACAATAAACATGATTCTTATAAAGTTTCTTATAAAAATCTTATATGAACCTTTCCTCAAAGAATTAAATAAAACTGGGATAAAATTCTTCTCTCAAAGAATTAAATAAAGCCCAGAGAAGTAATTCAACTTTATAGAAAAAGATACAGTGAAGTAAACAGTTTAGAAATTTTAATTTTATAATGAGCATTATAATAAACTGGATTCCAAATAGTCGAACCATTTTCGAAAACTGATCTAATCAAAGAATTAAAAAATATAATAAAGATCCTCCAAATACCTAGTTCTGCGAAAAATAATACAAATATTTTTATAGTCCCTTCCTTAAATAATGTGGAATATGATCATTAAAATTGAAACTAAATATAAAATTAATCTCCAAATTCCTAACTATGAACGCTTAACACTGTATCCCATTAATACAATACTGGAAAGTATAAGAATTTCTTTGATGAGTAAAGATAATTATGCAACATTTAGAAATATTTAAATTCAATCGATTATTCACTGACCAATCAAAGTTTCAGACTGATCATAAAGCTTAACAGAATGAAATAAGCAACAGGCCCAAAATGAACCTTGCAATACCAGTGCGTATATTACATTCTGATTAGTATTTTCATTATTTGTCTCGTTTTCTTTCTATAAGCTGATTACTAATAAAATTGGTTGTAGTTTTCTTTTAGTTATTCACGTACGAGATCAGCGCTTGATTCTATTTGCTAAGATGTTACTATATTATAAACTTCTCTTGAATTTAGCTTTCCCATCAGTACAATTCCAGTTTAACCTCATTTTGATGTTTTCTTTATGCTTTTACGTGATATTAAGAGTAAATGCCCAAAGTTCTGTTTGTTTTTTATCTTTAAAAGCCCATCACATTCGACCCGTCACATGTGCCTGTTATGCTAGAGAGTTAACCATTAAACCATGGTCTGGCGTTACAAACTACAAGTTCATTAAATAAAATTTAATTCTTGAGAGAAAATATTTAATTTATCAAGATGAATAATCGGTCTATGTAATGCCCTTAATTTGTGTGCTCAATCGTAGAATATTTTAAGATTCTTATGTGAATACCATCTATGCTTGGGGTTTCTGTGTCCGAAATCGGAGCGTTACGAAAATTGTAAACATATTGGACGCTTATACCTCCGAATTCATTAGATAAAAATGTAAATGATGTTTCTTGTTTTGTCGAAAATAGTGTCCTCTTCATGAATATATACAGGGTGTCCAGAAAGTTCCGGAACGGCGCAATATCTCGAGAAATACACTTCGGGTCAAAAAATAAAAAAACACGTATTCAATATTTTTAGAAAAGCTATCCAATGATACCAAAATCGACCCCCCTCCTCCTCGGGGGGGGGGGAGGGAAGAGGCCATACTTGCAAAGTTGCCCCACCAGTGTTGGTGGGGCAACTTTGAAATGTTCAATGCGAACCCCCATTTTTTATTGCAGATTAGGATTCTCCAGAAAAAATTACATACATTTGATCTACGATTTTGATTCAAGCACTCCGATCATGAGAGGGAAGAGGAGTTACAGAAAAAAAGCACCCTGATCATGAGAGGCAAGGGGACTCATGTTAATCAAGCACCCCGAAGGGAATCGAAAACTACTACGTCCACATCGTTGTTCCTGGGTAGTGCTAAAAGTAGTTTTGAACCGTTTTCTAAACTGAAGTCAACAGTTGTCGCTGAAGTGAACGGTTAGAGCGGGGAGGTGCCCAATTTTAGCATCATTGGATAGTTTTTTTTGATAATGTTGGACACGTAATTTTTTAATTTTCTATTCGAAGTGTACTTCCCGAGACATTCCTATTTTTAAACGTTTGTACCCCATTTCCGTTTTTCTCGATTATAGCGCCGTTTGAGGGAGCAAAAATCAAAAATCGTAGGTCAAATGTATGCATTTTTTCTGGAGACTCCAAATCTGCAATAAAAAATTGGGGTTCCCATTGAAGATTTCAATGTTGTCCCATCCCCTTCCCCCAGGAGGAGGGAGGGGGTCAATTTTGGTATCATTGGATAGCTTTTCTAAAAATATTGAATACCTGCTTTTTTATTTTTTGATCCGAAGTGTATTTCTCGAAATATTGCGCCGTTCCGGAACTTTCTGGACACCTTGTATAGTAAATTTCAGTATCTTGATAATTTCAATTTTTTTTCATTTTTCTTACTTCCACCGGAAAATATCTTCGAAATTAAAAAATATAAATATAAAAATAGTATACGACAGAAATATGTGTTAGGAAATTCAGTTTCTAGATTGAACATTTTCCGCTTTTCAAGTTTGTATTGCCTATATCTCAAAACCTAAAAGTGTTAGCTAAGAATATTAAGTAAGAATTTGTAGCTCTTTAAAAAAAAGCCCTATAAGTGTATATAATTGGAATTTGGAATGGGTGGTTATAATTTCGATATTTTAGTGATTTAACCTGGGTTTTTCAATGAGTGGGAAAGATGTATTCAAACTGTCACAATTGTTGCAGGTCAATCTGTTTACTTACTATTTGGTGAAATGCTGGTACATAAGCACAAACTATTTTTTTTGTTTATAACAAATAGGAGATTAAGTGAACTTGGGAATTCTAAGATTATTTAATCATTTGTGAGATTTGAACAGAATAGATGAAAATATACGTATCCAAGTACGTATTTAAGTGTCGTCAGGCAAGTTTATAGATTAATCTGGATGTAAAATCTCATCAAATATATTGTATAAGTTTACTTTTTATACTGAAAAGCAAGTTATTAAAATAATTTAATATTTTGATGTGGAACGAAAAGTTGGAACGAAGAAAAAGAACCCTAAAGCCAATTAGCAAATAATTTGCAGAGATTTGAAAGTCTATAAATGAAACAAATGAGTCTGAAAAAATCGAATAAATTGATTGAAATTTACCAAAGTTCTATTTTACAAAATGTTATTCACGCAAAACTATTTCGGCTCCTTCGAACTGGAGCCACCGCGGATTTTTTTCTATCAAATAAGCAATTATTTTGCAGTCGAATATATATCGTAGACAAAATAGGAATGAGGAAATATTAAATTTAAGAGTTATTTCAAGCAAAATTTTGTAAAATGATATTGAAAGACTGAAATTTGACTACCTTGTTAAGTTTTTCGTAAAAGAATTCAATAACGCGACGTATTGCCTTCAAATTGCACACATTTTCGTTCGTCGCGAACTTGCTGATGCCAATTTTACCTTCAAAACTTTCTTGAAAATATTACGTATCATTCTGATTCAACGAAAAGAGTTATTTTCGATCTCAAAAGGGAAATTCAAAAAAGTCCGAAGAAAATCATTCTGACAACGGCTCTCGTTTTCAGCAAGTTTTTTTAATATTAATTTTAAAAGGAAAAATGAGAAAAAGTCAAAGGAAGTCTACGGTGATGAATTTCTTTTTGAATGTAAAAGCCATTTTTCTTATTTTTATTCAATTTAATTCAAGAATTCTCTCAAGACATTGCATAAAGGTAACTGAATATTCAAGATTACAAAATGTAGCAAAACATAATCAAAAATGAAGGAAACAACTGGTTTGGCAAACAATATTGTGAAAAATAATTAATGTTAGGGCCTACTAAACGTCATAGTTTTTCATTGTCCTGCATATTCATTTACTTTTTAATGTTTTGAGTGATTTTGTTTGCAACCCTCTGCTGTTCGCTGTTTCACAGCCCTTTGGCTTGCGTTTAATTTTTATTTCTTTTGAATGGTAATGACAGTCTTTGGTAATGACTATTTTCTTGAGTCACGTGGGTATATTTCAGTTGACAGACATTTACTTCTCTTAGCTGAAGTGGTTGCTGTGTCTTATTAATCCTAACGAAAGTTCCTTCTTACCCCGAGACCGATTAATACATTTAATTATTTGCTTTATGCTGCTATTAATGAAGCATTTGAAATTTCAGATTATTTAGGCATCAGTTTAAGTGAATTATTTTAGATTTGCAAATCGTTAATCGATTAATTGTTTCTAGAAGTTGGACAATTTCATTGAAAAAAATTCATTCGAAAAATGGGAGAGTTTATATTGAAAGATTTTCTCCGCCTGAATTTAAACTTCAATTAATGTGAAGCCGGCTGCATGGTACGACTCACTTTATCGTTCACCAGAGAGGTTTGCGAAATTTTTTATGCATAGCTTTTGCAAATATAGCATAGCATAACATAACATTGCATAGCATAGTTTATTACTGACAGTGCTTTTGATGGTTTTGTGATACTAATAAGCTCCATTAAGAGTGAAACTGGTCCACTGATGCCGATTGTTTGCGCAGTAAAAATTTACTTTGCGGGTGGGGTGGGGGAAACGTTGCTGACAAAAATGAAATGAAGAGAGAAATTGGATGCAATCTCAAAACCTAAATTTGATCGATTGAAAACTGATTTGACCAAACATGATTGATGGTAACTTCACACGATATGATTAAATTATATTTTTATGAGAATTGACGCCTAATTTTTCACTTTGTGGCCGTGTATTAGTGATGACAATTATGTTCTTATAGGTATCGTTTAGCGATTGGTACTGAATGAATAAAATATCTCCTCTCCTCGTGTGGACATTGTATCGTATTGTAATGAAGGGTTATCAATATACTCCTTTTCATCTTTTATGTTTAGATTCTAGTTTTCAAATTCTAAGTGAACGAATAAAAATTCTTAAATATTTATACTTTTAAATTTATTTCTGGTTGATATTTGAAAAAATTATTTTCAAGGTTTTTAAATTTATTAATACCATCAAATATAAAGAAATTAAAGCAATATATTTTATATTAATAATATCTATGCCTATTCAGCCTGTAAATATAGAAAATATTAGTATAAATACTTTTAGGACCATGCGAACTCCAAATATATTGACGTAGTTGTTTGCGTTGCATTCGTCATTGGGTTTATTAACGTATACACTGATAACTATAATTTTAAGCGACACTCATGGGTAAAACAAAATAATATAAAATATTTAGATCGTTTGCATTTTGTTAATTGTTATTTCATGAAAGCAAACAAAACTGCATTATGGACATTTTAACCGTTGAAAGTCAACATTGAGTATTAACTGAATGTGGCCTTTCAGTAATCATTATAGTTTCAATAAAATATGAAAGTAAGTTCCACTCAGAAATGCCGTAAATAAAGCCTAAAAATTAAGGAAAAATGACTTAACAGGCCTTTTCACTTTCCTTATATAGTACAGTAATATACAGTAATATATAGTACAGTAATATACAGTAATATATAGTACAGTAATATACAGTATAAGGAAAGTATTGTGACTGGGTCGAAAATTCGAATTCGAGTTTTCGACGGGAGAGCACGTTTCATGCATCCCTGATCACGAATCGAGCATTTTTGAAGTGATGTCTGTGTGTGTGTATGTCAGTGAGTCTGTGGAGACTATAACTGACGAACGAATGGACCGATTCAAACAAAACTTGGTATAAAAATTACAATCCGTGAATACTAGAAGCCTATTGTTTTTATACGCAATCGAATGTTCAGAACCCCCCTAAATTTTTGAGTGAAATTTAGAAAAAATCATCAAAAAGAATCATCAAGAATCATCCTCTAATAAAATTACTCAAATAGACATTTCTTATGCAAGTTTTCATTAGAAAACGATTATTTTAAATTTTAGAACGCTAGCATGAACCGTTCTCGAGATATTGCACATTTTTAAAAAAAAGTTATCAAAAAATTATATAAAGTAAAAAAAAAAATTATTTCCTATTGAGGAACATTGACCCATTGAGAAACATGTTCACTTTTCGTATGCAATATCATGCGATAAATTGGGTGACATCATTCTCGTGGATCTAGCTCGTTCCCTTCATGAAAAAAGATCCTTTGAGTAATACTTTTGTATTTGAACACCAATAGTCATTTATCTGCTATAAGAATAAATTATTTCTCCGTCCACAACGCTTGGCGAGATTTTGGCGACGAATTTGGCGGAATGTTGCCAACTTGGCGACTTTTTTAAATGTTACCAAATCAAAGAAAATCTCGCCAAATGGATAAAAATCACACTAAATCAATGAAAACAACGACTATTTAACGGAAATTCAATGTCTTGGAAAAATATAAGTATCTACCATAAGAATAACCTATTTTGTTTTTACTGTAAAAGTAGTAAATACATTGCATTATATAAGGAAAGTCATGTGCTGCCCACATCAGATGTTTTGCCTTGTGTCATATATGAAGAAAATGCCTTTTTGTCTCCTATTTGAAGAAATTTTTTTTTATATTTTAATGAATTTTTTTGCTTAAATTGTACCCATTTTATATTGCCATTACTTTTTTCGTAAAATAACGAAAGTGCTACTGAATTGTGAGAGACAAACATTCGCAAGGAAATTTTTTCCGAATCTCTTGCATTGCTAACAGTTTACATGAGGAAGAATCCGACTCAATACAAATTGCTAAATAAATACCATCTAAAGACTCCGTTACGATTTAACTTTTATTGAAGCACACTTTTCCTTGAGTTGCCGATATTATTGCTTCCCTCGAAAAACAGAACGGAACGAAACGTTAGCGAGTGCCGTGAAGTTATTAAATGCTGTAACTAGTGAAAGTGAATCTGGTCCCGGACGAAAGATTCACATCGTGAGTGAAGAATGAAAAGCGAGTTCTTGCAGCAAATAATAACTTGGAAAAAATAGAAAGTAATGCTAAAGTACTCAAAGGTGATATTGATAACTCAGCTTTTACTGAAATGGATCGTTGCAAATGTCATAAGTTTATAATTTGCTCTAATTATCTTCGTTGTAGTTGAAAAAGCATGTTCGATTTTGAAACATGATCTAAGTAACAGAAGGGAAAATTCAGCTTTACGCATGTATCACTGCGAAAATAATTAAGGGGTCTGATAAGTAATTTTGTAAAATTAGCTATGTACCTCTATACAAGGTAGGATCAAAAAATTCGGATACTGTGCTGATAGCTCCAACCCTGATTGGAGGAGAGGGATTTATTTTACCGTGGCACATGTGACGCGAGATGTGAAAATGAAGGTGTTTTTCCAGACAATGCGTGTCAGTGAACTGTAGTCGTTCACGTTCGTCGAAAACGGAAATGGCGTTTGAAGAACAATACGCGAATATCAAAATCTGCCAGCGTTTGGGGAAATCGCCGACAGAAACATTGCATCTGTTCACTGACACGCATTGTCTGGAAAAACCCTTTACTGCGGATCTGTTTCTTCATTTTCACGCGAGACATATGCCTCTACACCACGGTAAAATAGTTCTCTCTCTCCTCCAATGAGGGTTGGTGATATCAGCACAGTCTCCGAAGTTTTTGATCCTACCGTGTATAATGTGAACGTTTTAAAACCCTATGCAATTAATAAATGCCTATTTTTTCGGCCTATTTTGACATTTTAGTTTGTTTATTTGCTTACCAAATTTTGTATATTTTTATGTCTGAAGTTCCGGGGTTCAGCCATAAGCATTCAAATAACCTAATCGATTTATAAACACAAGCTCATTTATTGATGTCACGATACTTCAAACACCGAGTCAAAATGAGAACCAAGATTCAAACTTAACAAAGGACGACGGAATTATCATTAGAGAGGAAAATTTATGATGCCACTGTTCAATTACTCTTTCTATCGTGTAACTATTTTGCTGAGCAGATATGATTTTTCGTTCCTGTCAGTATTTTTGACATTAATCGGAAAAGAAATTTTTTTATTTTTTCTTGATTGTGATCTATTTTCTAAGTTTTTATTTTTATATGAAGGATACTTTCAAGTCTCAGAACTTAAAATAATCTTTGTTTTCTTCTGCGATCAGAATTAGTTGTAATATGAAACTGATAAATAAAGCAATGATTTCGAATAGAAAAAAAAATTAATGGTGCTTCCGCTCAGAAGTTATGAAAAAAAAATAAATAAATCAGCGAATGGCACTTAAATTATATACTTTTTCAAAGCAATAATTATAAAAGCGAAAATTTTTAAATTATCCAGTAAATCACCGTTTATACTTCTCAAGGGACCAGAACATATAGATATAACTGACAGAACGAATAATCGAAATTTACTCAAGATCTGTCACAAAGAACCATGACAACATTTTTACATTGTACACCTTTATATGCCAATTTTCAATTGTTATTTCATTAATATATCTATTAAAATCAATAACATACATTTTAAAATTCAGCATTATTTATGAATATAAGTTATATTTAATAATTTTTTAGTGCACTTATACAAAAGATAAAAACAATATCTCTGTGTGGTGTAACTGTCAACTCTGTCAATGTTGGTAGAATATCGCCAAATTTATTTGGGACTTTTGGAAAATATTTTTAATTTAGCAACAATTTATTATATCTGAAAATTCAATTTACTTGCTTTAAATCTTATTTGTTGCAAAGGTTTTGCTTGAATTACAATCAAAACATTTTGTAAGTTATTTAATTAATGAAATGTTTCAACATCTACTTGATGAAAACAAGAAACAAAAATTTCTAGAGTTTCAACACATGGCATTGCTTGTGCTGTCATTTTGGTTGAAAAATTCATCTTGTTTCATCTTTGCTATTAGTTTCATTTTTTCAACAAACAGACACACGCACACACCACACCCATAGTTGCAATTGCAAAAATGCTTTAAATAAGGTAAGAAATTATGCAATAGTAATTTAAATGTGCAATATTTTTGTAAAAATAAAAAAATATTAAATTTTTATACAACTTTTCTATCGTAAAATGTTAAATGAAATTAATGTTGTTAATACTTAATTCAGTCAAACTAAAAAAAATTTGGATCTCAAAGGGGCAAATTAAAGAAGAAATAAATTGTAAACTTACTTACACCGCTTTATCGTGGCTTTTCGATACACTTCTAATCACCGAAATTTATGAATTTAGGGGCCATACACACATTGAAGTAATTTACAAAAATCATTAAATAGGTTTTGAAAACTATTTGTTTTTTCAACGGGAGTTCTTTGAAATTATTAAAGAAAACAGATGGATTCAGATTAAAAGTTATTTTAACCTTTAAAAAGTGGAAATGAACCTGGTATTTGTGATTTTGTTTGTCTGATGTTTTCTACACAAAATCTATGGAAAATTAAGCATGTCCTTTAATTTTGAAATTGGTTGAAAATCACTTGCATTCAGAACAGTTGAAAATCACTTGCATTCAAAGAGATCGATTGCATTCATATTCATCTTGCAATCATTACTGAACAGAGCCACAATTTAAACTCTAGTTATGTAGCACAGTTACTTGAATGCTTAAATATAAATTGTGAATCAACGGCGTAAAAACTTTTTTGAAGTATTTGCTTAAAATGTGAATAAGTAGTAAAAGTTTCAGCAATTATTTGAAATTGATTTGTAGATGCCCCTTTATTTCTCATTGAAAGCTTTAATCATCTCGATTGGTTGATTGGTTGATTAGGGTTTTTTGGCACAAGATCCAAAGAGGATATGCTGCGCCAGACATATGGTACCGAAATACATATATTAGCAAGGAATAAAAACAAGTGCATAATTCTAAAAGAGTGATAATGTGTGAATAAAACATGACAATGGAATATGTACAATAATGCAAACAAGATGAAAAATGGTTAAAAGGTTTGATAACTATGTCAAATTTTAGCTTATTGCAGCTAATTTTTCGCCAGTTTTACTAAATACAGTATGAGTAGCATTTTTGTATTTTGACATTTTTGTAAAGGGACTGTATGAAAAGTTAATATTTTACGAAAATATTGCATATCATTTAAATTACCATTTCATTATTTCCTATCTTAAAGCAATTTTGCAACTGATACTATATATCTCACAACCAATGGTTCAAATAAACTTCCAGTGTTCACTTTTAAAAAAAGTAAAATGGAAATTATTGTTCTAATAATTAGCATGCAAAGAGGACAGTTTTCTAATAATAAATTTTATTACACTGAGTTTTAATACTGATACTAAGAAACTTATTATTAAATTCCATTTCAGTGTGGATATGTAGCTAAGGAGAAATACTCTTTTATTAAACATCAGTTCAGGTTTCTGAATCTATCGCAAGACATTTTATTTTAAAATACTTCAAGTATTTCATTAAAACGCTTACTGTAAAGAATGCCGTTTCTTGATTGTAGTAACCATTTTGTTAACAAGAAAATTATTGCACTACAAATTTTTATGTGTGTTTGCTCTTCTACAAAAAATGGGATAAATAAAAAGTGTGCTTAAATGTATTAATTAAATACTTGCATACGTAATTTTATCGAATAATAACACTAATTATTATAAACAGCTCTAACCCTTTATGGTATCTTTTAGATTTTTTAAATTTTATTGACTGGGCGCTAGTTTAAAATGCTTTAATGTCACTAAATGAAAAATATATGATTTTGAAACTGTAAATTTGATATAATTTCAAATAAATAATGTATTTGTTATTTTGTGGAAAAAAAAATAACCCTCAAATTACTGCATTATGGAACAAGAAAGTTATTTGCAAAATTAATGTATTATTATCGAATACAACTTAATCTTTTGATCAATATACAAATGTTGAACCCCAAAGTTAATAAGCTATTCTACGGGCCTTGGGTGTACGCCAAAATTAATAAGCTATTCTATGGAACTTGGGGGTACCCTACGATTGGGTCACTTATGGAGGATTTAAACTTATTTCACTCCGCTTATGGCAGCAAACAGGTTATACTTAGTCCAGTTATAGTAGAGGACAGTGGTTAAAACAAAGAATTAAATCATAATTATGATCATTAGACTTTACCGGGAAGATGTGGATTGCGAATTTTAATTTAACTTTATAATTACCATTGTTGTTACTATTATTTCCCTTATCATTTGCCATGCTTTTCTGAGCTGTATATCATATCCTGAATTGTTTTGTTCACATGCTTCTTTTGTGATTTATATATTATTGTTATATTCTGACATTGTATTTCACACCGCCATCTGTTTTCGCAATAATCTTCTAGATTTTTACCTCTTTTGTTATCACTTTAAACCGTAATTAGCGATTAGGAAATATAATTGCTATTGACATTAACAATTATTTTTTAATTATAACTTTTATTATTAATTAGATCACATTTTGCCCAACTGACACGCAATTGATCTCAAGACCAAAATGAATAATTGTATTGTAACAATAATGATCACCGATCCGATAAATTTGACCAATAAAAATAACCGTGAAACCCTGCAACAGAAAATAATGCGTCTGCTATGCAACAATGAACTTGGCGAAAATGATGTTTATTAAAGTTTAAACGATGTTTAGATCTCATTCCATTATAAAACATCACTAGATAATTTAAAGGGAATTTAGACCGGATTGCATATGCCCGCGCAGCAGGTGTTGTTAAGACCCAGACCGTCCGACCTACCAGAAAGGTGTAAGAAGGTAACCGTTTGGACGGCCGGAAAGAACCACCCAATTTAGACCGGAACCCAGTGGGGAGGCATCCACAGGGACCATACCCTCCTTCCCCTACCACCAACCCCTCGGAAGGACTTACGGACCCACATGTTTAACGTGATCGTACTTCGCATGAACACGACGGCAGTTGTGGCAGCGTGCAAATCCAGCGCGCAAACCACCGGGCTACCGCACCCGAAATGTGCCAACAGCACGCGGTGTTCCCTGGTGGTCACCCACCCAAGTAATAACCGCGCCCGATGCTCCTTGACTTCGGTGATCTAACGAGAACCGGTGTTTTCAGCACGGTACGGCCGTTGGTATCCGTGCAGCAGGTGTGACATAGTGGTGCGAAGGTGTGTTTAAACATTTATTTAAGGTGTATTATGCAGCACAGCGGGTGGGCGGGCGATCGCTGAAGGCGACTTATACTAAAGTTGACTCTTTCGAAACAAATGTAAGTGCTTTTACGAATTTGGGTAAACGGACTACAAAAACTGCGCACAATTAGTGTCTGTTAGTTCCCTGATTAGCTCATTAAGTACTTTTGCATGTTGATTGAGGGAATATGTATCGTTAATTGCTGCGGGAAACAGTAGTTAGTATATATTATTGACATAAATTACCCAAGGGTGAACTCTACACAGCTACAAGGGCAATATCTTGCAGATGTAATTTATAAAAGTTTCCCGAATTCGTCCCAATTGGAGAAAAACTGCTCTAAAAAAGGTCCAAATCAGCATCTTTTGCAAGATGCCATTTTCCAAGCAATTTTCTCAATGGAAGGTTAAAGACCCTTCCAATCATTACTATGGATTGGAAGTTGCTTTTACCAGAATACTCCTTGTTTCAATATCTTTGTGTTGACTTACAGGCGTAGCAAGAGGCGTAGAAAGGGGGTACTCAGAGGTATAGCAATATGAATCATCTGCCCCCAAGGCGCCAGTAAATAGGGGCATGAATGAAATTTATTTTCTAAAAGAAAGGTACGCAAGTTTTAATAAGTTTTATTTTGTTAAGTTTAAAATTTTAATATTCTATTTTAAGAAGTAAAATCTTTGTTAAAATCACAGAAAAATAAAATAAATGATACCATTACTAAATTGCTTTGATGCATGTTTCAAACCAATATTTTACTTTCGCCTTTTCCTATATTACTTTCCTTATATACTTGAAAATTCGAATTCGAGTTTTCGACGGGAGAGCACGTTCCAAGCATCCCTGAACACGAATCAGACGTTTTTGATATGCTGTGTGTGTGTGTGTGTGTGTGTGTGTGCGCGTGGCGACGATAACTGACGAACGAATGGACCGATTCGAATGAAATTTGGTACAAAAATTACAATCCATGATTACTGGAAGCTCATTGTTTTTATACGCAAGCGCATGTTCAGAACCCCCCCTAAATTTTCGGGTGAAATTTTGAAAAAATCCCCAAAAAATCAAAACCTTTAATAAAGTTACAAAAACAGTCATTTCTTATGTAATTTTTCATTAGAAAACGATTAAAATAAATTTTAGAACACTAGAATAAACCGATCTCGAGATATTGCACATTTAAAAAAAATATAAAAAAATCATATAAAACCCTATTGTTGAAATATGTTAATTTTTCATAAGAAATATCATGCGATAAATTGGGTGACATCATTCTCGTGTATCTAGCTAGTTCCATTCATGAAAAATATACTTTAGGTAATACTTTTGTATTTAGACGTCAATAGTCAGTTATCTGCTACAAGCATAAATTATTTCTCGGTCCATAACGCTTGGCGAGATTTTGGGGGAATGTCGCTAACTTGGCGACTTTTTAAAATGTTGCCAAATTAACGGAAGTGTCGCCAAATTGATGAAAATGACGCTAAATGAATGAAAATAACTACTAGATGATTGAGTAATTATTAAAGTATTTTAATATATGGACTATATCGCTTATTGAGGATGCTATCAATATTGAGGATTGTTTAGAGTTGCGCGAAGTATAAGTTAATTTAGTATTTTGAAATAGTTTTACATGCTGTCATCCTGAAAATCGCCCAATGTACAATTTAACGATAAAAACACAGCGCCGTGGATCTTATACATTATATTTTAATTGTAAAACTAGTAAATCCACTGCATTATATAAGGAGAGTCATGTGTTGCCCACATCAGATATTTTTGGCTTTGTTGTTAAAAAATTGCTTTTGCATGCCAAATTTGAATGTTGTCTGATGAACGGTTCAGATTTATAAAAAGAAAGGGGGGGGGGGTACCTATGCCGCCTACATAATTTTTTGCCCCTCCCCAATACCCCTCAATTTTACAATATCTTGAACTGCTTTTATAAACTTTATGCAGGCCGCGGCCCTATGCCATGCATTCTTTTGCCCACGGCCATGGGGTTACAGACGGGCAAAAATAGTCTACAACAGAGCACTAAAAAGAAATCTATAGTGTCTTGTGTCGTTATTTGTTTCAATTTTCTTTCGACTTGCGTGCGAGGAGCTCAATTGTTGCAATTAGTGGGGGAAAAAAGCATATAGTATATGAATTTCATATACAGGATGTTTAGACCTTTTAATTTCTTGAGAAAGAAGATAATTATTCTTATTTTTTTCAATGCAGCAAAATAAAAACCCTTCTGGTGCTATAACGACGAGATAACTTTTGGTGGCTGTCCCCGATTTTTATGGGGGGTGAGAGCTATCTCGCTCCTTTTTAGGGATATAGAAAAGAAGTCAATTACAAAGTTGTAGACCGTTGGCAAATTAGTATAAAAATGTGTTTATCAGACCAAAAAGCTCCAAAACATATTTTTGATATCATGCGATTCTTTAAACTGCAAAACTTCTATCGGGAATTGCATAACAAACGATTTAATAAATTTAGTTCGAATGCTAACTATTTTATTTGACAGGCGATGTATCGCTAAACATCATTGTACTCGAAGCCAGAAAAATAAATGAACTCTTTTGAAGTTGAAAGGAAGTTCCATCTGCAGTATTGCATCCTTATTCTATGCGTTTGCCACTTCGTTCTATTTTTATTTCGATTTTATGAATCATGTCTACTATATGTTTACTATTGAAAATATTGCAAAATGATTCTTATTTTTGGAGAATATAACCGGAATGCCGGTGTAGCTCAACGATTGTACACTTTGCTTTTCCCAATGCAAGGCATCCCAATTGTCTGAGTACGTTAATGTTATTGTTACAAAACGTATCCTCTAGAATCGTGGGTGTATAAGCAGGATAAAAGAACGCGTCCAAGTTTCTGGATAACTAACATTTATTCACAAGCACAAAGTAAACAAGAACAGTATACAATCAAACAGCACTTAAATGCTCCACTCACTTCCACAGAAAAAGCGACATTATTCACAGAATGTTGACGAAAATAATTTCACAAAACTGCAGCCACTATTCTCAAAACATTGAAAGGAATCACAGTCCAATGTCACTCGTGTCACGTCCATTCGTCAACTCCCCTGCAATGAAGGGAATGATTCCTTTTACAGCCTCTCTAGAAATCTCTGTATCCCAAAGAATAATTCAATTGAGAAGCTTCTAGAACATTCCGGAAGTAATTTCACAAAACTGCAGCCACTATTCTCAAAACATTGAAAGGAATCACAGTCCAATGTAACTCGTGTCACGTCCATTCGTCAACTCCCCTGCAATGAAGGGAATGATTCCTTTTACAGCCTCTCTAGAAATCTCTGTATCCCAAAGAATAATTCAATTGAGAAGCTTCTAGAACATTCCGGAAGTAATTTCACAAAACTGCAGCCACTATTCTCAAAACATTGAAAGGAATCACAGTCCAATGTAACTCGTGTCACGTCCATTCGTCAACTCCCCTGCAATGAAGGGAATGATTCCTTTTACAGCCTCTCTAGAAATCTCTGTATCCCAAAGAATAATTCAATTGAGAAGCTTCTAGAACATTCCGGAAGTAATTTCACAAAACTGCAGCCACTATTCTCAAAACATTGAAAGGAATCACAGTCCAATGTAACTCGTGTCACGTCCATTCGTCAACTCCCCTGCAATGAAGGGAATGATTCCTTTTACAGCCTCTCTAGAAATCTCTGTATCCCAAAGAATAATTCAATTGAGAAGCTTCTAGAACATTCCGGAAGTAATTTCACAAAACTGCAGCCACTATTCTCAAAACATTGAAAGGAATCACAGTCCAATGTAACTCGTGTCACGTCCATTCGTCAACTCCCCTGCAATGAAGGGAATGATTCCTTTTACAGCCTCTCTAGAAATCTCTGTATCCCAAAGAATAATTCAATTGAGAAGCTTCTAGAACATTCCGGAAGTAATTTCACAAAACTGCAGCCACTATTCTCAAAACATTGAAAGGAATCACAGTCCAATGTAACTCGTGTCACGTCCATTCGTCAACTCCCCTGCAATGAAGGGAATGATTCCTTTTACAGCCTCTCTAGAAATCTCTGTATCCCAAAGAATAATTCAATTGAGAAGCTTCTAGAACATTCCGGAAGTAATTTCACAAAACTGCAGCCACTATTCTCAAAACATTGAAAGGAATCACAGTCCAATGTAACTCGTGTCACGTCCATTCGTCAACTCCCCTGCAATGAAGGGAATGATTCCTTTTACAGCCTCTCTAGAAATCTCTGTATCCCAAAGAATAATTCAATTGAGAAGCTTCTAGAACATTCCGGAAGTAATTTCACAAAACTGCAGCCACTATTCTCAAAACATTGAAAGGAATCACAGTCCAATGTAACTCGTGTCACGTCCATTCGTCAACTCCCCTGCAATGAAGGGAATGATTCCTTTTACAGCCTCTCTAGAAATCTCTGTATCCCAAAGAATAATTCAATTGAGAAGCTTCTAGAACATTCCGGAAGTAATTTCACAAAACTGCAGCCACTATTCTCAAAACATTGAAAGGAATCACAGTCCAATGTAACTCGTGTCACGTCCATTCGTCAACTCCCCTGCAATGAAGGGAATGATTCCTTTTACAGCCTCTCTAGAAATCTCTGTATCCCAAAGAATAATTCAATTGAGAAGCTTCTAGAACATTCCGGAAGTAATTTCACAAAACTGCAGCCACTATTCTCAAAACATTGAAAGGAATCACAGTCCAATGTAACTCGTGTCACGTCCATTCGTCAACTCCCCTGCAATGAAGGGAATGATTCCTTTTACAGCCTCTCTAGAAATCTCTGTATCCCAAAGAATAATTCAATTGAGAAGCTTCTAGAACATTCCGGAAGTAATTTCACAAAACTGCAGCCACTATTCTCAAAACATTGAAAGGAATCACAGTCCAATGTAACTCGTGTCACGTCCATTCGTCAACTCCCCTGCAATGAAGGGAATGATTCCTTTTACAGCCTCTCTAGAAATCTCTGTATCCCAAAGAATAATTCAATTGAGAAGCTTCTAGAACATTCCGGAAGTAATTTCACAAAACTGCAGCCACTATTCTCAAAACATTGAAAGGAATCACAGTCCAATGTAACTCGTGTCACGTCCATTCGTCAACTCCCCTGCAATGAAGGGAATGATTCCTTTTACAGCCTCTCTAGAAATCTCTGTATCCCAAAGAATAATTCAATTGAGAAGCTTCTAGAACATTCCGGAAGTAATTTCACAAAACTGCAGCCACTATTCTCAAAACATTGAAAGGAATCACAGTCCAATGTAACTCGTGTCACGTCCATTCGTCAACTCCCCTGCAATGAAGGGAATGATTCCTTTTACAGCCTCTCTAGAAATCTCTGTATCCCAAAGAATAATTCAATTGAGAAGCTTCTAGAACATTCCGGAAGTAATTTCACAAAACTGCAGCCACTATTCTCAAAACATTGAAAGGAATCACAGTCCAATGTAACTCGTGTCACGTCCATTCGTCAACTCCCCTGCAATGAAGGGAATGATTCCTTTTACAGCCTCTCTAGAAATCTCTGTATCCCAAAGAATAATTCAATTGAGAAGCTTCTAGAACATTCCGGAAGTAATTTCACAAAACTGCAGCCACTATTCTCAAAACATTGAAAGGAATCACAGTCCAATGTAACTCGTGTCACGTCCATTCGTCAACTCCCCTGCAATGAAGGGAATGATTCCTTTTACAGCCTCTCTAGAAATCTCTGTATCCCAAAGAATAATTCAATTGAGAAGCTTCTAGAACATTCCGGAAGTAATTTCACAAAACTGCAGCCACTATTCTCAAAACATTGAAAGGAATCACAGTCCAATGTAACTCGTGTCACGTCCATTCGTCAACTCCCCTGCAATGAAGGGAATGATTCCTTTTACAGCCTCTCTAGAAATCTCTGTATCCCAAAGAATAATTCAATTGAGAAGCTTCTAGAACATTCCGGAAGTAATTTCACAAAACTGCAGCCACTATTCTCAAAACATTGAAAGGAATCACAGTCCAATGTAACTCGTGTCACGTCCATTCGTCAACTCCCCTGCAATGAAGGGAATGATTCCTTTTACAGCCTCTCTAGAAATCTCTGTATCCCAAAGAATAATTCAATTGAGAAGCTTCTAGAACATTCCGGAAGTAATTTCACAAAACTGCAGCCACTATTCTCAAAACATTGAAAGGAATCACAGTCCAATGTAACTCGTGTCACGTCCATTCGTCAACTCCCCTGCAATGAAGGGAATGATTCCTTTTACAGCCTCTCTAGAAATCTCTGTATCCCAAAGAATAATTCAATTGAGAAGCTTCTAGAACATTCCGGAAGTAATTTCACAAAACTGCAGCCACTATTCTCAAAACATTGAAAGGAATCACAGTCCAATGTAACTCGTGTCACGTCCATTCGTCAACTCCCCTGCAATGAAGGGAATGATTCCTTTTACAGCCTCTCTAGAAATCTCTGTATCCCAAAGAATAATTCAATTGAGAAGCTTCTAGAACATTCCGGAAGTAATTTCACAAAACTGCAGCCACTATTCTCAAAACATTGAAAGGAATCACAGTCCAATGTAACTCGTGTCACGTCCATTCGTCAACTCCCCTGCAATGAAGGGAATGATTCCTTTTACAGCCTCTCTAGAAATCTCTGTATCCCAAAGAATAATTCAATTGAGAAGCTTCTAGAACATTCCGGAAGTAATTTCACAAAACTGCAGCCACTATTCTCAAAACATTGAAAGGAATCACAGTCCAATGTAACTCGTGTCACGTCCATTCGTCAACTCCCCTGCAATGAAGGGAATGATTCCTTTTACAGCCTCTCTAGAAATCTCTGTATCCCAAAGAATAATTCAATTGAGAAGCTTCTAGAATATTCCGGAAGTCGCCAAATGTCGCTAAGTCCGGCACCACTTCTTCTAACCGAGAAATCCTGGCAACCTTGGCCTCGCGTTATCCTCACGTTATGCTGACGTCATGGACTGCATTTTTCTTCGGCTGGCCTTCGAGCTAGACGAAAGAGGAGGCGCCAATGAGAAAATATTGCACGTTGGCAGCATTTTTTTATTCGGGGGATTTATATTCCATTCCATAGGTTTCAGAGGTTATTCCAGCATTTTTGTCTTACACATTATGATACTAATTTAGCAACGTTCTATAACTTTGTAATTTACTTTTCTCCATCTCTAAAGGGGAGCGAGATAGCCCCCATTCCCCATAAAAAGTGGGGTCAGCCCCCCCTCCGAATGTTGTCTCGTCGTATAGCGCCATAGGGGTTTCTTATGTATCTGCATTAAAAAAATTTGATGTGGGCGGCACGTGACTTTCCTTATATAATGCAATGAATTAACTACTTTTACAGTAAAAAAAAAAAGGTTATTTTTATAGTTGATACTTATATTCTTTCCAAGATATTGAATTTTCGTCAATGAGTCGTCATTTCCATTGATTTAGCGTCATTTTTATCCATTTGGCGAGATTTTTGTTTAATTTGGCAAAATTAAAAAAAGTCGCCAAGTTGGCGACACTAGAACATTACTAGAACATTATTTTTCCACTAGAACATTACCCACTAGAACATTATATTTCATCTTAAAATTTCATTATTAGTTTTAACGTCATTAAATTAAACCAAACTTTGTTAACTCCACGAGGTTGAGGACTCGGTAGTCCAGTGGTTAGCGCGCGGGAATTGCACTCGGTAGGCCCGGGTTCAATTCCAGCCACTGCCAAAACTTACGCCACGTTCACGCAAAGTACGAGCACGTTAAACATGTGGGTTCGTGAGTCCTTCTGAGAGGTTGGTGGTAGGGGAAGGAGGGTACGGCCTAAATTGGGTGAATAAAAAGAAAGTTATGGAGATTGTCGCGGAGGGCGAAGTAGCCCAGTGGTTAGCGCGCGGGAATTGCACGCGGTAGGCCCGGGTTCGATTTCCAAAATTGCCGCCGTGTTCACGCGGAGTACGATCACGCGGAATAAACATGTGTGTCTGTAAGTCCTTTCGAGAGGTTGGTGGTTGGGGAAGGAGGGTACGGTCCCCGTGGGTGCCTCTCCCACTGGGTTCCGGTCTAAATTCGGTGAATAAAAAGAAAGTTATGGAAAATGTCGCGGAGGGCGAAGTACACCAGTGGTTAGCGCGCGGGAATTTCACTGGGTAGGCCCGGGTTCGATTCCCGCCACTGCCAAAACTGCAGCCGCGTTCACGCGGAGTACGATCACGTTAAACATGTGGGATCGTAAGTCCTTCCGAAAGGTTGGTGGTAGGGGAAGGAGGGTACGGTACCTGTAAATGCCGGTACCTCCCCCTCTGGGTTCCGGTCTAAATTGGGTGGCACTTCCTGGCCGTACAAATAGTTATCTTACACTTTTCTGGTAGGTCGGATAGTCTGGGTCTTAGCAACAACTCAACGGGTTTATGGCGCCAGCGAGTTTGCCACGGTCAGAATTTTCAAGGGTAGCGAACACAGGCTGGTCGCCGAAGGCGGCTAGTACTGAAATAAATTCCAAATAATGTAAACGCTGTTAAATATTTTCAATCATAAAACCTTACACTTACTTTAAGGTTTTATCATGATTTCGAATTAAATTTAGGTGAAACATTGAACAAAATACATTTCCTAATTCGACCTATAATAGCATCTTTTCCAATTTTCATTATTAGATATTAAATTTCTCATTAATTTAAGCGTTTTTAAAGGTTTTATACTACAAATTTTATAAAAATGTTTCATTTATACTTTTTTTATGACAGTAAATTTATTTTAAGCAAAACATGCCTTAGTAACAAAATTCATTTTTGAAGCTAACCCATGTGAGCATATTCCCCAAATTTCGTGTATAAATAAATTCTTCATAAACTTCAATACTTTTAAAGGTTTTGCTGTGCTATAAATATTAATAGATTTTGCTCTTTCAAACTTATTTTAAGTTGACTTTATAAATTAATTAATGCAAAATATTACTTAGTAACACAATTTTTTTTAAAATCCGACTTATGCGAGCGGTCTCCAAATTTTCAGTTTATATTAGCTTTGGTGCACGCTGTCCTGTTTTAAGCAGATATGGATAACGGTAATACCAGTCTCTTTCCTTTGCTTCAGAGTCCCATAGGGAAAAATAATGAAATCTCAGTTTCTTCCCTATACAGGGTGATTTAAATTTAAAGTGAGGTGTTTTGACCTTCTTGAAGAAAACTACAGTGAGAATCAAGCCAAATTTCGTACACATACTTTCTTGAGTATGCGGTTTCGATTTCTGAAGAAAAATATAATAGTTCAAATTTGGGCCGCCAGGGTTGAAATTTGCCGCTGCAGTCCCTGTGACTTGCATGTTGTTTAACATATCTAACAAATATCGGTAAGAAAGAGTTGCGAAGATTTTAAATGGTGATTGGGCCTCTACGCAAACCTTCTAACTGTCGAAATGCCTTAAGTGCAGAAGAAGAGTTGCAGTTTCCATGATAGAAGAGTTTATTTAATAAGTAACAGTAAGGCTATCCGGTGAGCTTCATGACCCTTCGCTAGACGTGGATTTACGAAATGCCCTTGTGACTTCTTTTATAGGCGACGATTGTAAGACATACTTCGTAATATGAAAATTACGGGAACAGCAGCGCTTGATTTCACCCCTAGCGGCCGAAATTTGAGCTATTGCTTTCTTCAGAAATCGAAATCTCATACTCAGGAAAGTATGTGTACGAAATTTGGTTCAGATGTGCCCAGTAGTTTTGCCTACAAAAGGTCCAACCTCCATGTTTATTTTAAATCACCCTGTACAATCGACTACGCCCCTGCCATGTTATTCTGGCAAGATTGGAAGGATATCCCTTGGGGTGAGGCGAAGGGGAGCTATAAACGGAAGATATGTATGGGGCTTCAATTTTATTTAATATGATTTAGTAGGAGTTCTGGGAGAAAACGTTACCAATTTTTATTAGATCGTAATAACAAAGTAAACGAGCTATTAAGAGGTAGCACGCTTGACTAAAATCTATAAATAAACAAGGTTATTTTATCTCAAGGTATAGATATGTAGGGGTGTATAAATGAATTATGGGAATAAAATAGATTATGGTTATAATCGGAAAAATTGCTGGGTGCAAAATCGGAATTCTCAAACTACACGTACTTTGAAAAACTGAAGGGGGTATAAACGGAGTTAATGACCCAGATGATAAGTTCACCCAAAATATCCTTGTTTACTTCTAACAAGAATTTAATATATTAAAATGAAATATCCTTCTTTTGAATCCTGATCATATGATTTGTGGATATCTTGGAATTTTTATGAAATATGCTTGTATAACCAGGTTAAAGCATACAGCAGTACTATTGATATAAAAGTTAGAATTTCAAATTAAAAATCATAGTATACGTCTTTTATAACAATATTTGCTCTCTCTGCCGCTTGAAGCACCTGCATACAGAATTCCCTCTAAGTTCTTATATTTTCCTTTAACTTTCGATCGAAGTGTTTTAGAGTTACAAAAGCAGTTCGATCGAAGTGTTTAATTAGAAAGCGAGTATGCACTATCGCTTGAAAAACTTTATAGCGGCGAATTGAAGAAGTTAGAATCCTTATCTCGAAAATGAAACAAGGTAGACAAAAATGGCAATTACAAAGTTCTCTGTTTAGTATGGAAAGACGTGCGGTGTACACATAACATGCACACAAACGACAAAAAATGAAGTAAACGAAAAGGTAAAATTATTGTACAGTATCATTTGTCTACCATTTTTTGTACAACATTTACTTTTTACTGCAAAAACGACCATTCTAAATAAATTTAAATTTGCTTATTATACGGATTATTAATTTTCACGGATTATTATATATCCGTATTTCTCGCCGTTTCCAACAGGAGTTCTTCAGTATATTGAGCTATTTGCATCATTATCGCTTTTGTTGACCTCAGTCTTTAACTTCGGTAATCAGTGGCGGCTAGCTTATAGGCACTGTGGCACTGGGGGAGAGACAGTGCTCTCTCTCACTCGCAGCTTCGCGTGCAGCTTCCTATGCACTGTCTCTTCCGCATTGGCACAGTGCCTATACGCGAGCCGCCATTGATTACCGAAGTTAAAGACTGAGGTCAACAAAAACGACAATGATGCAAATATCTCGATATACTGAAGTATTTCTGTTGACATGCGCACCAAGGAAGCTGCACTCGAGGCTGCGAGGGAGAGAGAGCACTGTCGCTCCCGCAGTGCCTATACACGAGTCGCCACTGTTCGGTATACATGCTATTGGAAAACCACACGTCTTCCCACACTAAACAGAGAACTCTCTACAGCTTTATAATTGAAAATTTTCGCTTATTTTACTTCGTTTTCTAGATAAGAATTCTTCTAACTTCTTCAATTCGCCGCTAGAGGCGCTACAAACTTTCTCAATTGACGGCGGATAGTCATTTTCTTATTTATAGACCCTGCTTTTGCAGCTCTAGAACACTTAGTTAAAGGGATTCATAAGGATTTATGAGGGAAACCTTTATATCAATACAAATCAACACAATTCATCCAACTCAATGGCACGATTGACTTGTTGCCAATTCGAAAGATATTTCATTCCCATACCGAAAATCCAATATAGAACATAAATACGATAAAGAAATTCGTTGGATCTTTTAACTACCGATATTTTTCACGTTAAAACACATTTAAGTATTATATCACCTTACCGGTTTCTCACGTTTAAACATTCCCACAAGTTAAAGGACAGTTTCTGAGTATCTAGTACACTTATACAAATACACCCCTTGAATGCATCTATAAATAAACTGAAGACCTTTTGAAATTACATCCGAAAAAAATTCTGAATTTCCTAATCGAAGCGCTTAAAATCTATGCAATTTGCACGCGAAAAAATGACTTTAATCAATTAGAAATTCATCCATTTGTGTATCGAACGTTACTTTTTACGATTATGTGCGCTTGATCCAATGACTTAGTGAAAAGGTAAGCAGAAAAATAATTCGGATAATGACTGAAAGGGCGCCCTCTAACGGAATCGGCAGTTTCTAAAATAAACAGATTATTCAAGAATTTCAAAGGAATTGCATAAAGATTTCTATGGGGATCTTAAGCGTGTTACAATCACGTTGCAATTATATATAGGGTGTTTAAAATGATTGTATGATTACATATCTGTTGAAGAATAGGTTGAAGATTCATGGTTCCAATTTAAGAAATATTTCAATTAAGGTAGGATATATTCGTATGCAAATTTGGATTATGTGACACGCTTTAGTAAAAAATTACATAATGTAACTTTATATACGCGCCCCCTAGAAGAAATTTTGAATTATAAAAAATATTTTCGATAACTCGATTAGTTCAACAAAAAATCTGATGTGGGCAACACATGACTTTCCTTATATAATGTAATGAATTTACTACTTTTACAGTAAAAAAATAGGTTTTTCTTATAGTAGATACTAATATTCTTTCCAAGATATTGAATTTTCGACAATTAGTTGTCATTTTCATTGATTTAGCGTCATTTTTATCCATTTGACGAGATTTGCGTTAATTTGGCAACATTTCAAAAAGTCGCCAAGTTGGCGACATTTCGCCAAATTCGTCGCCAAAATCTCGCCAAGAGTTATGCACTAAGAAAAAAGTTATTCTTACAGCAGATAAATGACTATTGGCGTTCAAATACAAAAGTATTATTCAAAGTATATTTTTTCATGAATGGAACGAGCTAGATCCACGAGAATGATGTCACTCAATTTATCGCATGGTATTACATATGAAAAGTGAACATGTTTCTCAATAGGAATTTTTTTTATGTGACTTTTTCATAATTTTTTTGAAAAATGTACAATATCTCGAGAACGGTTCATGTTAGCCTTCTAAAATTTATGCCAATCGTTTTCTAATGAAAAATTACATAAGAAATGTCTATTTGCGTAACTTTATTAGCGGTTTTGATTTTTTGACGATTTTTTCAAAATTTCATTCGAAAATTTAGGGAGGTTCTGAACATTCGATTACGTATAAAAACAATAGGCTTCCAGTGTTTACGGATTGTGATTTTTGTACCAAATTTGGTTCGAATCGGTCCATTCGTTCGTCAGTTATCGTCTCCACAGACTCACTGACACACACACATACACACATACTTTCACACACACACACACACACACACACACACACACACACACACACAGACATCACTCCAAAAATGTTTGATTCGTGATCAGGGATGCTTGAAACGTGCTCTCCCGTCGAAAACTCGAATTCGAATTTTCGACCCCGTCACAATACTTTCCTTATACATTATGTATATAAGGAAAGTAAAAACTTCATTGTCATACGATCAAAATTATCCGATATATTATTTATTAAAGCTTTTAACTGATAACTGGGACCTGTATAAAAGTTTTACTGAAGATAGAGATGCAAATGGAAATTTTATATACATTCAATTTTTGAATGACCCCCGAAATTTATGTTTTCGCCGTTTCTTTTGATCGGGTTAAAGTGGCTTAAGGTAATTTTTGGTAATTTTTTCACAGTGAATTTTGCATATTAAAGCGCTGCTTTTTTTTTTCAAAAGATTTGTAAACAAATGATTAATTTGCTAGTTGAATTTTAATTTATAGGGGGCCCCTATAAAAAGTTAAATGTTGTAATTTTTACTAAAATCTGTCACTTGATCAAAATTGCTGTAGCCCGAAAGCTTATTTTAGGCATTTCTTCAATTGGGACCTTGTATCTTCGACCCATTTTTACTTTCCTTATATACATAATGTATAAGGAAAGTATTGTGACGGGGTCGAAAATTCGAATTCAAGTTTTCGACGGGAGAGCACGTTTCAAGCATCCCTGATCACGAATCAAACATTTTTGAAGTGATGTCTGTGTGTGTGTGTGTGTGTGTGTGTGTGTGAAAGTATGTGTGTGTGTATGTGTGTGTGTGTGTGTGTGTGTCAGTGGGTCTGTGGAGACGATAACTGACGAACGAATGGACCGATTCGAATGAAATTTGGTACAAAAATCACAATCCGTAAACACTGGAAGCCTATTGTTTTTATACGCAATCGAATGTTCAGAACCCCCTAAATTTTCGAATGAAATTTTGAAAAAATCGTCAAAAAATCAAAACCAATAATAAAGTTACGTAAATAGACATTCCTTATGTAATTTTTCATTAGAAAACGATTGACATAAATTTTAGAACGCTAACATGAACCGTTCTCGAGATATTGCACATTTTTCAAAAAAATTATCAAAAAGTCAAATAAAATAGAAAAAAAATATTTCCTATTGAGAAACATGTTCACTTTTCATATATAATATCATGCGATAAATTGGGTGACATCATTCTCGTGGATCTAGCTCGTTCCATTCATGAAAAAAGATACTTTGAGTAATACATTTGCATTTGAACGCCAATTTATCTGCTGTAAGAATAACTTATTTCTTCGTTCATAACGCTTGGCGAGATTTTGGCGACGAAATTGGCGGAATGTCGCCAACTTGGCGACTTTTTGAAATGTTGCCAAATTAACGAAAATCTCGCCAAATGGATAAAAATGACGCTAAATCAATGAAAATGACGACTAATTGTGGAAAATTCAATATCTAATAAGTTATATAATATATAAATATATAATAATAGTTATATAATATATGTCGAAAATTCAATATCTAATAAGTTATATATATATATATATATATATATATATATATATAACTTATTTCTTTGTCCATAACGCTTGGCGAGATTTTGGCGACAAAATTGGCGGAATGTCGCCAACTTGGCGACTTTTTGAAATGTTGCCAAATTAACGAAAATCTCGCCAAATGGATAAAAATGACGATAATCAATGAAAATGACGACTAATTGTCGAAAAGTCAATATCTTGGAAAGGATATTAGTATCTACTAGAAGAAAAACCTATTTATTTTACTGTAAAAGTAGTAAATTCATTTCATTATATAAGGAAAGTCATGTGTTGCCCACATCAGATTTTTTAAGATATATTTAGTAGCTCGATTTTTTTAAATACCCTGAATAAATACGTAGAAGGAAGACAAATTAATTATTAATGCATATTTATCACGACATCTGTCGTATACTTCGAGTGCTCATAGTCAATTACCTTTTAACATCATTTTGACACCTTAAGATGTGCAATTTCATAAAATGTAGTCACGTGGCACGAAATTAAAATCCTTTTTTCTATTTCTGGAATCAAATTTATGCAAACGTAGATGCAAATAGTATAATCTTATTTTCAAAATCTGCATTCAGTTTTCGTACTAAATCGGACTTTATTTTTTTAACTGTTCATCAACTGATGTAAAGTTCTTAGGAAACTAAATATGGTGCAAATTTGATTAAAGTTGGCGATTACAAAATGCGCATAGACCCGGAACAATATGCAAATATTGTTACGTCGTTTTCACATACATGTATATAACGTTCTATTTTTGGACCAAATCCAGTTTTGGATTATGCCGGCATCGCAGAGCAGTAACCAAGGATTGATTTTGCGCTTACTATGCAGCGTGGTATGGCTGGTGTGTGCAGTGGCGGCTCGTGTATAGGCACTGTGGGAACGTCAGTGCTCTCTCTCCCTCGCAGCCTCGCGTGCAGCTTCCTATGTGCGCATGCGCACATGGAATAGCCGCTATATAGGAATAGCCGCCATACATGGAATATACATGGAATAGCTGCTATATAGGAATACATGGAATACCCGCTATACATGGAATAGCCGCCATATATGGAATAGCCGCTATTCCATACTGAAGAATGCATAATATAAACAAAAGTGGTTGATGGATGTTGTTATCTGCAATGGAAGCGTAATCATAATTTTGTGAAAGCCCCCAACTGATGGGGTCTGCGACTATTAGTTCCAATTGTTGATTAATTTAAGAGATAAATTTTTTAGTTATTAGACAGAAATATAATGCTATTAAATGGTTCTAGAAAGATGAACTGCTTGATTGATGGCTCCTGTTTTTCGTTTCGTCCTGAAAAAGGAAGCTCATTTAGCTTTCGAAATCAATCAAAACTTTTATTTTTGTTTTATATTGTTTACTAAGCAAAATTTTTAAAGCTATACTAGCTGTGATTTGATTTTGATGCAGATATGAAACATTGAAGTAAGCTTTCAAAATAGCCTTCAATAATCGAATAATGCAATCTATGTATATTCTTAACTATCTAAAGTGGCAGGTATTTTTTTATCTCATGTTTAATTTCCCATGAAGAAACGAATATAACTATTTCTTCAGTTCTAGGACGAACAGTTTTATAGCATATGTATAGTTGTTGACATATAGTTTATATATAGTTTAACAGATATAGTATATACTAATTATATATATAGTTAGTATATATATATATTTATATATTATAGTATGTATATAGTTTAACAGATATTGAAGCTTATAAATTTTTAGTTATCTTCGCAATTAAAATCGTCATGTTCAACTTAGTGATAATTTTAACAGGAAAAAATAAAGTAAAAATATCAAATTCAGATTGTCTTTCACCTATTATTCATTTTATATGTTACTGTAACACAAAGCCAATATCTCTCATTTCGATTAATGTAAATTAAAAGAAAAATAAATTTGCTTATTCAAAGTAATTTCATGGACTCATCCCATATTTTCTTCTAAACACACTATATTAAGAGTATTTATGAATTAATTCAAAATTATCTAAAATTACATTCAAGGCGCTTAAACTGTATGGAATTTGCAGGCGCGGGAAAATTCCTTCGATCCATTAACACCCCTGTCCCCCTAAATTGAACTTGAAATTCTTTCTCTTCATTAATTTCGGAAGAGATTGGCAGAAAAATAATTGCGATAATGGCAAAAAGCTAACGATATCAGCAGTTTCTAAAATAAACACGAAATTTAAGAATTTCAACATATTTCAGAAAAATTATATTAGAAAAAAATATATTAAATTAGATTATTTTAAATAACGGTTATAACATTTCAAATGAAAAACCAACGGTTCTACAGTGCTTAAAACACCGGTTCTCGTTAGATAACTGAAGTTAAGCAGCATCGGGCGCGGTTAGTACTTGGGTGGGTGACCAACTGGGACCACCGCGTACTGTTGGCTCGGTTCAGTCGACGTAGTGGCCGAACGGTCAAGGCGAGCGTTTCCAGCGATTGATCGGCCGCCACGTTGTGGGTTCGAGTCCCACGTAAAACATGGATGTTTGTGTTGTTAAGCGCAACGTGTCCCCACTGGTGCGCTGGGGCAACGTCATTTGACAGCTAAGAGGTTCACTGCTCTGGCCGATGTATAGGCGAAGATGAAAGAGTCAATGCCTGGCCATTGAAAAAAAAAACATTTCATATGATCTAAAGGTAAAAATATTATTAATAATAACACTTAAAAATGATATTTTCTTAACTCTGCAATCACTGGTGTTTTTTCAATAGTTTGCTTTATTTTTTTATTTAGTTGATCAAGATAGTTCATACAGTTATCGAAATCTGTTATTTTCTTCATTTTTTGATATATTCTTAATCAAACAGTTTTATATTTAATGATTTTTAAAAAGGAGTATAATCGAATGATTTTTAAATTTAAGAAGTTCATGTACTTTTAGTTAATTGTTTTATTTTCTAAATATTTTCAGTCTCTTTATAAACTGATATTTTTGAAGTAATTTGAAGTTTTTAAAAAAGTAGCTCATTTAGCGTTTGAAACAGCTTTCTTTCTTCACTTTAGTTATGTATTGCATAATTTCACAGTCTTATTCACAGGTAATTTTTACAATAAATTTTGAGCATGCTTTTTTTTTATTTTAGTTGATGTAGCATATGTATCATCAAACTGATTATTTTCCTATTTCTTTTATCACAGGATAATTTAGTTTTGAGAAAGCGTTTTTGTTGGGAGAGGGTGTGGGAATGGAAGAGTATGATAATATTATTCTAAAAACATTCTAAATACTTAAAACATTCTAAAAGTTGCAAAACTTGTAAAGTACCTAAAATATTGCAAAGTTTTAAAGTTCCTAAAAACAGTCTGAAATATATCTGAAATAAACTAAAAAAGGTGCCAAATGACCAGTTACCGTCTAAATGCATAAAATTATGCTAACCTGCATAACATTAAAATGGCACTTTCCTAAAAAAATAGAACACATTAAAGAATAAACACAAAGTTTAAGTTCTCAAAATCTAACGCTTATTAAAATTTAACTTCACTTTTAAAGAACAATTAAAATTTACATCTCACTAGCCAAACAAATCAAATTAAACATCATAAATAAATTAAATAAATAAATTGGCCGAAAGTATAGTGGTAGTAAAAACATTAGATTATTAAAAGTTAAAGAAAACAGCTTAAAGAAAACAGTTAAAGAAAAAAGTTAAAGAAAACAGTTTAAATGTTTAAATTATGTTAAAAATTTATAGAATTATTTGCCAAACAAGAATTTAGAATAAAAAAGAAGATGAGTTAGCCAAAAAGGAAATTCAGAACATAATAAATATCCCAATTAAACATTAATCCAAAGAAAAATCATATAAAAATAACCCTGGTTCTGGAAACTTAAAATATACAGGGTGTCCCTAAAAGATTGAAACGCGCTTTAATTCTTTACCTTTTGGAGATAAGTGGGCAATGTGAATTGTAAAAATGTTGAAAGTAAGGTAGGAAATAAGCCTACTTTAATGTAATAGTCCTCCCATTAATTTTCAAAAGTTACACTTTTTAAATTTTTATACGACCCCCTTAGACAAATTTGGTCACTCAAAAATTTTTTATTTTTAATGCAACAGGATCATTATAAAAATCGCATATCTGTATCTTTAAAATTGAGCGAGTTATATTTAATTGAAAACTGAATATTGTGAATGGGGACCCTGTATCAAATTAGAAATGTAAATTTGTGACATATCACAAAAAATATAAAACTGGATGATAATACATAGGATACCCAACCGCGGTAGTGAGTACCACTGCTTTAATGATCTCTGTGTAATGCTTTATTTAGATGCATTTGTGATAAATTTTGACACATATTAACGTATTTGTGATCTAAACAATTTCCATCGTCAATTTCTTTACGATTCTTATTTTCACTGATGAAATAGCCTTCCTTTCACATGATAGAGAAAAGTGGTATAAGTCAGATTTCTGCCTTTATCATAATTCAGTTGATATTAAAGATACAGATATGCAGTTTTTTTAATGATCTTGTTGCATTCAAAATAAAAAATTTTCTGATTGACCAAATTTGTCTAAGGGAGTAGTATAAAAATTTAAAAATATAACCTTTTGGAAATTAATGGGAGGACTATTTCACTAACGTAGTATTCTTACGTAGTCTTACCTTACTGTCAACATTTCTGCAATTTACATTGCGCACTTATCTCCAATAGGTAAAAATTTAAAGATCATTTCAATCTTTTTGGACATTCTGTGTAGTATAAAATAATTCAGAGATGTTTAGAGCACGTAAATTGGTCAAAATCCATGAGTCCGGATATTTGACTCCATCACAATATTTTCCTTTTGCATATATTATACATTCCTTTTGCACTTTTAGGAAAATAAATCTATGAGTATGAATATGTGTGAAGGAGTACAACATATTAGTAATGGTTTATTTAGCTGAGCAGAGCCCATAATTTGTTTGAACTTTATCCCTAAAATAATGTTATTTCAAATTTAGAAAATGCATACTCCAGGAAGTAATTACCTCTGCTAATTATTATTCCTGCACATCTTTCGTGCGTAATACGCAGTGTTTCCCATTGCTTAACATCTCCGCATAATTACACTCGTTACTTAACATTCTGAGTACGGAAAGTGCGAATTAATGGCTAAAACAGGAATTCTCCGTAAAATAACTTTTGATCGGGATATCGGAGGCAAAATTATTAAATACTTTTGTACGCGAGAAAAGACATTTGAGAACTTAAAGGTATAACTTACGGACTAAATCCAAGAAAATTTTAGGACATTAAGATTCGTATTTATTAACACAATGTCTGTGTGACCCGTCGTTGGCTGAGCCAATAATCAAATAAAATCTGTAATATTTCAGCCATAAATATGTTCGCTTTTAATCTTAGCAAATCAGCCAAATTAGAAAAATATTTGTCATAATAACGTGAGCGATTAAAAATATTTGTTGAGCAAAAACTATTGAAAACAACAATACACAGATTGCATTATTTGAAACAGTAGTTGAAACAATTTTCGTACCTTGTTTAATAAGTTCAAGCGGTCACTCTACGCATATACGGTCGACCGGGTACTCTTCCCTTTCCAAATGCAAATAGTCTCTTGAAATTTATTGTACCACATATCGATGGAACTAGCAGCAAGAGGATCATTTTCGTAGTTTCTTTTAAATGCTCGCTGCACGATTACAACAGCAGACTTTGTGGTATGGCAAACGCACACTATAGTATACTCGCCACCTTGGCTTTTTTTGTACAATGTTAGAATGCGCTAGTGATAGCTATGACACGATTCTTGCGCATGCGTAATTTGAAACGCCGAGTTTGTGTTTTAAATACAGTATCTTTATTTTCTTATCGCGAATTGTTCGTAAAATAGTCAGAAATCCCTTTCGTTATTTTGTTTCATCCTGGATGTAAATCGGTTAAGCCGGTTTCGAATTACAAAAGGTTATTACAGACCAACTAAACATGCATTTTAATTCCCACTGTTCCGCTGCAAGTAGGAGAATAATACTTTGCATACCATTTCTTGTATCCAGTTTCAGATAGGGATAGTGCCGGGTTTTCCGTAGCATACATCCCAAAGCCTTCTCTCATGGTTTGATGATTTTTTCACCAAATTAGATTGAATATTACAAAGAATATTTAGCTTGGTAGCGTCTTTTGAAATTTTCACGACAAGTGGTACAGAATTAAAAATATTTTTAGCTATAAATCTAATCCTTTTTAAGTTCAACTACTATATATTAAAGTTATATATATCCGTTGAGTCGCTTTCGATTTATAAGCGGTAACAAGCAGATGGAAATAAGTTTTTAACTTTCGTTATTCCGTACTCACTGCAGAGTTATAAAACTTGCATCACAATACTCTCTGGAAACAGCTGCATTACCACAAAATTTCACAGGCCCTGACCTTTCATTTGATATGTGGTTTGCTTTTTTTCGTATACAATTTACAAACACGAGTACTAGACGAATATGAGTACGAGTGCTGTTACTCGTGTTTAACCGAATAATAGCTAATCCCGGTTTCACAATTAAAAAGTTTGCAGAATAGCATATAATAGTACATAAATGTGTGTCCAAATAAATGCTATCTAGATAAGTTTGAAGTCGGAGATATCATATCTTGCATACAAGGTGTCCAGGAAAATCCATATTAGGGGACATTTCTCGAAAAGGAAGAGAGTTGTATTTTTACTTTCCTTATATACATAATGCATAAGGAAAGTATTGTGACGGGGTCGAAAATTCGAATTCGATTTTCCGACGGGAGAGCACGTTTCAAGCATCTCTGATCACGAATCAAACATTTTTGAAGTGATGTCTGTGTGTGTGTGTGTCAGCGAGTCTTTGGAGACGATAACCGACGAACGAATGGACCGATTCGAATGAAATTTGGTACAAAAATCACAATCCGTAAACACTGGAAGCTTATTGTTTTTATACGCAATCGAATGTTCAAACCCCCCCTAAATTTTTGAGTGAAATTTTGAAAAAATCGTCAAAAAATCAAAACCGCTAATAAAGTTACGCAAATAGACATTTCTTATCTGATTTTTCATTAGAAAACGATTGACAAATTTTAGAACGCTAATATGAACCGTTCTAGAGATATTGCACATTTTTAAAAAAAAATTATCAAAAAGTCATAAAATAAAAAAAATACATATTTCCCATTGAGAAACATGTTCACTTTTCATATGTAATACCATGCGATAAATTGGGTGACATCATTTTCGTGGATCTATCTCGTTCCATTCATGAGAAAAGATACTTTGAGTAATACTTTTGTATTTGAACGCCAATAGTTATTTATCTGCTGTAAGAATAACTTATTTCTTCGTCCATAACGCTTGGCGAGATTTTGGCGACGAATTTGGTGGAATGTCGCCAAGTTAGCGACTTTTTCAAACGTTGCTAAATTAATGAAAATCTCGCCAAATGGATAAAAAGACGCTAAATAAATGACGACTTATTGATGATGACGACATGGAAAATGACGACTCATTGACGAAAATTCAATATCTTGGAAAGAATATAAATAACTACTATAAAAATAATCTATTTTTTTACCGTAAAAGTCATTGCAATATATAAGGAAAGTCATGTGCTGCCCACATCAGATGTTTTATATTGCAGTTGCATAGGAGACCCCTATGCTGCTTCACGACGACACAATGTTTTATGAGGAGATGGGTGTGGGGCTATTTCGATCCCTTTCAGAGATAGAGAAAAAGTCTATTATATAGTTGTAGAGCGTTGCTAAATTAGTACGAAATGTGTTTGTCAGACAGAAGAAGCTACAAATAATTATCCAAACAGATATTTTTAAAAGCATGGAATTTTTTAAACTGCAAAATAGTCTGGCGGCAGTTGTATTACAAACGATCTAATATATTTAGTTATAATGCTAACTATTTTATTTTACAAAAGATTGGTTGGCAAACCACATCTTAATTGAATCCAGAAAAATAAATAAACTAATCTGAGGCTGAAAGAACACTTCATCTGCAATAGTGTATTCTTATGTTATGTGTTTGTCACTTCGTCCTACTTTTATTTCAATTTTTGAACCATGTCCACTATGTTCACTAATGAAGAATATTGCAAAATGATCCTTAATTTTGGAGAATGTAACCGGGATGCCGAACGATTACACGCATAGCGTTTCCTAATGCAAAACATCCCAGTGGTCTGAGTAAGGTAATGCTGTTTTATTTGGTTGGGATTTAGAGTGTATTCCCTAGTTTTCATAGGTTATTACAGCTTTTTCTGTCGCACAAACACATTTTTGTACTAATTTGGCAACATTCTACACTTTTGTTACTGACTTTGTCTCTATTTCTCAAAGGAGCGAGATAATCCCCCCCCCCCACATGAAAAGGGGTGTTATCCCCTCGAACGTTGTCTTGTCGTGAAGCTCCATATGAGTTTCTTATGCAACTGCATTAAAAATATAAGAATAACTCTCTTCGTTCTCGAGAAATTTCCCCTGATACGTACTTTAATACACACCTTGTATATCCGAAGCAGTGAAAATAATCAACACCGTAACAGATTCATTTAAACAAATGGCATTGAAACGAATAAAGTGCACAACTAGTTTAAAGTTCTTAATAAACAGCGTTTCTTTGAATTTAGCAAATGCTATTTTTGAGAAATTATTTCTTCCGCATTATTACTACCAGTTTTAGTGCAGTTTTAGTGCCCTCTTTGATGGTACTTTACCAGCTACATATAATTACACAAATTATTCTATTTTTGAAATAGGATTATGGGTTAACTGGATAGAACATTCCAGTTTTTGCTTGACAATAATTTACTTTGAAAAGTACATTAAAGTATCCCTGGGATGCTTTGCAAAGTAAAAAAAATGTTAAAATAAGCCGCATAATAAATTAATAGCATTATCGACTGGTTTCTGAGGGAAACAACCGCACATTAAAACTCTTTTATTGAATTCCTCATGACTGATGGTTGTTTGTTTCAACTTCTTTGATGCTATATTTAACATACTTTTCTATGTCCTAAAGATTTGAAAATTGGTACACAGCTTAGTCCAGTAGAACATTTTAATCTAATAAAATTTGGCTGATCCTCGAAAAATAGAACCGGCTTTTTTTTTGCCAGATAGTCCCCGAAAAATCTCCCTTCGCTTCTATAGAAATATATGATTTCATTGTTGCAAGATGGTTAAAAAAAAGAGTCCAATACGCAGCTTCTCATTTATGCTCCCATTGTTATTAAATAGTTAAAAATAGGTCAACTATGAAACTTCGCATCTCTCTCCCTCTCTTTATATATATATATATAAATATATCGGTGCTGTTCTTTTCTCTTATCGGCATTATGGTCGTGGTTTTGCTTCTATGGTGATGTTTATATTACTTGAATTTTTTATTATTACATTTTTCTAATATATATATATATATATATATATATATATATATATAATAGAAAATTTTTAGCATGTGATATTCCTTAAGACCAGTTATGGATAGCAGATTTTACCCACAAAACAAAGTTTTTATATTTACTTGTTCAGGATAACATAAGAGAGAAACTGTAATGGCAAAAATACGTCTGTCTTTTATTGATGCGGCTACTCCGTTTTTTATCCTCTAAAAAATGTTTTGCCTCAAAATCCGGTTGATACAGCTACTAATTTGTTATATGTTGTGTGTTTAACGAAGTATATTTACTTTTGCAGCAAATTTAAGTGATTTAATTTAAAGTTGAGAGTTTTCTGTAGACTTAACGAGAAGACGAAATTTTCCCAAGCATTATAGTCTTCAAAATACGTGGACGCGATTTGTTTGAACAAATATTGATATTAAAATTTCCGGTCAGGGTCAATTTAGCGCTGTAAGTGGTTTAAATGAGTAAAATTTGCAAATAACGCAACTTCTAAAGGACAATGTAAAGACTCACAAGAGATATTTCAAGCTATTTTCGTTCATTGGAAAAGCACGATGGCTACTAATATATTTAAAGTGCTTTCTTAAAGAGCTGTTCAACAAACACAATAGCAATTATATTGGTGTGCTTGGGAAATGCATCCAGCAAAACTAAAAGCATTTTCTACGTGTTTTAAACTTCTTCAGTGCTAAATATCTTTGATTGTGGTTTAGTGAACTGTTAATTTATAAAATCGTTTCCAAAGTTTCGACGGATTTACCTATCAAGTTTGGTCGACTTTTAGTCATTGAATACCTCTTTAAAACGCTTTGTTTAGATACACTTTAAATTATGATCTTGTTTGTAAAATACACTTTCTCGTTGTTTATTGGCTGCTACAGATTGGAATCAAATCTTTTGAATTTCGGTTAGCTGGCTTAATAATATGTTGTGTTTCGAAAACTGTGGGGTTCAAGCAACTATACCTTGCTTTTGGTACTTTTATTTAAATCGATTTCAACAATAATTAATGTTTAAATGGATATTAAACCTGACCATTTTATTGTATGGTACTGTCATGGTATTTCTGTAAGCTTTTATCATCACTAAGGATTTTGGATAATACATGAAGCAGAAAAGCATTCCGCATATCAAACTAAATAAGAATTTGGAAATTTGTATGGTAAATTTAATTTTGAAATTACATAATAGTTGTTTTGTTTAAAATTCTTGTTAATATTTACGTTTCCCATCTGAATGATGGCATTTTGAAGAAAACTGGCAATCAAATGCCGCTTGAAATTAAATTACTTTTATGCAGATGATTTTTACGTAATTCAAAATATTAATGGATTTGGAAAACAGACTCATTTAAGCCTTTCTTATAACAACTCGCATCGTTACTTTCCTTATATACATAATGAAATGTATAAAGAAAGTATTGTGACGGGGTCGAAAATTTGAATTAGAGTTTTCGACGGGAAAGCACATTTCAAGCATCCTTGAACACGAATGAAACGTTTTTGAGGTGGTGATGACTGTCTGTCTGTCTGTGTGTGTCAGTGAGTCTGTGGAGACGATATCTCACGAACGAATGGAGCGATTCGAATGAAATTTGGTACAAAAATTACAATCCGTGAATACTGGAAGCTTATTGTTTTTAAACGCAATCAAATGTTCAGAACCCCCTAAATTTTTGGGAGAAATTTTGAAAAAATCAAAACCTTTAATAAAGTTACGTAAAGAGTCATTTCTTATGTAATTTTTCATTAAAAAACGATTGAAATGAACTTTAGAACGTTAGCATGAACCGTTCTCGAGATATTACACATTTTCAAATACATTTGTCAATAAATTATATAAAATAAAAAAATATTAACTACTGTGAAATATGTTAACTTTTCATATATAATATCATTTGATAAATTGTGATATAATTCTCGTGGATCTAGCTCGCTCCATTCATGAGAAAATATACTTTGGGTAATACTTTTGTATTTGGATGCCAATAGTCATTTATCTGCTTAAGAATAATTTATTTCCTCGCCTATAACGCTTGGCGAGATTTTGGTGACGAATTTGGCGGAATGCCGCCAATTTGACGAATTTTTAAAATGTTGCCAAATTAACGAAAATGTCGTTATATTGTTAAAAATGACGCTAAATCAATGAAAATGATGTCTAAGTGATGAAAATTCAATATCTTATAAAGAAAATAAGAATGTACTATATGAATATCCTATTTTTCCATCCGTAACGCTTGGCAAAATTTTGGTGACGAATTTGTCGGAATATCTCCAACTTGCTGACTTTTTAAATGTTGCCAAATTGACGGAAATGTTATCTAATTGATAAAAATTCGCCAAATTGATGAAACCGAAGCTAAATCAATGACGACTAATTGATAAAAGTTCAATATCTTGGAAAGAATATAAGAGTAGATATCTCCCAATAGTTCTGAGCATAGTGCTAAAAACATTATATTGCGAGTTTTCAGGGATGTTTTCACGCAGTTAACGTAGTTTTATCTACTAGGTGGAAGTTGATAGTATCATAGGAAGACAGCTTCACTGCAATGTGTTTGCAATCCGAATATAGTCCATATCACAATATGGTAGGCAGAATAACGAAGCGATTGTGCACTGAAAATACTATTTCTTCCTTTATGGAAACTGAAACAAGTTAAGCTCAAAATGGCTGAATTGTATCTAAAAGTAGTTTTAGCATTCAAAGATATTAAACTACATCCACTAAAGAGGTTAATGATTGGGAAACTGTAACATAAAATTTGTTACATGTATTTTATAAATGAGGCTTAAAAACAATATTTGCCCATTACCGATCATTTGAAATGCATAATAGTTTACAATAAGCTATAACACACACTGTTGTCTAGAGATATATCGTCCTCACGCCTACATGCACATAGATATCACCTCAAAAGCATCCAATTCTATATAGTAAGAATTCTTAGAAAGTGTATAATGATCAGAAACTGGATTCCAAATTTAAAACCTTGCCACAAAACTTTCCCCGTGCATTATGTTATGTATATAGGGAAAGAGATACGAGTCGAGAAAATGTTATTTCCAAGAAGTAATTATCCTGATAAATTATTCCTACATAGTTTTAGCGTTTAATACTCTGCTTGGTGCTGCTTTGCAGCTGAACCTAATTGCACGAGCTATTCTAGAGTTATTTTAGAGCATGGTGGGCTCAAATTTAGGGTTAAAATACCACTTCTAGAAATTCTAAATAAAGTAACAATCGATCGCGGAATTGGTGATATTAAACACTTGCACAATGTGTAAGGAGATTAGAAACAACATGTATTAGACTTAAGGAATTGTTGCTTGAATGTTTTGCATACATTTGTTTTTGAATTATGCTAAATAGCATACTATAAAAGAAAAACCATTCAGTTCGTCTTATTTTGCGACAAATTTAGCTCAATATCGTCAATTTGGCGACTTTTAGGAAATTTAGACAAATGGCAATCATTTAATATCTCTGGAAAATTAAATTTATTTTTCTCAGCATGTATCTGAAGGCATCAGAAGTCTTGCGCTTCTGACGTCGTTGGAAAAAGCTTGTTTGCAATTGTGTTTTCAAAATGCATATAAAAGATTATGCACTAAGAAGTTTGTATATTCACATTCGCACTCTTTTTTAGAAAGTGACAAAACTCATAACAGTGTGGCTTGTGCGTTATCACAATTGTCAGATTGGGTAAACATTAGCCTATTAATCAACAAAAATGTACCAACTTGTCTTCATACATGAGTCTTCACACTTGTATCGCTTTGAAGAATTCCGAAAAATGATTTAGCACAATCTACAAAGGGCAGCATCAAAACCACAAAGCATGTCCGCTTTTGTGTGCAGAAAAACATCACAAGTGTTTGAACTCAAAATAAGGATATCTTTGCGTACGAACAAAATATCAAATTCATCACAATTCGAAACGCTGCTTATATTTTCTTTTGTCTTTGTGAGGGTTGAAAACAAAGCTGTTCAAAATAATAATTCAATAATTTAGCCAACAGTCGCTCATTGCTGATTGATCATTTTTATTACGGCTAACCATCTTAAGATTTAACAAATTGTAATCGCTTGTTGAAATAGCTTTCTTCATTTTCTTGGCAATCTCATATTTTATTTCTCATATTTGAATCATGTATGCGATATCCCGGGTTTGACGGGTCACCCCTGAAACTTGCATATGCAATTCAAAATAAATAAATAATCAAATAAGTTTGTAGACTTAAACTTGAGAACCGGATAAGCTTGTAGACTTAAACTTGAGAGCCAAATAAGCTTGATTGGAAGCTGAAATTGGGCTAAATTGTTCGATAAGCTATAAACATATGCAGTAAATGTTAGAAAAAATGCAACACTATTTCTTTTTCAAACATGTCTGTGCAATTAAAGTTACACTTGATGTACTTTCTCTGACAATAGCATTTGTCGGCAGGTTATTTTCAATTTTAAGAAGACTAAAAATTATCTTTGAAATAGCACAGGATATAGTGGTTTATCTGGCTTAGTACTTATGGCCATTTTTCGTGATATAGGAGTGATTGAAGATGTATTATGATATATATATATATATATATATATATATATATATACGTTGTAGATGAACGAAAGAAAAAATGTTTAATACTACAGTTATCTTACCACCATAAGAATTAACATTTCCTTTAATTGAATTTAAAATGATTAATTTTATTAATAATTACTGACATTCATATGCTAGCCGTATCCATAAAAGATGAAAAATACGATTTACATTAATGCATATATAATTCCTTGAAATTACATTAAATGTGGCTAAAGTAAAATAATTTTTATTTGATGCAAATATTTTTGAATGGGGCGAGGGGGGGGGGTGTTCGTTCAAGAGGCTTTTTGACACCTCCAATCTCAAACATTTTGAGTTCCCTCTGAAACAAAATTCGGGCTTTGGCCTTGATTTTGATAGGTTTTAATCCATATGCAAATAAAATTAGCATTCTAGAGTTGAATATATACAATTTTACACTTACCTTTAAGCAATGCAACTTTAAGATGCCTCTAAAACTGATACTTCTGCATAGATGACGGATTTTATTCGATATTTTAAAAAATAACATTATGTGTTTTAAATTACTGAAGTGATACATAATACCATTTAGAAATTAATTTGATGTTTACTAAGGTGCACATTCTCAATATTTTGTGTAATGCATCCAAACTTCATACATCGTAACACGTTCGTAAATTCTCATTTGCACAAAATGAAATGAACTTTTGTAGAGGATGTTTGTGAACTGGTTGGTGTGAAATTCAAGGTGACTCTTGCTAGACATATGCATGCCACGTGTTTCACTTAAAATTACTGAACATACCATGGATAATGCTGCAACAATCCCCCTGCATTTGACAAGATCACCATTACTTGAAAGATATTTAATAAGATACAATAGACAGGAGTAACATGTGATACATAAAAATACACTAAGCTATGAAAAGCGTTTGCAAATACACTGACTTCCAAAAGTTAAGTACGCAATGCAAATTTTCATTTTTCGAAAGCATATTTGAATTTGAGTGGCTGAAAATCGCTGCTGCTGTAGATAGCAGTATGCAAATATCGTATGTTACAGCCAATCACGATTGATTGTCCGGATATATGCTAATTAAGCAGTCGTTGAAGACGCACGCCAGCATTCTGAAAGGTTTGCGGAGGTGCATTTAAATGCTGATACGAAGTGTTTATAACCTTTTTAGGATTATTTTTGATGATATTCGTGTTTCTATGGCTGAAAGAAGACGAATGACAGATAGTGAGCGCTGGCGTGCTGTCGGACGCATTGAAGCAGGACAATCAATCAAAGATGTCGCCATTTTCTTTGGCGTTGATCATTCGGTAATTTCTCGATTATGGAAGCAATTCCAAACAAGTCAAAAAGTTGTCCGAAGACCTGTTCCCGGTCGTCCAAGGGTTACCACACCTTCTGATGATAGGTATATTGCTATAGTAGCCAAGCGGAATCGACGTGCTACCTTCACAACTGTTACATCCATGGTTGCAGTAGCACTTAGTATGACAATATCTGTCAGTACTATCCGCCGAAGGCTCCACGTGAAGGGATGCCCGAGTACCACGTTTTTGTGTTCCACTAACTGTCCAAGCCAGAGGGGGTAAGATTAAAATGGTGTCGTCAACATGTCAATTGGACTGTTTCAGATTGGTGCAACGTCCTGTTCACAGACGAGTCCAGATTTGCCCTGGAATCAAATGATAAGCGTGTAAGGGTCTGGAGAGAACTAGGCACACGCAATCAGGCCAAAAACATCATCGAACATCGCGCATTCATAGGTGGAAGCGTCATGTTGTGGGCTGGAATTTGCAATGGGATATCGCATAGAGCTGCACATCTTTAAAGGCGGTACTGTGATGGCTGCGCGGTATCGGGATAACGTCCTAGACTCCATTGCGAGACTCTACGCTGCAGCAGTTGGTCCTGATTTCCCCCTTATAGACGATAATGCCTGTCTCCATCGAGCTAACATCGTTGACGAATAGCTGGAAAGTGAGGGCATTTCTCGGATGGAGTAGCTGGCGTATTACTCCGACTTTAATCCCATTGAAACCTTTGAGATGCCCTCGGACGCGCTGTTTCGACACGTTTACTTCCTCCCTTCCTCCAACCAGTCTCAGAGAGTTGGAACTGACCTACTTAAGGAATGGCCATTGTTCGCATCTGCGATGGTTGATCAACTCATTGAAAGTATGGAAAGTCGTTGTAAAATTTGTGTGAAGGTCCGGGGTGGTCACATAGTACCATATTAATATAAGTTCTGTTTGGTTTGTTTGATTTGTTTGCCTTTAAACATCATTTTGTTAATGACCCAAATGTGACGTCATTAAAGAATTATGCATTAAAGAAAACAAGAATTATGTACAAACACATTTGCTACCTTTTATGTACAATTTTGAGTTAATGTAAGCTTCACTTTTCCATTTTTGTTGATTTAACTGCCCGTGCTTAACTTTTGGAAGCTAGTATAAATTCTGAAGTATTTCTTAAATAAATTCTTAATATAAAATCTTAAAAAAATTCTTGCCATCTTTAATTATATAATAAATCAAGTTGTTTTTACTTTACCACCATGTTTTTTTTATCTATGAAGTGCACTGCGTTTGGATGATGTGTTGAGGATGCACGAACTGCTTACATTGCATGTAGAAGTCATGGAGGTGAAAGTAAGGAGTTAAAACTTCATATTAAGAAAACGCCAATATCGTTTGAGACAGCAATGTAGGAGGCGCTGGGGTAAGATAAATAGTCCTTCATTGTACACATTTCTATGGCGAAAGGCCTAAAATATTTATTTAAACTATCTATTTTGTAAAACTAAATGATTAGCGCAATGCAAAGCAGATCTGAAACAATAAATAATATTTCTACGTATTCAGAATAATTTTATCTTTGAATTTATTTTTATCTCCCTATATTCTGTACTCTATCTTACAACTATGAAAAAAAGACTGGTTAATTATACTCATAATTAGGGAATACTTCATTTAAAAATAATCAAAAATACATATACTTAATCCTACCCTTTTTTGTTGTGTCAACTAACAATAGTAGCTACTTTACTAACACTTGCGGCACTTAGACATAATTCTCAAAGCATTAATGTATTTTCAAGCGTTTCATTCATAGGAGTTTTATCTCCTTCTTTCTAACTCCATGGTAAAAGTTAATTTCAGACCTGTGACACTATTCGCACTCTTAACATGTTTTAAACCACTTTGTATGTAATACTCGCGCGACTTGGGTGAGTTTATGCCCGAGGTCGTAACTGGGTGCAGCCAGTTCTGCTGAAGGGTCGTCAGACGGTGGGATATTTTGTTTAAAAGCATTATTCGCAAAATAGATAAATAAATAAAAATAAAAAGGGAATTGCGGAATACATTAAAGTTTTTGATTTTCTTGATATATATCGTATTTATAAAATATATTATATTCATCAACAAATACTTAAGAATAGATCTGAATAAAGCTCAAGATTTTAATAGACTTCCTGAGGCAAATATAGAAATGGGATCATAGAAATTAATATTGTGAAGATAGGGAACTTTCTTGTGTGGGGGAATCATTATTTAATATTTTCCTATTCTTCTTGTTTCAAAGATACATTTACTTCTGTCCGAAATTTCCTACGATATATGGTAGAACTGCAGGTATTAATACAAATTTACTTCAAGGCTGCGTTTGGAAATATCGGCCAAAAAATTATACATTTTCTCCAATCCAGAGAAATAACGCCACTGTCGAGTTGAAATCTTGTCGATATCCAGTATCTGTAATTCCCGTGGCGAATTCGACCATTTAGATGGCGACAACCTTTGAAGCTTTAGAAACTGCATGGCGTGAATAGAAAGTATTGAACTGACTTGTAACGGTATGATAAAGGATCGGGGTGTTTTATACATATTCAGAATATACCCTAGATCAGTTTTGGAAACCTATTCATGTTCAAGTTCTCCAGCTTCGTAATTGGAATGCTTCGATTACTGACTACTTGAATCAATCTGACCGGTTGAGTTTTGAAACAAAGCTCATGAAGCATTCCAAACTTAAAAGATTTAATTTTAAAATACAAAACAACACAAACTTTTTAAGATTTCAGAGCTCTAATTTCAGAAACATGATTCGTAATAATCTAAGAAGATATTAAAGGAAAATTCTTGTTCTGCAATCACTCTCGTTTAGAAATGATACGAAAGTATCAAAACTGATTTTGTAAGATAGTGTACATTGCTCATTTACAATATTAATTGTATAATAAATATTTGATAAATTACATTTGCAAAGTTTCATTTTACAAACAAATATTGGATCATATTTTTTCTTTTGAATTTGAATAAAATATTGGTTAGTATTAGTGTAATATAAATTGCTGACCCTACGGCAACAGAGTTGGTGAAAACGGAGAAAATATACTCTAAAATTAAATATATGTGAAAAATACATTTATTTTCACATTGCTACGAAAACTCGTATTTTAACACATGTCTGAAGAGCTTATTACATGTCGTAGATCATGCGTAAGGAATATTATGAGTTATAACGTGATCGATTTTGTGGGTTAGCCGATTGCTGTAACAGGGACTTCAATTATCAATGGAGCAAAAGTTACTCAATGTGACGTGTGATTCATTCCAGTTTGAAACATATACAAAACTTATGGGACCCAAATGATTCACTTCGTTGTTCATGGGTGTAATTATTGTCTCCCATTGTGAATGAAGAGTGAGCATGCTTTATTTTTTATCAATTTTAACTTCAATTCACGGCTGTCCGCATTTAATTTTGTGAAATTATATTTCGAATTTAGTTACCCCATGGGGGGGGGGGGGGGGTTTGACAGGGGCCCATAATTGTCGTGACCGCCCGTCTGGAAAGTGACATTACAAAATCTCGCAAACAGAGAACTTTTACAATTAAATTTATTGACAGCACAAAGGACTGATCCCAGACTACTTGGTCTCAAACAACTGAGGTGGAGTTAACAGAAACCAATTAGCGGCCACTTCTTGAGTTACCAATGGATTCCCAAGTGAACTGACCAACCAGAGGCTAAGATCCATAGTGTGATATCACTTTTTCTCAACATGAACCATAGAATTTTTTCAGTCTTTTCAATCATTTGCTGAAGCCGACGTGGTTGTCAAGTGGTCAAGGCAAGCGTTTCCGTAGCAATCGCTCGACCGCCACGTTGCGGGTTCGAGCCCCACGTAAGGCATGGATGTTTGTGTTGTGGGCGCAATGTAATCCGACCCCCTCTGGTGTGCCTGGGGCAACGTCAATGGACGGCTAAATGGTTCACACTCTGGCCGCTGTAATAAAGGCGAATGACGAAGGTCAAAGTGCCTGGCCATTTGAAAAGAAAAAATCATTTCTCTGAAAGAACTTTGAGATGTGTGGTTGGGTTTGTATATAGCTAACAAGAAGGAAATTGATATATTGTCCGAGGACAGCAGGTTAACTCCAACAGGCAAACTTCAACCTCCCGCGGCGATCGTAAGGTTTATGCCAGGGACAGGGAGGAGGGGTTTTATATGAGATATGTTCATCAGTGGCGTTACTGGATCTGAAGGTGGTGTACCCCACTGATGAACATATATCATATAAAACTAGTGTGAGTCGATATAATGCTTGATGAGCCAACTATATCTTTATTTCCCTAAATAATTTTACAAATGCCCCCTGTCAACCTTCTAGACAAAAACAAATGACCGTTTAATGTCTGATTATTACAGAAACCCGATGATGATAGAGCAAATTTCTTAGGCCAATGATGACAATTTTCACGAATAATTTAAGATTATATATTATATCTGTTGTAAATATGTTTAATATGTAAATAAAGAATGTATATTATCTCAGAGATAACAATTGGATTTATGCGAGTATTTAGACCCCACGCCTCAATCATTTTAATTAAAAAAAATGTATGACCTTACAATAACCACAGGCAAGTGGTGGAATTGAATGCCACAAAGCTCATGGTCAGACTTGATTAAAAGAAGCGCGCACATATTGCCGCCAATACTCCATTCGGTGAGTAGATGAATGGTTTTTAGTATAAATTATCAGTTTTTATTCATTATTTAAAAATGGACGTTCAGAAAGGAAACTTGGGAATGAGTTGTGTTATTTTTATTAAAATATTATGATCGTAAGTGTAACAAATAAAAAATTCACAAATACAGCATAAAATTGTAAATGCCTGATTTCTGAGAGCTTCGTATATAAAAATATATTATTTCTGAACCTTGTCAATCTACATCCAGCATATGGTTTATTAGTTATTTAGATTAGAATGAGGTATAGGAATGAAATGTTGTTCGACAAGCAGATTTTGATTTTAACAAGATACTGACGATGCTCTTTGATGAAACTGTGTGATGTTGTGTAATAAGTATTATGCACAAAAAGGATATATAATGTATGCTCCAAAGTGGTTATGATTTTAAAAGAATCACATCTATTATCATTGACTTTCTTGGAGAAACTATTCCTTGTTTTTCTAAATAACTATATCAGTGTTTTCCAACCTTTTTCTGGTTATCGTCCTGTAGGCATTACATGTGTGCGAGTGTGTGTGTGGAAGGGGGGTAGGGGGTCATTACTAACCGTTGTCTAGAAAATTCTTAGGTAAAACAGTTTCATTTTCAAAAGTCAAGGGAAGCTATATAGTATTGAATGTTTAATAAAATAAAATAAGTAGTATAAAGCTAATTTACAGTCATTAGTGAAAAAATATTTATTTGAAAAAAAAAATACAAGGAGTGAAAATATTCCGTCGTTCAAGGTCTTAAATTTCTATGTACTTAAAAATTAGTACTTGTGTGCATAAAATGACATGGCCGTGAAATGCCCGAACAAGTCAACCCAACGTGTCTGCTTACTCTCTCGAAATATTCTCAAACAGATGCTCAAAGTCCACTCTTGATACATATTACTAATGCCAATAATGGGTACACCGAACTGTTATTATTATTATTATTATTATTATTATTATTATTAGTATTAAGAAAATTATATTGTGTTGAACACGTAAAAGTCCAAATAGAGAATGTAGTCAAGCAAAAAGAGGAATATTAAAGTGACTTTTGTGTGGAAAGTATCAACGCGCACATTTCTTGATGTGATGTGTGATAACTTAACTATGATTTTTTTCTATCAAAACATAAATTATGCTGTATTTCAAACACAAATTAATATTTGAATAATTTCACAATATTAGTAAAAACGAGGTGGTGTAATATTCTGGCCATGGAAACGCCCCTATTCTCTCTTTAGAGAATGTACGCACCCTCTTCGAAAGTGACATTGCTTACTGGAGGTTGGTACCGCCCAGGTTGGAAACCTATATGACTAGATCAACAGCTCTCTATTTTTTCATAAATACGTACTACCAAAAAAAAAATTCTGTCTCAACAATAACAATATATATTGCATACAGATAGGAAGTCAGGACTATAGACTTAATTAAGTCACTGTTGTTGTTGTCGTTGAGACCCAGACCTTCCGACCTACCAGAAAGGAGACTTAATGAACTGTAACATTTTTTTTTAAATTTCGTTCCTAGTAAAAAATAATGAACAAAAATTTAATATTATTAAATATATTAACAATACGATAAAAAAATAATATGATTATTTATTAACGAAATGGTTTGTGATACACGCGCTTGTTTGATATAAATTAATTTCTTTATATATGGTTCTATTTTACTTAATTTTAAAAGCAAATGTGGGTCCAAGTCGAGATTCCTTGAATATTACTTTTAAGTACAGCATTGAAGAAAATCCTGTTCACTTAAGTACATAGAATAAAATGGCACTAAAAGTATAAATGTTCTTAATAAACACGCACATACACTTTCTTTACTCCACACTAGTTACTTAGAGTTCAGGTAACCGCGCATGAAATTGAAAGTTAGTATTACTATAAATAATCACTACTTTTGAATGATAAAAATTTTATACTGTATATAACGTAAATTATCCAAGAACCACAAGGGATCTTTTCGTGTACCGCTGGTTGTACCAGATCAATGAAAACATTTGCATTTTACATAGGAAAAAGATTAACAGATAATAAAGAAACATAACATTTTATTTTCACTTTGAAAATACATTAACAGTATTTTGCTTACTTGCACTGTGTATATTTATACATTAATAAATAACTTTTATCACAACACTTATCACTGCGAACAATGCATACATAATAAATAATTGTACGTTATTTACAGAAGTCCAGTACTTTCATGTGATTTTTTTATACCATGATCAGTACTTTTGAGTCTATTCCTTTAGCTGCATGTAACTACATAGATGAATTGTAAACAGATCAGCATTAAAATCAAATTGATGAGCACACAAAAATGGACTATACCAGATTGAAAGTTATGAATCATGGTTAATATCAAATACTTTTGTATGTTTTCGACTCCAAGTAAGCATGAATCTTTTTTCAAGTCTTGGCAATGGAATTATAAAAGAATCAAAAGATGCTGACAGTAACTGGTCGCCGCCAGAATAATGGTGTAGTTAAACATCCTTTTTCGAAGCACACGTAAAAAGAGTGCGACGTGTCTACAAGGGGTATTTGAGTCATCCAAATATGTGTCAACATATTTTATGATATAGACAACTGAATATTTTGAGCATCATAAACATTGGAAGTTGAACATAACACGTGGTTAGGTTAGAGGTCCGCACGGGCTTGGGACCGATCGCACCAAAGTAGGCTTGTTCTTAGTTTAAAAAAATCTGATGTGGGTAGCACATGACTTTCCCTGCAGACTTATATTCACGTTCTTTTTATTTTAATTAAATTTAATTCACTTTTAATTCCATTTTCCTTCTCATTCGGTAACCGGGCTTATTTTCAGAGGTGGCGTAGAGAAAGTACGAAAAACTAAAATATCTCGAGAACGGCTAGTCCTAGTGTAATGGGGTTGGTCTTATTCTTTTCGTCGTTAAAAATTACGTATTAAACGAGCATTTAATGGATATATTTGAGTATACCTAGTTCTTTAGTTTAGATTTTGACGATTTTTGGGGACCATTTCGCAAAAAAAAGGCAGGTTATTTTTTTCCGAATCATACCAAAATCTAATCAGCACTAGGGTAACCCACAAGTGACTCATCTACCGAATTTTGTGAAATTCTGTCCAGTAGTTTTTCAGTTAGAGTGGATACAAGCTTTTGCGGGCCATTTCGCAAAAAAAGGCGGGTTCTTTTATTCCAAATCGTACCCAAAACTAATCAGCACCAGACTCGCTGACAAGTGACTGACCTACCAAATTTTGTGAAATTCGGTCCATTAGTTTTTTAGTTAGAGAGGATACAAAATTTGCACAGACAGGCAGACACACAGACAGACACACAGACAGACACACAGACGTCACGCTAAAAATGGTTTTTTCGTATTCTATAGGTCTCGAAACGTGTAGATCCATCGAAAACTCGAGTTGCGATTTTCGACATGATTCCAATACTTTCCCTATACATTACCATGTATTGCAGGGAAAGTAAAAATCTTCTCAGTTCAGATGACTTCAATGTTTGAAAAATACCCAAATTAAATTTAGTAGTGTATATAAATTGATTTTACCAGATAGATTCAGGCATTGGTATTAAAGGGAGAGCTGAGTAAAAGCCTCGCAAATTTTGGCCCATGCAGATCTCTAGTTTGGGAATTTGGGGGTACATTCTTCTAAAATTAAATAAATGCAAATTTAGAATATATTAGAGATGTTTACCTGAAAATTTTCAATTAGAGAAAGGCTGAATCTCTAAACTAAAAATTTTGAGTTGAAGTTTTATATTTGTTTACTACAAGATATCCAATGTCAACTTAAGATTAATTTAATAAAATTTAATTTAAGAATACAACAGCTATTAACAAAAATTTAATAGTTATACATGTATTAAAAACAAATATAAATACAAAATGTATGACAACCGAGAAAAATAAGAACTTTAAAAATCAAACGCAACAAAATTTTATATTCTAAACATGAAAATTAAAAATTGTTTTTTAAAGACCATTATACAAATATTATTTATTTAAATGAAAAATATGTTTACAATTATAAATCAAAATACATTCCAAAACTAGTTATAAACACAATTTCTATATTTTTCAATTACGTTAACATGTTTAAACCTTCTAATTTAAAACAAAGTACTTAAATTTCACGTGTGTTTGTTCAACTCCGTTTTCAGAGGGTTTCAAAATTTTAAACATTTACCGAGAAGATTAACCAAAATATTTACTTAAAACGTACCATTAAACTTAGAAGATTACTTTAACATTTTGAAGATGTGAAAACCAAATTTCTCGAAGAAGCAATCTTAATGTGAAACATACAGAAATGTCAACAACAAATATTTATATGAAAATTAAAATACTTTGTTAGTACAAGTATAAGACATATAATTTAAAATATTAACCGGTTTCGGCTGTAAAAAATCTTCATTTTAATCAGCTATATTCCTCCTCTACAGTTGATGACTACTTATTTAGTTTAAAAAAATGTTGATTTTTTCTCTTTATTTGCAATTGTGATTATTCCTTTCTAAATCTGTAGTTTCTTTTATACGTAACTTATTTGGTTTATATTTCAATTTGTAACCAAATAATTTTTTTTTTCAAAACCGGCTGTTTCCTTCATCTTTTATTATTAGGGGCTACAAAATTTTCTATTCACTTATACACTTAGTTTTTAGTGCTTCGAGCGAATTTCTGTTGCTGGTTATACTTTTTCTTATCTCCTTTGTCTTTTCATTTAAATTTTATTAATTTATGACTGGCAACATTGATTTTCCTGAATCATGTAAGCATTTCTCGTTGACATTTTCATTGTCTATGCTGGACTGAGGAAGAGGCTCCTTTTTGCTTCTGAAACTGCTTAAATATATGTGTCTCATCTGTTACCAATAAAGTATTTGAATTTTTGGATTATTTAAACCACGTGTCAAGTTAATTATTTTATAATAAATATTTATATTTTCATATCCTTGCAATGAAAGGACTGATTAGGATCAGATGAAATATATTGAAATTATCTATTAAGCTCAATAGATAATTTCAAGAGATTTAAAGCTTTATTTTGCTGAAATCTTACTAATAAAAGTACTGTAGTTTACTAAATTCTACCACGATCTTTTTATAACTTTGTAATAAAATGTAGTTGCATAACTCTAACAGAATAATGAATATTTTTACAACCTTTCTCATATACTAATTTTCATATTTGCCTATATATATATCAATCAAAGAAATATCATATATTATTTTATGCCGTAAATTTACATTTACTTGTTTATTTAAATACATCACTTTTTAGGTTTCTAGAATACGACCGCCACTGGCAAACCTTTTATAAGATTGTTATTTATTTTTATACTCCTGGTTCCCTTTGATTCGTGAAAATGCGTAAATTATACGCAAACAGAAAGTAAATAATATAACTGCAGAATGTACTTATTACGCACATTACAAGTGTACTTGTATTACTAATATTTAAAAAAATAGGTTGTTATTTTTTGATAATTAATTGAGATTTGGATAATGAGGCAAAATTCGTCAAACCAAAACTATATCAATATAATTACGAATTAAAGACGTTCTTATTTTCGATATACACTTAAAAGCATATCGGCTAGTTAACCTCTAAATGTCATGAAAGTTACTGGAATTTAGTAAAGAACACTTATTTTGACAAGCAAGATTTATCTACCACTACTAGAACTATATAAAAGAATTTTTAAAATTAAAATAAACTTCGAAGCAAAAATATAGAAATTATGTGTATTCAAGATGAAAATAATATACTGTAAACGCATTCGAAAACTTCAAATGTACTACTAATATACACTAATAGGTTCTTATTTTTTAAATATAAATTGTAACGTGTTTATTAAAAAATTATTCTTTCATAACCACTTTGAAAATTGAAAAAAAATATGAGTAAAACTCAGAGCTGATTAACAAATAGGCACCCCAAAAGTCTAACTGACTTATGTCAGAGAGGTTTCAAAATGCTCTCTCTTATATGTAGCAAATTGGCATTCATTTCCACATAAAATTCGTAGAGCTAAATTACATAATGACTAAAAAATGCACCATTGTATTTTAGGTCCCCTCAATTCGCGTCTAACAGCAAGCACTTGCATCTGTAGCTACTCTAACAGCTTGCTATGAAATAAAACTGAATATAAAACTTATAAAATGCATTATTAAAAAAATATAGCCATACATTTTTACTACAGGAAATCTATAGTAAAATTGAAAACCAATAGGATTGGACTTCCATCACTTTTCCGCCTTTTATGCTCTCGCCAACATATTAACACATCTAATACCTGTAATGACAGCAAGTAAACTTGCCATGCGCCACACCCACCATTAAACCAATCGTTTGAATATGTTTAAAATATTTTTTCATCATGCTTTCACTGCAGCAACTAGCATCGATGACGTTCTGCGCGTGTGGAGACCAGATAAATAAATAGAAAAATGTTTCATATGTTATCGGTCAGACATTTCAGGCAATTTCATTTATTTATTTCCCTCACCCAGGGCAGAAGCATGATAAAAATTTATTAATCTGAACTGCCTGATATCCTAAGCAAGAAAAGCATCAGATGCAGGAATGGCAATTTCTCTATTAATGGTTTTGTCCCTTTTTGAACTTTGACCAATTATCATACGGCGGTACATTTCTAAAATTTATCCAATAGGAACATTTCCGTTCGTGATAAAATGCCGATGCTTGAACTGTTTGTATTGAGTTACGATCTCTCAGGATGGAATGCGAAGTCTAATTGTGGTCAATGATTTTGTTCTACTAGAACTAGGGGAATATTATGAATTAATAACAACATTGCTATCACTTTGCACAAATTATATTTTACGTATATAAAATCTTTCGTAAGTTTGACTAATCTTATATTGTATCTTTCAGCTCAATCATGTAGTTGTCACGTAAATACACTACAATATCAGAATACACTTCCCACTTCCTTCTAAAACACAAAATAGTTCACTTTCCGGTCACAATGCGCATCCACAGCAACAGTCACGTTCACTATGTATATTACATATGCATCCACAGTAACAGTCCTGTTTACTATATAAATACATGCATCTACAGCAAGTATGCAGTTAAATTATTAGGCTATAAGCCCAATGCATTTTTGTCAGCAAGGAATCCAAGTTTTGCCTTTGAATTAAATAACATAACTTAATGAAAGAGTCTGATGTGCCCCAACACATGACCTTATAAATTTTGATTGTGTTTGAAATCAATACCCAAATTTTTATTATTCAATACTGCTGCAAAAGCAGAATTCTTGTAATTGCTAATTAAAATATATCTGTCAAATTTTATCTCCGTTGCTCAATTCTTATATGATATATCGAAAGAATGAGATAAATAAAATTTATAAAACTTCAAGGATTGTTAGTGATATCTCTATCAATGATGTTGAACAATTAAAGTATTTATGAAACATCGACTTTTAATTCGTTTTAAGTTTCGTTTTAATTTAATTCGTTTTTAATTAATGTATTTAAACAGCAGTCGTGTTTGACGGCTGGGATTGATGACCACTATTATTCTATTATTGATGACAACTGGTTTATTTTAATTAATATATTTCTTTCAGAAATAATATCCCGTTTAGAAACATTAGTTTTACAAGAGGAAAATCAAAGTAATTAAGAAAATAAATGTGTATCGTCAGGGTAATTTAAAATTAAAACTTGTACTTGCACATTTATTATATACATATATATATATATATATTTATATAATTTTTTTATTGTCCGAGATACAGAATTTTGTGTAATTTTTGTTAAATATATCATTAGTGTTTTAGTAATGGCATTTTTGTAGTTGTACCTTTTGATGCTAAGCCAATAAATTGATGTCAAGAATGTAAAATACCACAATGATTACTTGATAAGCACAATTAAAATAAATAAACATGTACAATTATACGCAGTTTAAAAAAAATTACAATTTTCATGCATGTATAAATGTATATTGCAGTATAAATATATTTTACAGATTCAATATATATATGTAGATACATGCATGAAAAAATCCTTTCGAATAAGAATAGAATGGAACGTGAAAATATTTATACACAATATTTCATACTTTAAATAAATTTGAATTTACAATAGATAAAACCCTTCTCATTTCCAACATTGCAAACGAAAGAATGAAACTGGATATTTTTTATCTACCACTCTCATACGCATGCGTGATATACTTTTACACTTATGACTATATTTACATACATGTTTATGTATACGTATGCTTTTTATATGAATGTATGGATGCCATACATGCTGAATAATTATGTTGGACGTATCCCAGTACGGTTAATAAGTAGGATCAATTAAAAAGCTTCTTAAATAGCTAAATGCAGTATAATCCAAAAAATAAATAACAGATGCCTGCAGAATATAAATTTCAACAAAGAAAATTGTTCTTAATTATGAAGTATCTCAGATTTTCTACGATAATACCCTATCACCAGAATGTACTCGCTCTGAAGACATTTTGCCTTCCATACAAATTCCATTTGTAATCTCTACCATTCTTTACATGCTGAAATCGCTTTTAAAACCGTATTTCTATACTGTATTTTCTGTATATCTGTTCTTTTTTTTCGGTTAAGTGTACATAAAAATAGAACTGAAAACCCAAAGCAAAAATATTTAAAATAAGTAAAAATATTTAATATAGTCATCAAAGTTCGTACCTTAATCATAGTTTTTAGATCTGCTGCTAAATAAGCTCTCATCACTAGGAAGCCACTGGCAGTTCAGTAAAATGCAACTATAAGTATCAATATGTGAAACGTAATTATATTTTACAAATAGGAATTGTAACATTTCTTCTATTACATAAATTTATCATATTGCACATTAGTAAGCAATACAGAAACTTCTGCTCACTTTTTATTTCTATTTTTTTTGTATTTGTAAGCATTAGTCATCGTATAAATTAGACCATATATAGTAAAACAGTTTAAAAAACCTGGCACTATATAAGTTGCTTGATACTTAAAATTTTACTCAGCATAGCTGAATCTTTCAAACACATATTTACAGCAATATTGCAGGATTTTATATAAAGCCACAAAGAAGTTTTAGAGTAGTATTATACAGACATATTTGTAAATTTGAATATTTAAATTTGAAAAGCAAATGCAATTTAAAATTTGAATTACGTAAATTAAATTAAAGCTTTTTTCAGTTATATTATTGAAAAATAAAAATAAATAAATTAATAAATATTGAACAAAATATATCAGATATTTATTCTCATGTAGTGAGGTATTTATTATCATTTTAATGATCTCTCTCTCTCTCTATATATATATATATATGTATTTGCATCATTTTATGTTTCAGTATTGCTTACATTACATTTCGTCGCTGTTTAAAGTTCCTCACGTAGCTTCTTATCAGGAGAGCGCAAAACAAGCCAAAATGGCAACCAATTTTAATACGCAACAACAGAGGTTACTATAATATCCAAGTGATAAATCTTCTTAGCACAAAGAGAATAGCATAAATTCGGGGCAAACAAGCTTTAGATGCCATGTAATAATTATGCCATGTAATAATTTGTTTTTTGGAGAAGCACCTTTTAATATGTGAAAAGTTTTACAATGAATAAAACTTTATTTCTGTTAATAGAAAGAATTATAGTTGGAATGTTATACTAAATTTTAAATATTATGACAGAAAATCATCCTTGAGGAGGTGACTATAGACTGAGAACTATTCTTTGGTGCACCACTGATTCTTTGTTTAGCAAAAATTATTACGAACACCAAGATATTGTTTAAGAAAATATTTGCTGCGTATATTATTTGCGTTGCATTATTTTAATACTGTAACGAAATGAGGCTGGGAAAATAACAAAGACAAGGATATTGTAATAAAAGCATCTTTGAATGAATATTTCTTTTGTTAAAATAGAAACATTCGACATAACTTGCTTCAGTCAAAATTTTGAGATATTTCATCGAAGGAAAGACATTCAAATATTGTGTGTAATTTTCAAGAATTACTCCCCAAATCTTAGACATCTATTATCGTTGTCAGAGAGAAATGAACTTAATTTAGCACAGCCTCATTTTAGAGAGAGCTCTAATACTCCTATAGAATTCTCCAAATGATTTCACCAGATGTTGATTGTAAAATATTTTTTTCACTCTTATTGAATTCTGTCTTTTAAAAACACATTCTGCTCCATTTCAGTTATCCAGTACTCCAGCAAAATCACATTCCCATTTAATCACAAATATAGTTCAAACACAAATCACTTAGCATTACAGTTCAAATGCACCAATTGAAGAAGAACAACCATATATGCTATACTGTAGGCCATTCAGTTTTTGTCGTTGTATATCTTGATGATCTCTTTTGAACATCAAACAAGTCACGAAGAACAAAATACAATCTAATTGTAGTCACTTTATCTCTAGTTCTAATCAATAATGCACCTTGAATCACCTTTTGGAATCTCAACTGCAGCTTCCTTTACTTTAGGCAAGCTAGATTTTCTCCTGACGGTAAGGTTAATGTTGCCCAAAGAGCTCAACCTTCTACTTAGCCTTCTGGATTGGTGAGGTTGAGGCGGTGGTTGTTCAAGCTCTTTCGCATGTTCTAGAAGTTCTACAAAAAGCTGAGCAACATTGACGTTAAATTTGGCGCTGGTCTCGAGGTACTTGCAGACCCTGGACTGATCCTTCAATGCGTCTTCCACCATCTGCTTTGTGACTTGCCGCTCGTCTTCTAAGTCGGTTTTGTTTCCAACTAGAATAACCGGAACTTTACTACCTGGAAAAAATCAATTATTTCAATAAACATTTTGTTAAAAAGAAAAAACAAATGACTTGACAAGAGAAATATAGGTGTGGTGAATAAACATTACGCGCATAATTAGGAATAACTGTCGCATATAACCCACCATTACCTCTTTGCACGAGTCCGAGATTGTTATAAAACGGTGACTAAAAGTCTGCGCTTTGTTTTGTCGTAAATATCCAGAACTGAATATGGTGCCACCTGGTCTCACAATAGGCATAACTGCGAACCTCTGCTAAACAATATAGTCCATATAATAGACTCTATTTATAATTAAAATATAAAGTTTTGCTATATAAAACTAATTTTTAGAGTTTAAATCAATAGATTGCTAAATTAAAAATTATCTTATTGTTTTATAATTCAATAAAATATATTCTTAATTGCGCGACTTTTTTTAAAATTCCAATTGAGGAATTTTATTATTAATGACGAAACACAACGACATATGCATGCCAGAAATTAATTTAATTAGTGCTCCACACAAATACACCAACAAATAAAAGAAGATCCAACCGCATTTACATATACAAAAGAGAAGTTAAAAAGCATGCCGACATTGGAGTCCGTCCAGTGAAAGTTCCTCACCCATAAAAACGGCATTAACCATTTAGTGATTTACAAGGGCATTCCTCAACGATGATTTGTATCCAAGCATGAAATGCCATCATTGTTTTATGTCAGGTTTCCCGTTAAATTTATATTTTCATGCTTTTAAAATCTTTTATATTTTTTGCATTATTTTTGACACGTAGTAAAGCGGTTTTAAAAGTGTTTTATTTCCTAAATAGTCCATTTGAAGTATTTTTATACAGCCACTTCTGAAGTATGCCAATGACTTAGTGAGAAAATGTTCACTAGTGTACAGGTTTGGTCTATCTATAGTAAAGTGACCATGAACGACCGAATAAAACTGATTATAGTACCCTGATTGTGGAATTAAAGTTAGGATATGAACTTGGCATTAAAGCGGGATAAAACAAAAATGTCAACTACAAAGTTGTGGAGGACTATTTAATTAGTAGGAAACGACATCGGGAAGGCACGAAACGTGTATGTCGAATGCAATAAATAGCTGTCTAATTAACTTGACAACTATTTATTGCATTCGACAAGCATCAAGTTGAGTGTGACTCAACTTGACTTTCTCATACCATAATCCATTTTTAAGTAGCTTTTTTTTTTTCAAATTTTGCAAAGACAAATTTGAAAAATTGGTATCGTTTGCCCAAATGATTACAATTATAGTGTGTTACCCTTAACTTTAAAGAACTCAAACAAAATCTTTCGATTGATAACGTACTTGAATGAAAATATACCTTTGGAGGGGGGGGGGATGACTTTTAAAAACCTGACTTTTTTAATATCTTATCCTGGAGACTATGGTAATTTAGTTAAAGATTTATTACTCTATTTTTGCGATCGGTCTGACGGAATGTCTTGTAATATTTCCCCCTTTTTCTTTATATTTGTTCAATTTCTTAGATATTGAAAATCTTATGCGTGGTTTTGACTTATTTTTCGTCTTGCTGGGACTCATCTATTCTTGTTCGGACTTGACCTATTTTGTTGGGATGTTTTGGCGCATGCGTGTTATTTCTCGTTTCGGATTGGCTGGACTGTTTTTCATCCTCCATTCTGATTGACTGTCTAAGGTGGATTCTTAATGTAAGACTGGGGTGTATAAATCCCTATCTTGCTTCTATTTGTGCCTATTTTGTCTGTTTGACTTTAGATTTGCTGGTTTTCTAGCACTGACGAAGGTGACCTAGCGCATCCTCGAAACAATTGTATGCTGTATTATTTTTTATTTGTCTTTAAATACGTTGCTTAAGTTCTCTTTATCTTTTTTGCAAAGTGCTTTGTATTTATTAATAGAAGAAAGCGCTTTCTGGGGGGAAAAAATCTCTGATATTTTGAGTAACAACGCCTCGTGATAACTTCTAAACATATGTGTTCATTTACTTCTGAGTAAATGTACTTATTAATTAATTTATTTATAAGAGAGACTGTAATTAGTTTTTTTAATTTTAAATTTTAGATTTAAAAAAGAAGGGCAGTATTTCAAATCTTGAGAACATTTTTCAAATTAAGTCACTTGTTTTAAATAAAATGTCACAAAACAATGACTGTTTAGTAATATGATTGCAACAATGTTTTTGATAAATTTGTTTGATTAAAAAACTTATTTGAAAAATTAAGATACTTTGTCTAAATATACTGATGTTTATCGATTAAATTAAATACTCCTTACTTCATTCGATTTGCTCAATTTATTCAAGATATATATTTCCTTCACCCACGGATAGGTGTCATTGAATAAATGGTTGATTTGTATTCTGAGATGTTTCAGATAATTTCATTTGTGCCCTATACATTTGTACCATGTATGTAGGGAAAGTAATAACACGGAATGTCAAGAATAAATTCCACTTTTCAAAATATATAAATGAAACATTTTTGTTTTTAAATATGAAACACAAGGAACATATTCAGAACAGTAATTATTCTCTTTAATGAGATTGTAAAACTATTTAAGTCAACCAAAGAACTATAGTATGCAAATACATTTACAAAAGGAGAGAACAATATGATGAAATATTTACAATTTTAAATTCATATAATCATTGGAATTTTTCCAGTTAAAGCTCCTCACTCATAGAAACTGCATCAACTATTGCATAATATAGATAACTAGGCCATTCTTTAACGATGAATCTTATCCAAGCGTAAAAATATCACTATTTATTCCTACTTTGACCGTCTGTGTTGAAGCAATATTTATATGTCGGCGTTTATAAAGTCTCAGAATTTTTACATTGCTCATAACACATAGATTTACAGATAGACAAATTTATCAAGTCAAGGGCCCTATCATGACAATATAGTCAAAAGAGCTGTTTTTCATATAGGAAGATATCAGTATTTGGGTTACAAAATGGAAAACAATGACGCAATTCAGTGAATGTGATCTTTCGTTAATGTGTCATTAAAGACTAACTACCCTAGTAGCAATCCAATATTGGCTTATTATTGGCTCCAATATTAGACCAATATGAAAGAGTGAACATTTTACATTTTTGTTTTACGAAAATGCTTATACACATTAAAGAAAGCTAGTTAACTATTTTGTAAAAGTTACAAATCATTTCTAGCTTTTGATGATACAGGGTGATCAAATATATTTTTCCTCTTTTCCAAAATCTTGGTGGTCCTCTAAATGTACAAGTCACCGAAACTTTGCATTGGAAAGTGTGCGTTAAAGCTTGTTCTTCGCATCGCCAAAGTTATAGAGCACTTTGCCAAGTATTTGGTAAGAAATTCGAAAAACATTCTAATATCCAAAGTGTCCGGATACTTTTGATCATATAGTGTATCTTTGTACAAATGCATAACCACCTAGCCAGAATTTTATAAACATAGATTGAGTAATATACTTTTAAGATTTTGATTTTTTGTTGATGAAGATAAATAAAATTACCATTCAATTTCAAAAACTCATTCACTGTTTGTTGTCTTAAATCCATACTTTTGTGGACTATTTGTGGACTAAAATTTTAAACTATCTTGGTAAAACACGAGAAATAAAAATGTTTATGATACGAAGTTTTTATTATAATAAAACAAATTATTTAATTTTATTGGTAACAATAAATACATTAATTAAAATATTATCGTGTTTCGATATAAACCAAACACTTTCTACGCACATGAATAATAATTCAGTATAACAAATTTATACCAGCATTCTTAACACATAGCATCTTGTATATTAATTAAAATAGATGAAAACAAGAGCAGGACTGAAATTATCCAAAGCAGGGGAACTTCAATGAACAAATGTGTTTCCGAGGTCTTAAGACACCTTCTGTTCCATCTTTAATATTGCCATAGACACAGAGGTGGAAAGGTTATTGCTTTCGAACATTTAATGTAATGCACACACATTAGCAGACTCCTATTGACATTTAGAATAAAAAATATTGAGATGTAACAATTGTGCAAATATTAAAAAGATTGTAATTTACACATAAAGATTACTTTACTTCATATTATCAGTCTGATTTGTTTACTGAAACATTTTATTATAGTATATCCTTTTCATTATATCAGAATTAAAAAATCCCAAAGCATTATAGTTTACTTTTGATACAAAACTATCCGGTTAATGTAAAATCGTTTAATGGAATAATCAATGTTATTGCAATAAATAGTGAAGTCTTACATATTTGCTACTGTAAATTAATTGAGGTGCGGATCAACTCGATTTTCTCATACTATAATCCATTTTTAAGTAGCTTGCTGTTTTTAATTCTTTTTCAAATTTTACCAGTAAAATTTTGAAAAGTCGGTATTCGTTAAGCAAAATAATTACAATTATAGCATGTTACCTCTTCACTTTAAAGAGCTTGATAAAATTTTCTATTGATACCATGTTTTACAATGTACTTCTCTACTTCTCGGGGGCAGGGGTAACTTCCCCCCCCCCCCGAGAGGAGCTAATGACGTCACGAACACAAATGTTGTACAGCGGCTATTTTTGACAACAACGATTGAAACTACATTAAGTATTGTAATGATTGAGCCATAAATAATCCATTTTATGCATTAATGTCAAATTTTGTCCAATGCTGCCATGTTAAAAATATATACAATTTTGAATAAATTTCGAAGTTTTCGTTCGAATTAAAAAAAAATCCATCTAGTTCTAGATTTTTCAATATCAAAGATGGACATAAAGTGTCGTGAAAATCCAATAATATTTGTAGCAGCTATCGTGTATACAAAAAATCGACCACAGACATCAAACAGACAGACGGATATCATTCCCAAAATAGTCAAAAGGTGTTAAGGAGATCTCAAAACATATATTGGTATCAAAATCTTAATATCGAAAATGTTCGTGAAAACAATAATTTTTCAATACACGTATGAGAGAGTAAAAATGATATTAATGTGTTCAACACATGATTTTCTCTGGTAACACAAAACTTCCTAGACAAGAAAGCTCTTAACAAGATAATTTCTAGTGTCGCAAACACAGGCGGTATACCCATGGAGTACCGTTCACGAGCTGCAACGCCTACCTGTGGTCGAGTGGTCTACTATCTGGTATTTATATCTATATGGACTGGGTTTGAATCTCTGGTATGTCTAGCGAGCTAGTACACATACATGCTTTTAGTGATTTTTAATCCACTTTAAACTGTAGTATCTAGTCAAAGTATCTCTAGGATTAATGAAAAGAACAGTAGCGCGTAAAACAACAATCCAGTCAATCCAATACGAAAGCCGCAAGAATGAATCAAAGAAGTCGACGTGTCAAATTTTTATGTTACAAGAAAATTATTTACGTCTTACAGAGTATTATAGCATTCTTGATATTTCTTGATAACATTCTTCAGCCAATTGTATTGTCTGTACAGCTATAATTTCCAGGCACTATTTACGATCATGATAATACCATATCTCACATTGTGAGACTTTCTCAACAATTCCTTCGTGGGGTTCATATCATCTTATAGCCAGCCAAATCCCCAGACCACGCGCCGTTCATTTTCCGAAATATTTGTTGACGATGTTGGCTTTTTTATTTTTCAAAACCATTTTTTGTTCTATTTATTTATCGTGTTTGTTTAGATACTGTTATTCTTACCGCCGGTTTGGTCGGCTTATGTAGTTTCCAAAACCAGTTAGTTGCCTTTTTTAATTTAAAAAGGCGATTATGTTCGTAGTTTCATTCACTGAACAAGTGCTTTAAATATTTTGTTGGACGTTCATTTTCCTCTTTGGTAATTTACCGTTTATTCATTGTGTCCTTTGTCATTTAACCTATTTTCTCTTCTCGGACCGTTCGAACCCCAATTCCCTGCTTCATCCACATTTGTTGTTCTCATCAGTCGCCAATCTAGATCGAGAAAATGTTGTTCATTTTATCCTGAAGAAAAAAACCCCATTTCTTGTCTTCGAAACCGGTTGACACTGTTATTTTTGTTTTCTATGCTGTTTTTAACGAAATTATTTTACTCAAAATGTATGGAAACACGCCAATTGAGCAAAATCTTTAAAATGATGCAATAACGACAACCAAGTTGTTGGTAACCAAAAAGAGTCTTGGAGTTGAAAAAAGGTTGAAGGACGTAGTGACGTCCGGAAGCGCTCTGAATTTTTAATTTTATGTACATCATAGTACGTTATGTAAGTCTTTCTACCAAAGAACATGGTTGTCTTTATTAGTATATCGTTTTGAATCTACTTTAGTTATCTTATTCTCTATACTTATTCAACGTTGTATTTTATCATTGTTTTTAGATGCAGATGCATAAGACATGATACGCCCCAAATATATTTTTGGGCCTATCTTACGTCAATCATGAGACATGTCGTCTCCTGTCATTGTTGGCTAACATTCAAGTTTATTGCCTGGAGCTCAGTATAGGTCACTGTACAGTATTTTCTTCAATTCCTAAATGTTGATCTTTCAGCATTATTTTGCATATCATTGCATGTAACTAAAATCATGTCATCACAACATGTGAAGCAAATACTCTCTCTTGTATAGAGTTGAAGTGCAATGAGGCAGTTATTCAGTTGTAAAAGACAAGTTTTTTCGCAGTGGAACTTAAAAACTTGCCTTAATAAATCTCCTCGTGTTAACGTTTTGCCCATCACGCACTTTCTCTCATTAAGTCTCCAAATCCCTTACCAGTTGCATAATTTTACGTAATAGTCATTTGCCACATGAAGTGAAAATTTACGAGGCACACAATTTTAATAGATAGAATAAGAAAACGATCAAAGTATTTGCAAATGACGCTTATAAAGCAGATTATTTCATAATTTATAGTTCGGGAAAAATTCTTTTCACCGGAAAGGCGGGTAAAAAACATTTTACAGAGATAAATGAAAAATTATAATTTTGAGAAAGCATCTGGTGTTATGCCAAGAAGGTTTTAAAAGAATATGATAAATTATGATTTTCTTTTCATTTGAGTTGAAAGATCTCAAAACTTCATAGCGATCACAATAATGCTGTTTGTAAGAATATAGCTTTAAATACTTTCTTAAACGAAATGAACACACAGTTAATTCTTAGCGGTTGTTAAAAACGCACACAGTTCTTTTAACCTGAGAAAGAAGGCTTATAACGTCCTAATTGACCTATGCCTGCTTTCTTCAAGGATTTTTACATTCAGAGTGACATTTAACAATGGAAAGGTAAGGATAAGAGTGTGCATCTATTTTATGTCGAATACCTTAGCAAAGTTGTCTAATATTTAAATCATTTTATAACTCTAAAATCAAAACATAATTATATATTTAGATCCTGATGAAGTTTCTGTCCGCAGCAAATTCTCAAAACCAATTTGGCTGATTTTCACAATTACTTCCTTTTAGTTGAAAATCTTAACCTGCAGATCCATCCAATATTTTTTGACTAACTCGAGAGCGGAAATTTGAATTATGATCCTATATTAAGCCAATCGTTTCACCAACGCTTCGTGAATGGCTAGACTGGCTAGATAATAATTCTAGAACGGCTAGACTAATGGCTTTCCTGAATGGCTAGTCACTAAATGTGACACCCAAACATTCTGTATATCAAAAACTCTTTCAAATTCATGAATAAAAATGGAACGGAGCACATTTCTGAGAGGCAAAGGGGTGTATGAATTTTGAAAATATCTTTGTACCTTCACTCCTCATTCGAATTTTCCGTTGAGTTGGAAGCTGACAGATCGAATGAGACCCAAACCGAGATTCTGGGTTGAGTGTTTGATCAGTTTGAAAAGTGGTTTTCAATCTTTCTCAAACTTTATTTCCTTTGCATTGTAACCATTAATTCGAATTTTCGAAACATTAGATTTCATTGACATGGAAGTTAAGACGTATTAAATATGATCAAAACCATGATCCTAGCTAGAGCGATTTAGCTAGAGAGGTTGTGATTAGAATGTAATGTGGTTTCTGACAAAGTGGTTTGAGTTACTTTATTATTCCTTTGTACAATTGTACAATCAACCTTAATACCAATCTTTAAGATTTTAGATATTTTTCCCGTGGTCTCGAAGCTGAGATGGATCGAAAGACAGCAAATAAGGGATTCTAGCTATAGTTGAAACGTTCGATAATTTTGATACATCCACCCTCCTGACTTGTCAGCCAGTCAGTCAGCCAGTCAATCAGTTCAGGGTATATTATACATTTATAGCTGTCCCCAGCGTATTATTGAAATCCACTTGTCCCATTTTTACCTTCTATTAGTATAATGCATAAGGAAAGTATTGGGACAGAGTCGAAAATTTGAATTTGAGTTTCCGAGAGAACACTTTTCGGGCAGCCCTGAACTCGAATGGAACGTTTTTGAGGTAATGCCTGTGTATGTGTGTATATGTTTTAGTGTGTGTACATGCGTGTTAGTGTTTGTGTATGTACTTTAGTGTGTATCTACGAGTCTGTGGATGTGATGTCGCACAAACGACTGAAGCGTTTCGAACTTTTATTGCACGGTTATTACAATCCTTTATACTTGAACCCCATTGATTTTAAACGCGATCGAACGTTCGGAAGCCCCCATATTATACGCAATTTTTATTTTAAACCGAATGACACGAACTATCGAACGCTGGCTTGAATCGTTCTTGAGATATTACACTTTTTTCAAATAAATGTACAAAAAAGTTACATAAAAGTGAACAGTAGTACGAATCGTCAAATATGTAAAACTTAGCTATAAATTTGGCGACGTTGGTGACTAATTTGGCAAAATATTTCCAAATTAGGGACTTTAATATAGTGGTGCCCAATTAATGAAAATGCTGCCAAATTACTAAAAGTGATGCTCAAATTACGAAAATAACGTCAAATTGATGAATTAATAATTTACATATTTTAATATAATGCATTATATTGCTTAACAGATGTTAGCAATATTTCCAACTGACAAGCTAGATTTGAAGGAAACATCAATTAATTTGGTACATGTAATAATTTTGCATGCTGTAATCCATAAAAGCCCCAAATGTCAGTGTACTTTTCAGCTTTTAAAACTTTGTGCAATATCTGTGGTCCGTCATTATTTAGCTTTGAAAGAAGTAAAGAACTTTCATTTTGTAGGGAAAATTATGTACTGCTCACAAATTTTTATTATTTTATATTTAAACCAAAGAACTCGATATACAAAGTTCTAGATATTTTTATATTTTGCATGTTATTTGCGCTGGTCTCTGCCACGGTTTTAAAATTCACCGTAACATTTTTATAGTCATTTCAGTATTTTATAAGTTATAACTTCATGGATCTCATCTTTACGACTTTTTATAATCTTTTTAATACAAGTAGCTTCGCGAACTTTGAAGACGTAATGGCATTTATTTTTATGATTCATAAATACGCAACCAATGAATTTTTGCAAGATCGCGCAAAAGTGGTTTCGGGGGAAAAAAAAAAGGAAACCAGTGGAATTTTACGTCATATAATGAATTTCATAATGAATTACGTTTATAATGAATTTCATACAATTATTTGATTAGCTATATAATTAACTATGCAATCAGATTACAATTAATTTATTAACTATTAAAATAAAAAAAATCTTATGTAAAATATATGAGTACTGAGGAGTTCCATGAAATGAAATAAATGAGGAGGGTTATAAGCAGATTTCTCATAGAAAGGCTTCAAATTTTCAGATGGGCATTTTAGTTAGGGAATATTTTAGGAGTTATATGGTAATTTTTGGCGATAAAAAATTCTGCATAGTGTCCAAAATATCTACTCTTTCTAAGAAAAGGATAGTCTAAATCTGTATCTGTGCTCCGTGGATTCTCAAGGACTCTGCATAGAAAACTAAAGGACACTTTTACCAAAATTAGTCCATTATTTCCAATGTACATATGGACCATACCTAAAGCCCACACATTGGTGGCAGAGGCTCTGTGGTCAATTTAATTCTAAAACAGGTTTTCACAGAACAAAAGGTGTGGGACATCACAGTGGTTAGCGCGTGACGATTGCACTCGGACGACCTGTGTTCAATTCCCGTCTCTGCCCAAACTGTCGGCGTGTTCACGCCGAGTACGGGTTCCTTAAATATGTGAGTTGGTAAGACTTTACGAGCGGTTGGTGATAAGGGAAGGAAGGTATAACCCCTGTGGATGCCGCCCACACTGGTAATTATTTTCACCAGAATTTATTTGTCGAAACAGCAATGTTTAGATACAGCTTAAAAAAAACATGTTTTTGATGTAAATAGCATCTATGATTAGATTATCCCCAGCTGAAATCTGAGTGTTACAAAAAATCTAACGACTTTGGACGGAAAGAGCAACACTAACAGGTTTATACAAAATAGGTAGATTAGATATAGAATGCTTTGCGAACTAGAAATTGTTTATAAAATCGTTTTTCTTTCTATCAGTGTGAAAAAATAAATAAAAAACTGAGTGAAAACATATTTACCACGTATAGCGTTCTTATTTCCAGATTTAGGATTAGCTAAGTATATAGCTAGATGTTCCAAATCGGTAGAGTATCAATTTTCTGATCTGTAAATAAAATACTAAAACTTATCGTAGTTGAAGACATGAATGATTGATTCACTTCTAAGAAAAATAGTTCTAAAGATGACCAATAGATGGTGCTGTCTATAAGCAAATTTACAGATACACTGTGCCATCTATTGCGTATCCCGCAAACTATTTATCTTTGCAATAAATTAATCATTTCTTTGATTTGTTAACACTTTACAACAAAGTTGAAAAGTGTTAATGACTTTGTTCATTCTGTCTGTCTGTCCATTAGCACGATAACTGCCGTAAAAATGACTTAATCAAAATGAAATTTTAGTATGTTGTTCAGACGGTCTGTAGGACCTATGGGAATATAAATGAATAATATCACCCAATTAGATTTGGATTGAACCCGGGTTGAAAAAATGAAATACATTGAGCCCTATGGGACCTAATTTTTCAAACATTTTTTAAGCGAATTTAAAATCCACAAATTGCTTAGAAAATTTTAGGTAATATTCAAATTGTTCCATAAAATATACAAAAAAAAATTCAGCGAAATATATTCAGTAGTTTTTTAAATAAAAATTAAAATAATAATAACACCTCTTATATGAAGCGATCACGTGACCATGATATGAAAAGATCACGTGACCCACTTAATGATATATGGCATCCATCTTGTCTCAAAATCGTGATTTTTAAAGTTCCTTTTAATTCATATTGGGTGTTGTATCCGTCCTAAAACCACTTTAATTTTGCCTAAATTCTGTGCATCTACATACTGAAACAACGCAATTACAATATATTTGAATTTAAATGCTCATCCAAATTTGATTATTTCTACAACGAAGCCTATTTTTCACCTATGTAAAATGCAAACAGCAAAATATGTAGGATGAGTTATATAAGAATTCCTGTATTTCTTTAACACAAAATCATTTAGTTCATGGAGTCTGCATAGCTGATATGAATGAAATATTCATTGATTTTACAAAGAGCAGGACGATTTTTTTCGATGAAGTTTTACGCATAGAGTTTAATTACTTGTAGCTCCATGGTCTTAATTTTTAAATAAAATAAATTATTATAGTATTGTGATGAATGACATGAATGGGAAATTATTTATGAATGGAATGCTGCTTTTATAGAGAGAGCCAGGCGCGTTATTTTTTTCCATGACGTTATTTGAATGAATTTCAGTTGTTTTCGATGAAGTTTTCAAATATAATAAATTATCGTAGTATTATGATAATTCTAAAATTATTACCGAAGAATGTATCATATTTTAGAGATGTTTAAACCAGGCAATTTATATTTCAATGCCGTCATTTGAATGAAGTTCCTTTTTTTCGATGAAGGTTTAAGTTTTCAAATATAATAAATTAATGTAGTATTGTGATAAGTTTTAAAATATTACCGAGGAATGCATTGCATTTTAGACATGTTTAAATAAAATTGCATTGAAGTTGGAAAGTGTTTCATAATCAATGCTTTAAGCATGATTGATCACTCTTGTTGCAAATTGCATATGTTTGGAGTAAGAGAAATTTTAATATTTATTTGCAGACAAAACATATCATGTTTCAACACAAATTAGATTTAGATTGTATGTCAGACTCTCAAGTTTATTAACGAATAATAAATATAGTGTTCTATGAGGCTAAAAAATTTAAATTTCTACGTACTTTTTATTCAGTCGTCGAAAATTTTGTGCTATAATGTGTATTTCATAATCCACCCTGCTGGTGTATATCCGAAACAAATGTAGTTAGTTCCCTACACCATGTTCTTAATCGTTTAGCTCATAAAATTTATGTCATCACATAGGGATTGATTAATCAAATTATTTTCACCAGGTTTTATTTGTCGAAACGGCAATATTTAGAAACAGTTTTAGTAGTGTTTCACATATGTTTGTTCAATTTTAATAACTGAACAAATGAAAAAAAAAATCGTGTTTTTTCTTTGTCTAAAATGATCCCTATTTTTAAAAATATATTTTAACTTTCATATTCCCGTTCGCTTGTATTTTTTTACCCCTCCCCCCTCGTTTCCAAATCAACCATAATAACCTCCATGTTATTATTCCTGTATTTGGATACCTCTGAAAATGTTTTTCAGATGTGTCTGTTTATTACTTATCTTACAACTAAGAAAGAAACGAAAATTTAATCTTTTACTTCACCACCACAAAAAATTAAATATTGGATAATTTTTTCTCAATCCCGATGTGTCCGATAATTGACACCCCACTCGAATATTCTTGTTTTTTTTCTCTCCACTCCATTTTATTAGTCTTTTTCTCTTTTTTTAACACTTTACAACATAGTTGAAAAGTATTTATGACTTTGTTCATTCATTCTGTCTGTCTGTCTGTCCGTTCGCACGATAAACCGTAAATATGACGTTATCAAAATGAGAATTTAGTATGTTATTCAGACGGTCCGTGGGACCTATGGGAATATAAATAAATAATATCACCGAATCAGTTTTGGATTGAACTTGGATTGAAAAAATGAAATACATTGAACATTAGGTGACATAATTTTTCAAAATTTTTTAAGCGAATATAAAATTCGTAAATTGCTTCGAAAGTTTTAGGAAATATACAAATTATCCCATAAAAATAAAAATAAAAAAAATCAGCAAAATATATTCGGTAGTTTTTTAAATAAAATTGAAACAATAATTACACCTTTTATATGAATAGATCACGTGACTATTATATGAAGAGATCACGTGACCCACTTCAAAATAAAATATGGCATCCATCTTGTGTCAAAATCGTGATTTTTAAAATTATTTTTAATTTATATTTAGTGTCATATTCGTCCTAAAACCGCTTTATTTTTGCCTAATTTCTATGCATCTGCATTCTGAAACAACATAATTACAATATTTGTGAGTTTAAATGATCATCAAACTTTGATAATTTGTCTAATTTTTACGTATGGAGAATGCAAACAGGTCAAGATGTAAGATGAATTGTATAAGAATTGCCGAATGTTTTTAACGCAAAATTTTCTAGCTCTGGAGTCTGCAATATAGCTGATATGAATGAAACATTCATTGATTTTACATAGGGAAGCAGACGATTATATTTCCTTTTTCGTTGGAGATTTAATCATGGAGTTATACAGTACTTTTACCTCCATCATTTTCGGTTTTTAAGTAAAATAAATTATTGTAGTATTGTGATAATTTTAAAAATATCGCCGCAGAATGAAAGGAATGGAAAGAGGTTTATGAATGAAATTTTCACTGCTTTTATATAGAGAGCCAGGCGATTTATGTTTCGATGACGTTATTTGAATAAAGCTCATTTATTTTTGATGACGTTTTCAAATATAATAAATTGCAGATTGTGACAATTTTAAAAACATCACCGCTGAATGTATCGCATTTTAGAGATGTTTAAACAAAATTGCATTTCATTTGGAAAGTGTATAATCAATGCTTTATGCATGGCTGATCTTTCTTGTCTTTAATTAACCTGAAATGTCCGTGAAAATTTTCTGTGTTTGTGTTAAGGTTCGGGTATGTCTCCAAATATTTTTTTTTATTTTTTTCGCCCATCACTTTTCGGAATAAAGAAAAAAATCTTTATTTCTTCCTCACCCATTTTCTCCAGTGACTGAGAAAATAAAGAAATATTTTTGTTCCTTCTTAGTTTCGATGTCCGATTTTTGATACCTCACTCGATTCGATATTTTTAATTATTTGCTTTATTTTTAAAATATCATATTCTCTCACTCCCTTCTTTTTTTTTATCGACTTCTTTTATAATCGACCTACAGCGTATCTGTTATTTTTCATATTTAGGTTGGGATTCCTAAAAGCTGTTTCAGAACTTTTTGTTCACAACTTCTTCCAAAACTAAGAGAAAAATTAATATTTTATGTTTTTGCAACTTTCCTATAGTGTAGTCAAAAAAGAAATATGTTGCATCTTTCTCCATGTTTTCATATGCCCATTTCTTAAATATCCTGCTATCTTATATATGTTTATATATGTCTCATTTTTTGACCGATTTTTACCTCTCTCCTTCACCGCGAAGTTTAAATGTCTTGAATTTTTACCAGTTTGTTGTTATTGGAACTCTATATCTACATCTGCATGCCAAATTTCAAATTTTCATGGTTGTTAAGTGAACAGGTTAGATTTAAAATACGGGGATGGTGTGGGGGGGTGAAAGTATTACATACTAATACAGACATCTGCAAACAAGATACTTGCTCTTTTAATTTCGAAACGCTTTAAAAGAAAGGCTGATAGGTATCGTCAAATTTTGGATGCAACCGATTTTAATACTCTCCCGGAAAAAAATCCTACTCCCATTCATACAATACGTTAATAAATACAAAAATAATACAAATAAATAAAATTATGCAAAATTGTAGGAAAGTAATTTTAGACGAAAGGCCTAAAATAGTCTAAAGAAATAAAAAAATAAATAGGAAAGAGAAAACAAAATATGCAAACAGCGAGTTGAACAGTGCAAAACTTTTACACTTATTCCATTACTTAGAAGATAATTAAAAGTATAGGTGACTCAAACCAGGTTAATAGGTTAATACCATCATAAATTATTTATGCAATAAGAATACAATTTTTAATTCTATTGATAGATTTTATATTTTTACAAATACTTGAAAATCATAATGATTGATTAGCAGAAGTTGGTTTAAATAAATGAAAAATTTTACCATTGGCACAAGAAAATATATAATGCTCAACATCGTCGAAGTAATTGCAAATGGATTCAGAATTTTGTTTAATATGGACGTAATATAAGCAATCTAAAAATTGTTTGTGAGCAGTTAAGAAGTATATTAAGAATTTATTAAAAAATTGTAGTTTGAGATCAACGATTGGAAGAAAATATTCAACTCTAGAGGAATCATGAGTACGAGGAGAGATATATTCATTTAGGTAAATTTGTTAAAGATTAATTAACAAATTTTCACAAAAAAGTTTTAGACATGAGTATGGGAAAGGAATGTCAACAATACTACTTTAAATGCAGCAATTTTAGCGTAATGGTCAGAAGTTTCATTTTCCAAATTACCCGCATTTGACCCCAAAAAATATGCATTAAATGTTTAGAATTACTAAGTTTACTTTTATTATTTTTCATATAATTGGATTTATTTCAGATAGATTGAAAAGCAGAAATTGAGGAAAGGGTATTAGAATAAATATTGAAGTTTGGGATTCTTTTTCGGCAATTCAATCAACAGCATATGCAATGGCAGTAATTTCAACTCGAAAAACTGTATTATTTGCCTCATATCTGTAACAGAAGACCTCATCCAATGCATCATGTTTAAAATTGCAAATAACAAAACCAACGTTTGCATCAGTTTTAGAATAATCTGTATAGATTTTATAAATAAAGTTACTATTATCAGAATAATTTGGAAAAGAAACAGTACGGTTTGAAAGTAAAACACTAGATATAGAGCTATTGAGGTCAAATTGGGAAGGGGAAGGAAATTTTGAGAAAAATGAGTCTATTCTTTAGTTCCTGAAAATATAATTTTTATGTAAAATTTTAATAACAGTATTTTTGTACTTTCTTTCTGGTTACTAAGGGGAATATTAAGTTTCTCTATTTGTCTATGAATTGCTGTATTATTTTAACTAAATGTTTGAAATTAATCAGTTAAAAAGATAAGTTATTGATTATTTCGCTAGTTGAAAATTGTAAACTAAATGTCTAGGTTTTTACCTGAAAAAAGATTTTGCTAAATGCCTGTTACATAGACAAAGAGAAAAATGGAAGGAAACATGAATTTGAATCTGTAGGAATAGTCATGTGCTGCCCACATCATATGACCCCACCCCCTCACCCCTTAAACCCTAAGACAAAATAAATGAAGTGATCTTTTCGGTAAATTCTGGGTTGGAGTGGGGATGTGGCTCATGTCCAAGAAGACCAGACGAAGGACCATTGAAGTCAAGTGTGAATAAAGAAAACAATCTTTGGATATATTCACTACGAAGTTTTGACACCGCATTTAAAACTTTTATGCTATAGACTTGAAAGAAAAGAACTGTTCTGAATTAAAGATTTTATAATTGGACCATAAAAACAATATTTATAATATCTGATGTGAATAACATGCGACTTTTACTATAAAATAAAACATTTAGATTTTGTACAAAAACCCCAAGACAAATAGTGATTATTTATGATTCAATTAGTATTATTTATGAGTGAATTAGTATTATTTATGATTCAATAAGCATACGGAATTTCATCAAAATCATTTTAGTGTTTCAAGAAATTTCATGCTCTTTCTTTGGAGTTTCTGTCACGAATATGGCTTATTATTACTCCTAAATATCAGTGTATTAATGTCTAATTAAAACTATTTATAAAACATCCACTGATGTTAGTAATCATTCTATTTTTGATAATGTAATTCACTTTTATATTTCTAGAATGTTGTTATAATAGGCTAACCATGTTAGTGTTTTGGACATGATAATATATTCGCTTTTAAATATATTAAATCTTAAATGGTTAATTAGCCATTTTTTTAGCCATTTTTATCATTTTTTTGCAAGGTCTTATCCTGTTTTTTAAAATTAAATATGAAAATAATGGAGGGACTTCTCTTGGTCTTATCACCTAGAAAAGCCATAATCCTCTTACGAGCATTGATTGCAATAATTGTACTAAATATCCTTTCAGTAGCATCATTTGTTAAAGAGATTGTCCTTCAGACTCGCAGAAAGACACAATCGAATTATTCTAAACGCAGCTGATTCGTTCGAAAATGTAAATGGATCAAAATCCGATAAATGAACTTTATCATAATACTTTATTGTTGCATATGTTATGTATATTGTAGAGAAATTAAATGTTAAAAGGTGGAATTATTTAAATATATTTATAATTATTTTTAAGTGGAGGATATTTCACAAGAATGCTTGAATTATCTAAATATATTTATAATTATTTTTAAGTGGGGGATATTTCACAATAATGCTCTGATATAAAGCAGAAATTATTATACAGATGAATTTCTAGAGGAAAAAAAATTTCCAATGCCAAGTTTTCCCTTTACAAAATAAAATAAAACCTGCTTCTTCAGAACCAAGCATTTTTCTGATCTATATATCATCCAATAAAAATATTTTTATAAAAAAATATTCAAAATATCAGATATTCGCTCAAATATTTTTGTAAATAACACGATAAATTAAAATTTCGTAAATACAGCATATATACAAAAATTAACTGGTCTACCGGGTTCATAGGCAAAACACAGCCTTTACCTTAAGGACCGACTAGAAGCGTGACTTCCCTTACTCACTTCAGATGCCGATCGGATTGTAGTAAGTGAGATCCATCTTGAAGTAGAAGACAGATTTTTTGCCTTTGTATTCGGTAGGTCAATTTACTTTTGTGAACATGTCATCAGTTTTATTTTATTATAGCTATTCTTATATCTACTAAAAATTAGCACTCAGATCAGAGCATTTTAATTTTTTTAATTCTATATATTTCAAATTCTTCTATAGAGATAACTTTATAAAATCACAAACTTGTTCCATCATATCCTTGCAATGTTTATTAGGTCAAACCATAAAGTCTATAGATTTTTAATTTTATTTTCTTATCGTCTACTTATTTTGTGCAAGATTCTCTCTACAAATTAGATTCGTAACGGCAAAATGTATTCTTGCCATTTGTGTCATATTTGCTGACATAAAACGAGTGATTCTTGAAGTGGCGTTTCCTCCGTCTTTTTGCAAATAACTTTTTTAACACAAAAAATGCCAAAACACTTTCAGAATACGACGTTACCCTCCCTCTCCCAGCCAATCCTTTTCTCGTCAACAGTTTTTAAGGGAAAACAAGACGAAATAAATGAAGTGGCTCCTTTGGCAAATTCTCTGCTGCGACGAAGACGTGGCAAATCTCCAAAAAAGACCAGTGCAATAATACTCTTCCTTGTTTCGGACGAAATGGCGACAAAAGAAAACAAACTTTTGGTGTTTTTAGTATTTTAGTAAGAAGTTTTGACACCGCATTTAAAACTTTTATGCTCTGGACTTGGAATGAAAGGGTTGACCGGTTTATATATTTCCATTAGCTTACAAAAGACGGAAAGCTACAGTTATAATCCTCTGTATGTTGTACGTAGAACGTAGATGCAATGAATTCAGTGTTTTCAGCACATTAATTTCCTTACGGATTAACAAATCAACTACTTAAACAACAAAGGAAACCATAACAACTTACTTAACAACAATTCGAACGTTTTTTTAGCTCGATATTACTGAAAATCTCAATATTATTGTTAACAATTAAAAAAATCTGATGTGGGCAACACATGCCTTTCCTTACGTAATGCAATGAATTTACTACTTTTACAGTTAAAAAAAATGTTATTCTTATAGTAGAATATTCTTTCCAAGATATTGAATTTTCTTCAATTAGTCGTCATTTTCATTGATTTAGCGTCATTTTTATCAATTTGGAGAGATTTTTGTTAATTTGGCAACAATTAAAAATGTCGCCAAGTTGGCGACATTACGCCAAATTCGTCGCCAAAATCTCGCCAAGCGTTATGGACGGAGAAATAAGTTATTCTTACAGCAGATAAATGACTATTGGCGTTCAAATACAAAAGTATTACTCAAAGTATTTTTTTCATGAATGGAACGAGATAGATCCACGAGAATGATGTCACCCAATTTATCGCATGGTATTACATATGAAAAGTGAACATATTTCTCGATAGGAACTATTTTTTTTTTATTTTATATAACTTTTTGATAATTTCTTTGAAAAATGTGCAATATCTCGAGAACGGTTCATGTTAGCGTTCCAAAATTTATGTCAATCGTTTTCTAATGAAAAATTACATAAGAAATGTCTATTTGCGTAACTTTATTAGCGGTTTTGATTTTTAATGATTTTTTCAAAATTTCGTTCGAAAACTTATGGGGGGTTCTGTACATTCGATTACGTATAAAAACAATAGGCTTCCAGTGGCTTCCGTGTTTACGGATTGCGATTTTTGTACCAAATTTCGTTCGAATCGGTCCTTTCGTTTGTCAGTTATCGTCTCCACAGGCTCACTGACACACACACACACACACACACACACACACACACACACACACAGACATCACTTCAAAAATGTTTGATTCGTGATCAGGGATGCTTGAACGTGCTCTCCCGTCGAAAACTCGAATTCGAATTTTCGACCCCGTCACAATACTTTCCTTATACATTATGTATATAAGGAAAGTAACAAGAGTATCAAATATCATGGTAATCGCTGAATTCTTGTCAGAGATATCGAATTTGAAGTAAACTTTTGGACATCACGTGTATGGCATAAGCAAGGATGACCATTCATTACTGATTAAAAGTACTCAAAAAGAGCTTTCTTATTTAATAGTATTATACATGGTTTTTTTTTTGGTTATAGTTTTAACATTTTTTGGATAATAAACAGGCATTATGTCATTATCGGTATATGTTAACATTCTGTGAATTGTGGAATTCGTTTTTAAATAAAACTTTTAAATTATACATAAAATGACTATTTTTGGACCCAATTTTAACATAATTACTATTCTTTATTTTATTTTAACTTTTTGAAAACTAACTTTTGGCTTTTTCTTGGTTCGAATTCTTTGAAAATCATCAGGCGCTTGACGTTTATCAATTTGAATGATCGTTCCAAATTATTTTAACTCGTTTAAGAGATAACGTGCTTATATTCAGGGATGCTCAAACTCGTAAATCCATTTCAATACAAACGTTTAATAATTGACTCCCCCCCCTCCCCATCTAGATACTCTTTTTTGCATATGCCAGATAAGGTTAAACTGTGGCTTGCGAAACATATACTCTTGGCATTTTCAACGTGGTTCGCGAACATACAAAAGCGGATTGCTAATATTAAACATTTATTAATATTTTAAAATGTAAAATAAATTTACTATTAATTAAAACACGTGAAAAAAGCAGTGATGTTACGAAAATTGTTATCTGTTTCTAATGTTTTATTTGAACATCTGAAAAATCAGAGATTGTTTTCTTTGTTAATGCGTTTAAAATTAACTTTTTTACAACGATTTTAAGTAGGGGTGGGACAGCCTAGTTGTTAGCGCTCGGAGAATGCATTAGGACGGCCCGAGTTCTATTTCTGCAATTGTCCAAACTGTTTCCGTGTTCATGCGGAGTACTGGCACGTTAAATACGTGGGTACGTTTTCTTCTGAGAGGTTGGCGGTAGGGCAGGGAGGGTACGCTCCCTGTGGATGCCGTCCTCACTGGGGTTCCGTTCCAAATTGGGTGGCACTGTCCCGGCTGTCCAAACATATTCCTTACTCTTTATGGTAGGTCGAACGGTCTGGTCAGAACAACAACAGCGGTTTTGCTTTTCCAAGTTGTGCTTCCTGAAACAGCCGCTGATGAAATATAATTGCTGGAAATTCAAGGTCAAGTACTGAAATTGCAGCCCAAATTTATGTCTTAGCACAGTTTTGGGAGTTTTTAACAGAAGAAAAATATATTAAAAAAAAAGCTATTATTTATTTAAAATAGGCTTAATGTTGAATACATCCAAGAAAATGCATGGTTTCTAGCTTCAATTCTAGAAATTTCTAAAAGTCGTTTGATGGCAACGCAAATTTGGCAAAATACTGCCAAAGTCACTAAATGTTTGATTAAGGTCATGCGATCAAGGCTTCGCTGCAGTGATTTGTCTTATGACTGCATAGGTTGTTTTCCCTTTAAAAGAGTTTTATAGCAAGAAAAACGAGGCAGGATGTAATGGTACAAAATTTTTGACACAAAATGTGAATTTTAAAAATGTTAGTAAGACAAGAAATGAAGTGAATATTAGCATAAGTTGAGAAAAACATGTTCTCCGCGTCGTGATGAAAAATTGAGTCCATGTTTCAAAAGTAAAATAGCTTTGTTGAGATCACATTACGTGACATAAAATTAATATATTTCTATAGATCTGCAATTTCATTCTTTCGGTCACTAAATATCGCTCCCTTTATCGACAAACTACGAATAAAAACAACATAATTCATCTGAATTTTTTTTAAAACTTCTTGGCATAAAACCAGACGATTTCTCAAAATTAGTATAAACTTTCATTTATCTATGTAAAATGGCCTTCAGTTCTTTTCATGGAAGAAAATATTTTGCGCTATAAATTTACCAAATATTCTGTTTTACGGGCGCAATTTGCAGATATGCCGACCGTTTTCTTATTCCATTTATTAAAAATTGGGTGCCTCATAAATTTTCATTCTGCGTGGCAACGTAAACACATTTTCCTGGTTTGAGATTTTAGGAGACTTATGAAAGGAGCATGCAAGGAGAGCGTAAACTTTGGAGAATTTAATAAGCCGTGTTGTCCAAATGGAATAATTTTTTCTGTTACTGTTAAATAACAGCGTTATTTACCACAAAGTTTGTAGGAATATATAAAAGTTATAAGTAAATAAAGCTAAAAAAACCACTGCAAGAATAACACAATTAAAACTTAATACTAACTAAATACAGCATAAATATAAAAATAAATTGGTTTACTTGTTACAAAGGCAAATAACAGCCTTCTTTAGCTTTAAAACTAGTAGGCAAGTTTATTTTTGTGTTTATACTGTATTTACAAAGTTTTAATTATGGTGAAGCCTTATTTTCTTCTTTCTTTCATCTGTGGTTTTGCGTATTCGTAGTAACCAGGCGTTTTGGCTTTTCTATTTTCATTTCTTTTCGCGGTGTTAGCAATTTCTTTTGCCGTAGACTAGTGTGCAATTTGCCACCTTGTCTTGAATACTAGAGGTCGTGCTTCCTGTAGACTCTGAAGAAGACTATTATTTACCTTTGAAATTAGTAGACCTGTTTATTTTTCTATTTATGCTGCATTTACAAAAATTTAATCATTGTGAAGTCTTATTTCTTTCTTTCTGCCTCTGTGGTTCTGTATGTTTGTAGTTTCCTGCCAGTCGTTTTTGTTTTTTCCGTCTTTTCATTTCTTTCCCCTGCGATGGCAACACCTTGTCCCCCCTGTCTTTAGACGCGTGTCTTTCCCACTTATTGATTTGCATTGAGTAAATGAGGTACGACTTCTTATCTGTTTTGAAGAAAAAAAACTGCTATTTGCTTTTGAAACTAGTAGACGAGTCCACTTTTGTATTTATGTTGTATTTATAAAGTTTTAATTATTGTGAAAGTTATGTGCTTAATATGTTTAAGAAAATAGAATATTTTTCTATCCTGCTTGGCGACAAAATTGACAAAGCATTGCCAATGTATGTAAAATGCCCATGGCATCACAGAGAAATTACAAAATCCAAAGACATTAGTGACTGCGCAATCATATACCCTTAATAAACTGTTAATTATTCTAATAAACAGCCACTTTTGACATAGTAACGAGTTTTGAATGGTTTACGTCACGTTTTCTGTGACGTTTATGTTTCTAGAGAATGAGTTTGATATGTATCGAAATTTAACAGGACACATGCAAAGATTATTTTATATCAAAATAAAAGAATACATAATTTACATGCAACTATTCGAATAAAATTGAATGCATTTTTAAAATTAGCGATATTTTGCTCTTTCAGTAGTTATATGTTTTTATATATTAAAGATTTACTATAGCCCAAAGGAGCCTAGGAACCAAGCAAGCATTCGGGGCCCATTATTCATAGTAGATGACTCATAATTTGTGAACTCTAACATCGGTAAATTATCAGAATTTTATCATTTTATATTAACAGTGTATTTTAATTAGCAAATGTATCACTTGACTTTTTGCTTACGGGTGGGACAGCATCAATCTCAAATGAAGAACCCCTCAAAAAGACAGATATTTGACATAACCTATCCCAAAGAGTTCGATCCTTCTTTACAGGCATTGGCGTCTATGGACGACAATGTTTGCAAAGGGGAATCGAACTCTTTGGGATAGGGTATGTCAAAAATCTGTCTTTTTGGGGGATTCTTCATTTGGGATTGATGTTGTCCCATCCGTAAGCAAATGGTTAATATTCTTGTCGTCTAATATATATATACATTTTCACTTTGCATACATTCTGAAATTATCACCTCTTACATACTATTCAGATTGCGAGCCATTGTTTTTTCATTCTCATTTTCGATTTTTATAAACAAAAATTACCGATCAAAGAAAAACTTTTTATCATATAAAAATAAATAAACAGATGTTTCGTTTGCTCTTTTTTTACATAAGCCGGCTTTTGGGACCCCTTTGTAATGGGTTAACTGGGTCCGTGCCCCTGACATAATCTGGCCTTGGTGCTGGTCAAAACAGCTTCACGTACGTAGACTGCATGGACCACGTACATTTCTCATGGGCTGTTTTATACCTCGCCTTATGGAATAAATACATTCTTAATAAAGATTTTAATATATTTATTTCATCGTAACATATAGCAACTGTCTTCGCCTGAAACAAATGTTATTGACAAGGACCCATCATAATTGATTTCTATTACTCTTTCTAGTAGCAATAATAGTTCTGTAACTGATAGCAGAATCAATAGTCACTTAATGTCCAAGGTTTATTATGACAAATGGATAACAACGAAGGGCTATAGCAAATTGCACTTATCAGGAAAAATGAAGTATTTCAGGAGAAAGGAAAAATATGATCTGGATAGCTCATAATTTTCACTATATAATGTAATGATTTTGCTTTTTAAGCAGTTAAATAATTATGTACCATATTCATGGCACACTATTTTGACGTCAATAACGTGCAAGAGTCCGGTTGATAACCAAGTGCTACAGAAAATGTAAAACAATTTATATTTATTTTATCGGAAATAGGGTACCGCTTATGAATATATAAAAATAATTTAAATATTTTAACATTTTGAAATACCTTTCCAAAAAAAAATGTTTTACCCCTAGCTAATTTCCGCTTCACTTTAGAACATATTTCAAATAAAAGCAAAGTAAGAAAATAGGTATGAATAAGGAGCAATAAAAATATTCAGCAGTAAATCCAATTTTTTAATCAATAATTTGCTATTACAAAGATCTTAGTTTGAGCAATCATCATGTCAAGTTAAAGAATGAAAATTTTCCAGTTTTAAAGTTTGTATTGCTTATATATAGGGCGATTCTCTCGCTAAGAAACCTAGACATTCTTCCATAATTTTTTTTTATTTTTGTAGGGTTCCCTATAACAATTGATAGGGACGAAGTTTACGTCTATCAAAGCAGAATTGATGCTCTTAAGAACGAGATACGGTGGGGGGGGGGGGAGTTGTTTCCATTACCAATATCACATGAATTAGCACGTGCCTTTGCCAATTTGTAGACTCGTATACCGTGGCAAGGGGTTGATTTCGGGTTCACAACCTTTCCCAGGAGCTCATCGCAATCCAATGAAGTTAGGGAAATGTTATTTGGAAATAGGAAATTAAGTCTTTGGTGACTGCTTCCCAGAATGATTTCCTTATGACGCTACTGCTTACATATAATGGGGTTTGGATGGTGGAGGGGGAGGGTCATATTTTTATTAACTTGCTTGGCGGAATATAAATTGAACTTGTACAATATACAGGGTATCCAATGCTATCGGTGACCAATGGCTATTTCCTCAACCGTTAGTCAGAGAGATATACTTCCAATTACAAAAATGTTTCAAATTTTAAAATCTATTATCCTACAAATAGTTTAAATCAGTAAATACATTTATGAAAGAAATACGAAATATAAATTTTTATACGGTCCCCCGGTCCTATCAGTTATATCTAGGAAATTCATCGTCATAAAAAAAAAAAAAAAAAAAAAAAAAAAGATCATCCTTTTAAGACCAAAATTCACCGAGTTATGGAGCATTAAACTTTATGACTAAAGTCGCTTTTCCACGCATAAAAATGTCCAGTTTCAGGCAACCTTTAAGGGACCGTATAAATATTAAATTCCGTATTCAAAGTATTATTTTGCATTGAAGTATTGTTTCACTTCTATTGTCAGTACAAGCTGTATTTTTGATATTTTTTATGTGTTACTAAGAATTATAATTTTAATATTGTTTAGTGTAATGTATATTGCTGCAAAAAATAATGAAATTGCTGCGAAATATGTGTCTCTCCAATTATTTTGTGTGTAACCCCATTTCTCAGTACAAAAAGTGCTCCAACTTTAAGCGGCTATAAGTCGGTGAATTTTGGTCGTAAAAGGATGATTTTTTTTTATTTTGCATGGAATAGTGTGAGGATGATTTCCCTAAATATAACTGGTCGTACAGGCAGACCGTATAAAAGTTTATATTTCGTATATCTTTTAGAAATGCATTTATTGATTTAAACTGTTTCTAAGATAACAGATTTTAAAATTTAAAACATTTTTGTAATTGGAGGAATATCTCTGTGAGTAACGGTCGAGGAAATAGCCATTGGTCACCGATAGCACTGAACACCCTGTATATGATGAAATTTTAGATTTAAGTTAATCTATAAACTTGTCTGGTGACATATAAATACGTACTTGAATATGCACATTTTTTGTATTCTATTCAAGACTCATCAATCATTAAATATTTGTAGAACCCCAAGTACATTTAATTCCTAATTTTTATTAAAACAAAGCATATTGTGCTTCAGCGCCAATATTTCATTAAAGAGTAAGTAAACGCTGAAACATCAAAGAGTAAGTTGAGTTGAAACACTCATGGTATTTTAAGTATTACAGCTTTCCTTCCCTTGAAAAAACCCAGGTTAATATACTAAAATATCGAAATTATAACCAATATGCTTTGAAAACTAAGAGTTTGATCCAAAACCCAATTATATACACTTGTAGAGCTTTCAAAGAGATACAAATTTGTGGTATATAAGTATTTAACTTTGGCTTACGGATGGGATAGCGTCAATCCCAAACGAAGAACCTCTCAAAAAGACAGTTATTTGGCATACCCTATCACAAACAGTTCGATCCCCCTTTGCAGGCATTGGCGTCCTTGGTTGCCAATGTCTGCAAAGGGGGGACGCTGTCCTACCCGTAAGGTTAAAAACGGAAAAAATTCAATATTCTTCAACTTGACAAGACAATTGCTTGAAAACTATAAGAGCTGTTTTTGAGAAATACTCTCTATTATAGAGTGTATTTCTCAAAAACGACTCACACAAGAAGGAGTTGTCCGATTGTGATAAAAATTGGTGGATGTGAAGAACATACATAGAAAAAGAAACGACTAAAATTTCAGAACAATTTAATAAATTAAAGTTTGACCGTATACAAAGGGAGGAAGTCAATAAGGCATTAGTCCACCTCTAGTCTGATGCAAGATGTCACCCGGCGTGGCATAGACTGATAAAGTTCACGGATGGTGTCCTGCGGAATGTCTTGCCAAATTGTCTCCAACTGTCGGATTAAATCGTCAACATCCCGGGATGGTTGCAATCGCCTTCCCATAACGTCCCAAATGTACTCTGTGGGAGATAGATCAAGAGACCTAGCTGGCCAAGGAAGTGTTGGGCAAGCTTGAAGACAATTCATAGTAACACGTGTCGTGTGCGGCCGGGCATTATCATGTTGAAAAGAAAGTCCGGGGTGTCTCAAAAGGAATGGAAGCACAACCGGTCGTAGAATGTTGTCTACGTACCGCTGTGCTGTCAGTGTGAAAGAAATGACTACCAAAGGGGTCCTGCTATTAAAGGAGATGGCACCCCAGACCATAACGCCCTATTGTGGGCATGTGTAGCATGCGATAGTAAGGGCAGGATCCCCACGCTGCCCTAGATGTCTCCAGACACGTCTGCGGTTGTCGTCGGGACGCAGTTGGAAACGGGACTTGTCACTAAAGACTAATTGTCTTTGCATAAGAAATTTCATTACAATCGGATAGCTCCTTCATGGGGCGTCGATTTTTTTGTTATAGAGTATATAGAGAGAGATCTAGAAACTAAAATTTCTAATGCACATTTTCGTCGCTAATTCATTTTTTGCTTTTATAGTTTCGAAGATATTGTAGTGAAAGTAAGAAAAGTGAATACGAAACTCGTTCGGATAGATACTTCTTAAGTATTTTCGGAAAATGAAAGAACTCGATCTGAAATTCAATTATATACACCTTTAGGTTTTTCTAAGTGCTACAAATTCTGGCTTATTGTTCATAGCCAGCACTTTTAGTTTTTAAGATACAAGTATTACAATTTGTAAAATGGAACTTTTGTTTTTTTTTACTTGACAAAAATGATTACTCAACAATTGATATGTTTTCAAGTAGATTTAGAAACGAAATTTCCTCATACATATTTTTATCGTTTGCTATTTATACCTATCTTTTATAATTTCAAGTGAAAGTAAGAAAAATGAAAAAGAAACTCACTCACACAGATACTTTTTGAAGATTTTTCGGAAAATAAAGTTCAAAATATTAAAATTATTTTTCATAGGTTTCTCATCTGAACCCCATTTCTGACAAGTAAATTTATTTACATTTTTACCTACCAATTTTTAAATAAATTATAAATATTAATAATTAAATAAATTGATATAATTTTAATAATAATAACAATTCTAAAGAACAATTCGGAATAATGTATTCTATAGTGTTTACATTTTCCGTAACTCTCCAATTTCCGTCACAGTTGCCCCAAGATGTATGTTATTCACATCAAAAATGTTCAATCATAAAAATACTTTCATTAAATTGTCTGTTCAAAATTCCCAGAGATATCGTTAGTTAAATATTTCAATGGGTAGTCGGGACTGTATACAACTGTTAAAAGATTAATAAAAATAATTTTGATGCACATTTTATTTAACGAAATTCCCTTTGTGTACGACCCCCCTAAAATATATGTATTTCACAATTTTAATTGATTGGGTGAATGTGGTTTAAGTCTTATAACTTTAACAATATTTTTCAGACAATTGTATACATTAGAGAACCTGGAATATTAACATTCTCATATTATATAAAGTAAATTGAATAGTAAATTGAATTTTTTTTTAAATGTTGAGTAGTGGGGTTCTTCACATCAAAATGTTCGAAAAGAGAAATGATGGGAAAGATGATGAGATAGAAATTTTAAATTTGGTGTATGGGTATGTATATAGTTCGAAAGGAAGAAACTGTGATTTCAGTTTTCCAAATTCTGTTACTTTAGGAGATGCGGCCCACCAAAATGTTCGATTTACCGAATAAATGAGAAACGCCGCTTTTAAAATGTGGTAGAGGTTTGAAATTTGGTATATGGACTAATCAGTTAACGAAGGACCCAAAAAGAAATGAGTATCGTAAAAATGTTACTCTGAAGGGGTGCTCTACACCAAGACGTTCAAAATGTGAAATGATGAGAAAACATTCTTTGCGATGACATAGAAACTTCAAATTTGGTGTAACGGTAGATTGTTAGAAAGGAAGAAAGTATACAACTTCATTTTTCGAATATTTATTACTTTAGGAGTGCCGTATACCAAAATGTTTGATTCATGGATTAAATATGAAATGACTTCTTTTAACTGATATAGAGACTTTACGTTTGAATCACAGATCAATCGTATGATAAAATCCTCGAGAAAATCGATTTTGTTTAAATATTCAGTAAAATGGGGTCCTCCACACCAAAACGCTTGAAACACGCAGTGACAGAAAACATAATTAGAGATGAGAAAAAGACTACAAATTTAGTTCAAGGGTAGATCACTTGAATAGAAGGTGTACAATTTAACGTTTTAAATATTTGTTATATCTAGGGTTGCCCCACACCAAAATGTTCGATTTGCAGAATAAATGAAAACCCCTTCTTTTAAGCGAGATAGAGACATAGAATATGATGCATGGGTGAGTAATTTGATCAAACACATTAAAAAATAATTTATTCTAAAATTTAAATTTAAAGAGGCGTGGATGCTGCACACAAAATAGTTCGAAATATGGATTGTTTTAAAAGAACACATAGTTGAGCGCTATGAACTTGAATTCCGGTAACAGTATGGGCGTATAACAGAAAATAGGAAGAAAATTGTATTGCAATATTTTGCATTTTACTGGTTGTGCACTCTGAAATGTTTGATTGGCGGAAGTATTGAGAAATATCCTGTTTTAAATGAGATATTAGACATTGGACCGCAGATTAACAGTTCAAAAAGTCCTAATGTAAAAATAAAATTATTTAAAAATTCACAATCTTCGGGGTGTGTTTATTATGAAACAGTCGATTTTTAACGGGTATTCCGCTAGTAGATAGTAAAACGTAGTAAATTCAAAAAGTGGTACTATTTAGTTATCGGGACTTACTCTGGCATGGAGTCAAAATTATGCAATAACCTCAATCATTTATGAATACTTATGAGTATCAACCATTAAATTCTATGTTACAAATTATATTACTCATTTTACTGCGCCATATCGGATATAAATACGAATTTTAAGCATCCATATTGGTTATTATATCTCAGTATGAATTTTATTTTATCGTATATGAATGCATACTATGTATCAACTCTTACTTAATATTAACTCTTATACTACTTAGTATTAACTAAGTATTAACTCTTATACTTAGTATTAATACTTAGTATTAACTCTTATACTTAGTATTAATACTTAGTATTAACTCTTACTGTTAGTTTATGTAAGTTAATAGTTTAATTCAATATTATTTGGTTGAGTTCTTGGGGCATAAAAATATCAGCTTCCTTTAACTCTATAATGTTTACATGCAGTGATAACATAAACCCCATAAACTGAAAAGATTCCAAGATATATAAGATATTCACTTTTAAACTTGCATGTCCGCCAAATTTTATCTCAAGTTATAGTAAAGTTGTGATAACACACAAGTACCGTAAAACAAATCACCAACTGCATGGTATAATCTGCCCTCAACTGCACAGTGTCGTCTGTTCTCAATTTTACGGTACCTTCTGTCCTAAACGCCATGGAAGCTGATTTTGCATTATGTGTTTTCTTATAAAATCCCGCTAACACTTCTGATGGCATTAGATTTGGGTACTATATTGTCTTGTATATGATAATAATCTATTATCTGCTTTTTAGTTTTTTAGTTATCGAAATGGTTTATGTTTTGGAGCACAATACTTATTTAAACATATTTCTTCTTTTATTTCCGTTTTTTATTGCAATTTTCGAAGGCATTAAATCAGCACAAAGTTAACCCAGCATTAAAATACCAAATTCTATTAAACTTAGTTGAATATTATTTCAGCTACAGTTAATTGATACAAACAAATACCAGAATCAACATAGACAAAGTATACGCGAAGATACGCTTAAAAATGCGTATTTGTGTTCTAGAAAACCGCAAATTATATAAATTTGTTGAAATATCGAATTCAAATTTTTGATCCAATTTTAATACTTCCCTATATATTGAAATTCACTATTGAGAAATTAAAAATTGGGTACCAATAGGATGATTTAGTACTAAAATTGAAAATGTAAACCTACTATTTTTCTATAATTATGGAAAACGACATGACCGAGAAATGACAATTTCCCTGAAAAAATATTACAATGCGGAAACTTGTTCATTTTTTTAAAGTTCCCACTAAAGCTACAAATGCGATTCTTTGACAAAGCTTAACACAGTTTTTTCCGGCAATTTACTTACAAATTAGAATCAAGTCCAGCTTTTCCTTCAAAAGCGCATTGTTATCCGTGTACGACATTAGGATCAATAGTGACTTTGAGCCAGCCTTATGATGACAAATGACAGGCCCACGCAGGGGAAAGAATGAGTTAATTTTCACCAGAAAAGGTCAAGAGTAAAAGATCTTAATAAGGAAGAAAACGGGACGTTAAAGAAAGGAGGACAAAGGTCTAGGAACAGTAAAAATTCTTCGTGGAGAAAGAAAAATATTAATGAAATTTCTTTCGGCTCAGTAATTTAGAATGCTCGAGTGCTGGACTCCGTTTTCCATTCAATATGTTTGGATCTACCGCATCATAAACAATAGTGTGACAAAAGTTTACACGAAAGAGCTTTTGTGCCAAATTATTATTTTAATTTTATTTTTAATGCTTTAAAAATTATTTCTTTTTCATCTCGTAAACAGTGCTATATCGATGAAGGAATAATCGAAAACATGAAACCAACTAGAATCACCTATTTGGGGACACTATACTGAGGAACCCAATCGTGGAGATAGAGGAGAGGAGATAAAACTTTGTGTAGGAAAATGCCAAAATCTTTTGAGACAATAATTCAGGTGGCGCTGCTGTGAGAAATGTTCCACTGCATTGTATATATTTCTATGGCGTAAGGCTCGTATTGAATGAAATGATATTTGTTTAAACCGTTAATTTCGCTGAAAATACTTATCAATGCAGTGCAACAATAAATAATAACAATAAAGAATATTTCTACGTATTCAAATGCATTTTAAATTTCCACCAATATGCTTAAAAATCTTCCTTTGAAATTTATTTACTATATTGCATTTCTCTTTAATTATTTACTTAATTATTTTCTCAGGGCGTGGAAAGTAGCCATTGTAGTCCTCCTCGCCAAGCCAGACCGTTCTGATCATTCTAATCATCCAGCATTCGCTCTGTCTCCCTTTTATCTTGTCTATTCAAACTCTTTGAATTCGTTTTAGTGCAGCGTTTGAACTAGTTTTGCAACCAATATATTTCAAGAAGGAGGTTTTCGTTTTTTGCTGTTGGCGGGGAGTTTTTACTATGAGGTGGTCTTATTGTGAGGTTCATTCGTTATCCATTAAAAAATTACGTCTGGAATGATAATTTATTTTTCATTACTGTAGATCCTAATTTTTTAGGTTTTTAAAAATTCTTTTCGATAATGTGGTTTTATTTTGATAATCTGACCGCGTTTAAAATCAATAGGATACCACCATTCAGTGATTGACTCATAGACACACACTAACATACATACACTCACATACAGACACATGCATACTAACATACTTACAACATACACGCATAATCTCAAAAATTTTCCATTTCAATTGAAATGCTTAAAAACATGTTCTTCCGTCAAAAACTCGAATTCGAGTTTTCAACCCTGTCACAATACTTTCTCATGCATATCTTACACATATATGTAGGAAACGTAAAAAGGGTACAAAAGAGATTTTTTTTAACTCTCTATTAAGTAATTTAGTATATATGTACATCAACAAGAGGCAAAGAGAAAGAGGGTTACCCCTGAGTTTCATTATGAGATCCCACAGTTGCATAGCCTCGTGGAAGGACTGCTGGTTGTCGACGGAGAACACGAGGATGAAGCCACGACCGCTGCGGATACTAAGTTCACGCATCGCTGGGAAGTTGTGGGAGCCCGCTGTGTCTAGAATCTCGACGGTGTGGAAGACGCCGTCTGTGGAAGACACAAAAGAATATCTAAAAATAGTCAGTATAGAAAAATCACGAAATATTATTCATTTGGCTGATTGAATGTTGACTTTATGTTACTATTCATGCTTTGTATAGTGTGTCATCACAGAAAGCAGTAGTTTCGTGTTCTATGTTTTTCTAGGAAATGTACTCAGCGTTGTCCGGGAGTTAAAGCAGGGTAGTTACATAAACAAACAAAATAAATAAATTTCTATTGTGTAAATAACAGTGACAGTTGCATGCAATCCGTGTACATCGGCCGTCATGCCCTCCCTAAAAAAATAAATCATCAAACCGAAACTCATCACTTGCGGAGTCTATAATCGTTATAATCAACCGACGGATACGATGTATATCTTAATTTCATCAATTTCAGCATAATTAGACCAATTTATATATTGGTTATATCTTTCGCAAACAATGCAATTTGTACATTTTCAATAGAAAGAATTACCCGCCGTTGCCCTGGTCCTAAATAAGCATCCGCTACATATAAATGAAATAAGTGTCCGCAACTTAAATAATACAGAAACAGATAACACCATACTCATTTTCCAAATCGCCTGTTTTGAAGAACTAAAATCAATCTCATTTGAAAATAAAATCTTCAAATCCCAAAATGAGAATCACAATTAACCATATATTAAAAAAAACCGCTCATGAAAACGCGAAAGGAATGAATCCGATTCTCTCACTTATGCGCATGCGCGAATGTAGGCGTGGCTTAAGTAGGAATGTAATTTAAATTTCAAAAATTTCAGAGGAAAATTTAAATATTTAGGAGTAAACGAACACATCTTAAGTCTGAAAATAAGCAAAGGAATTTAAAAATTCGAATATTTAAAAATAAGTACAACTTGAAGATTCAAATCTTTGAAGGTAAACAAACACATTGCAATATTTAAAGTATACAAATATATTTAAACATTCATATCTTTAAAAGTAAGCAAACACATTTGAAATTTAAATATTTAAGAATATGCCAATACATTAAAAATTAATATTTATTTAGTTGCATTATTTAAAAGACTCGAAACTATCCAGAAGATAGCGTCCAATAAAAGTGCAAATGATAAACTAGAGCGACAGACACATGTATTTGTTCCATTTAGTTTAATTTACTGCGGCCTTATTTGGCGCAGCTTTCTCGATTTAGCCACTCATCCTTACAGCTTAAGAGCTAATGAAATCATTTATTATATACAACATATTTTTTAGATATTATCGTTACACAAAATATTTCGCTTTTTATTTTTCGCAATCTCATATTCTGTGAGAGGTTAGAATAATGTTATCCGCTTTGGGATAGAGCTGTCCAAATGGCTGCCGTCGAAAACAATTACTTATAACCTGTCGGGCCATAGATGAAATAAAATGAAATTTAGACTTGATATCCCAAAATTAGTGCTTATATGAAATCACACAGAAAAGTAATTCAATTTCCGTAATTTTTCTTTGTCACTTTTAACCCCTGCTGAAATAAATTTATAACGAGAACATCTGCTTTAAATTTACAGTCCCCCCCTTCTTGTTCATATTTATTGAAAATATACACTATTTCATTACTAAATATACACTATTTCATTACTAAATATACACTATTTCATTACTTTCATTACTTTCACGTTCACTATTTCATTACTCCAAGAAAATGCCGAATATGAAAAATTGTCGTTGTCAAATATGTGTGTGGCCATATACACTATGAATATGTATCCCGGCTATTCACAGTTATATACTGTTACTACTTTTTAAATAATGCTTATTTTCTACAATTGAACATAATTGTCAGCATTGCTTCAATTTGTATAATTTCTTACACGAGGTAGGGCTGCCGTAACTCTTGTCTAGATTTCTAGGCAAATATTAATTACAAGTCCCCCCTCCCCCCTTAGCAATTATTAGGGGAATATATAAATAAGAAATTTCATAGAGACAAAATCTTTCGTTTAATAAAAAATAATAGAAACTTATACATTAGTTGTTGTAACTTATAATTAAGTTGTTACTGGAAGCTGTTCGGTATATAATAAGGTATGCGGAAAGATTATTAATATATCGTAAGTTCGATAGTGCCTAATGACTAATATTTCATTTTTTTTTTTCCTAACCAGACCAACCGACCTACTCGAAGGGGTTACGTAACTATTTGGATGGCCAGAGCAATGCCACAGAGTTTTGAACGGAATCCAATTAGGTGGCAATTACAGGGACCGTACCATCCTTCCCCTAACTCTAACCTTCCCCTAACCCAGCATCTTTCGAATGGACTTTCCCATATACCACGTTGACAAGCAGAATATTTCCCTCGGAAAAAGACAAACTTCATGAAGAGGGAATGTTTGGAACGGAAAAATTTATTTCCATTCGCGCAGGCTAGACTTACTTGATAGCCACGTGACTTAATACCTGCGGTGATTGGCAGCTGCCTTCATAGTCCTCTAGCAAAGTTAAAATTGATTTTTTAAACCATTACAAACAGATGATTTAAAGTTCGAAGATGAAGTACTCAAATGTAACATTTAATGGGGGTCATTATGTAAATCATCAAGACACAGAGGAAAAGCAGATTTTATTAGATAAGGGCTAGATACAGCCATACAGCCTGTGGAGAAATGTATTTCGCAGAAGAAAGTTTCTTGAAAATTTTTTTTATTTACTATTGTTTAGTTTGCAACAAAATTATAAAGAGATCTTAGTGATTGATGGAAAATTATTTACAATGTAATATAATATCTATTATCTAAACAAAGCCGAATCAAAAACACACGTTCCGAGCTTTGAAGCCTACTAGTCTAGATCAATTATTCCAGAATATATATCAATTATTTATTAGTCTAGATCATTGATGCCCAACCTGTTGATCCCGCTAGCTCAACCAGCTGATCGCCATGGCTTGTTAAGTCAATCTATATAAATAAAATTGAAAATCTGTCTGTCTGTTTGCCCCATCATCACGGGAAAATGGCTGAATCGAATTTCATGAAATTTTGTGAGTAGCCTGGAAATAGTCTCACTTAAAATTTAGTCCGTGTTTGGAGTTTTTACGATCAGTGGTTCTTGAGATATTAATAAAAAACGACATTTTCGTTTGTCTCATCATCACGGGAGAACGGCTAAACCGAATTTGATGAAATTTTGTGAATAACCTTTAATAGTCCTCCATAAATTTACCCCAAGTTTCGAGTATCTAAGACCAGGGGTTGTCGAGATATTAATGAAAAAAGAAACTTTTTCCTAGGAGTTCTACTCTCTAACTCCGTGGTTTATCCAAATGAAAAGCTTGAAAATCGTTTGAAAGTGAATTAAAACTTTATCTTTGAGTTTGGTGGGAGATTTTTTGCGCTAATTAGTCACTTTCTGAAAACATGAATTGTTTGAAACATGATTTAAATGACAAATCTATCTTCATGGTTTTTTTTTCACAAGATTTTGCTGAACAAAAGTATACAGAAATCAAAATGGTTATTTAATTTCGCAGTTTATGAGGAAGATTCTATCTTATATCATGTTGCTCAGAAACGCAATTAAATTAAATCTGTCTGTTGATTTTAATTATTATTTTTTCGATTTGAATAATAAATAAATGGATATAAAAATATATTTTAGAAAAGAACGATTTGATTTTTCTTATAGTATGTTTGACTGGATAATATCAATTACGGTCTTCAAATTTAAACGTTATTATTATTGATATTTTCGGGTATTATTGATTCAGGGATTATTGATATTTTCAAGTTATTACGCCATTGTTTTATTATGACAAAAATTGTTTAAACTCATATATTGTACGTTGTGCGAGTAATCTTCTACAAATACACGGGTATATCTTCTAATCTACGAGAATATAAGTAGTACAGGTATATTAGCATATGTTTTGATATATATTGGCATATATTGGAATCAATTACGATCTTCTGGTATAAAGATTACGGGGATTATTGATATTTTTAATTTATTACGTCATCTCTTCTATTTTGACAAAGATTTTTGAGACTCATATTATAATACGGGTAATCTTCTAATGTACTAATACAGGTTATATCTTCTATTATTTGCGTATATAAGTAGAACGGGTCCTATACAATTTTAATGCTTTCATTTTGCATATATTGATTCAATTCCTTTTTTTTTTTTTGTAAATTTGTTTACCAAAGGGGCCAGGATGTTTTATTCTTCAAATCTGCCCGTGAATATAATGTTTCATAGTGAGAACATATATTCTTAAACTTCTCTTTAGAAGCAATAAATTTAATATTTTAACCGAATTTGCACATGATTGCGAATTATAAGTTTGTTTATATTATATACTCCGTACGAAGAGCGGGTATGCTGCTAGTCTTTGAATAATTCTTGAAAAAGTGCAGAACTTTGTATTTACGCTTTGCAAGAACGAAAGTTAAATTTTACCTTAAAAATCTCATTAAGTAAACGAACGCGGTTAAATGTATTTATGCTTTCATTAACTTCTTATTTCATGCGTTGAAGTTCACAGAAAAAATTAAAGGATTTCGAAAATTAAAAACTCAATTTAAAATGCTTCGCTACCATTTCAAAATTATTAATTACATAATAACACTAACAAACGCCGGTAAGTTTAAAAAAGAATTCTATCCTTTAACTGTGCAGCATTGCAAGTTAAAGTAACTGTTACTTTTTTTCTTCAAATTGTGAGATATTAATCTCACATTTTAAATAAACATTTGGTAGGAGTTTCGGAGACCATTTCGTCTAAAATAATTAAACCAGACAATTTACAATTTTATGTTATAGCGTTTTTTTCGATTAGGGGGTATGCTGTTTAGATCCCATCAATCTTAACTACGCCCCTGATGATACGTTATGTTAGTTACAGATAGAATGCCATCTATAACTTAATTGCCTAACAAAAATAGATCTCGATATCGTAAAGGTTGGGCATCATTGGTTTAGAGAGTAAAATAATACACATTAGAAAAAAATGTGGGTAAAAACACACAAAAAACTGGGCTTACCACTCGAATGGCAGGTAAATTACAGTTACACATATTAAAAGGTAAGTATATCTATATGAATTTGTTATTTTATTCATGTATATGAAAATTGCGCGGAATAATGGGTATATTTTATTTCAAGCTAAAAACACCGTTTCAGACAGGTAAAGAGGTAACACGAGATGTTCATTTTACGTACATGTTTACCTGCTTAAATGGGTCCCTCTTAAAGGACGCTTTTAAGCAGGTATGCAAATGGGTAACAAGTAAACAGGTGCAAGAAATAACTTGTTTAGAACGATCTTTTAAGCGGAAGACTAAATATACCCATTATTCCGTGCAATTCTAAGGAAGAGTAAAATAACACAGTTATAATCTTTTAAGTGTGTAACTGGAAATTTACCAGTTTAAAAGTGTCATCCTAGTGGCAGTAAACACAATCTTGTGTGTTTTTACCTATATATTTTTCAGTATGTATTATTCTTTTAGAAATTCAGCCATTAATTAATCGGAGAGTTGCAGAATAGAAATGATTTCGTGTGAGAAATTTACATAAACATTTGCAGATGTTCGATGAGAAAGCAGGGCATGTGAAAGTCTGTAAATGAGTAAAAAAGAAATATCGAGTGATGAAGAAGGGATTCTTAAATATTTATTTTGCGTTATAAACATACAAAGAACAACATTTTTAAAGCGATCGACTAAAATCATCCAAAAATTAAAATTGTTTTAAAAAAATCGAAACGGAAGGAATAAATGCTTGACCGATTAATATTATTATAATTTCGATTAATATTTAGTTATACAATATTGTTGAGAACGTGTAATATTCTCTCAATGGCGTCCCCCGTCTAGTCTTTCGTCTCTATCGCAGACCAAACAGTGCCATTGGAGTATTTTCTCCAGAAGACAGAGGTACGAACATTCTTTCCCTGATGTCACTCTATGGTTGGTAGAATTTCGAGGCAGAGGTAGGGTTTCTGGATTTGGCAATTTATCGCCAATCTGGCGACGTTTGGCGACTTCCGGAATGTTTCAGAAACTTCACGAAATAACGATTAGTTTAGGAGATATTAGATAATTCTGGAAATTTTTACAGCGAGATTTTCAGAAGTTTCTATAGAGAGACTATAAAAGGGATTCATCACTCCGTTGGAGTTCAGTTGACGAGCTACAGTAAAGTATGACTTTTGTTAATGTTTGGAGGATAATAGCTGTTGTGTAGTTGCTGTTGTTGTTGAGACCCAGACCGTCTGACCTACCAGAAAGGTGTAAGGTAAGCGTTTGGACGGCCGGAAAGTGCCACCCAATTTAGACCGGAACCCAGTGGGGGAGGCATCCATAGAGACCGTACCCTCCTTCCCCTACCACCAACCTCTCGGAAGGACTTGCGGACCAACATGTTTAACGTGATCGTACTCCGCATGAACACGCCGGCAGTTGTGGCAGTGTGCAAATCCAGCGCGTAAACCACCAGGCTACCGCGCCCGAAATGTGCCAATAGCACGCGGTGTTCCCAGGTGGTCACCCACCCAAGTACTAACCACGCCCGATGCTGCTTGACTTCGGTGATCTAACGAGAACCGGTGTTTTCGCCACGGTAGGGCCGTTGGCAGCTGTTGTGTAGTGAAATTATTTTCACCAGTATTTTGAGAATATTATCACTTATTTTGTGTAATGAGTGGAGCATTTAAGTTCTGTTTGATTGTGTATTGTTCCTGTTCACTTTGTGCTTGTGAATAAACTTAAGTTATACAGAAACTAGGACTCGTTCTTATATCCTGCGTATACACTCACGATTCTAGAGGATACGTTTCGTAACAATATATTATACACATATAACAAACCCTGTAAAGTATAATGGCGGATATTGCTTCCTGATTAATATTATGACGGCTTAATATTAATTTCGATTAATATTTAGTTATACAATATATTATAGACATATCAAAAGCCTCGTAAAGTATAATGTGTATATTTCTTCCGGGAAAATATGGAGAACTTCACGAAGAATGGGTGTTTTGAAAGAAAAATACCAGCTCTATTCACGCGAGTTAGAATTACCTGACAGCCACGTGACTTAACAGCTGCGGTGATTGGCAGTTGCCTTTATCGTTCCAACTGAATGTAAGTTCTAAACGTAAAGTGAAAAAAAAAATCGATTTTCCCAACCTTTCGCAAGTAGTCGATTGAGTGCACAAAATGTAACGCTTAACGCAGAAGAGTAGTTATGGAAACAGTTGTAAAAGAAAATAAGTACCTGTAGAAACACTATTTGTTGACTGATATCATCTTGTAAATCCGTTTATTTCTTTACATTTTTGCATATGTCAGACGTGCTAGATACGCTTACGCCAGGAGCGTATTCATATCAAGGGAATAAGTATCACGGAGCGTATAAGTATCACGGGACATTCTAGAATGCTTTATCTGGGAACTCGTTGTTCGTCTTGAAGGAGAGACATACATGTATAATGAAATTGGATTTTCAAAATATTTAGAAATTGTAGAGTTGTTTAATTATTAGAATTGAAAATAATATAAAAGTATATGTTGTGTACTTCCGCAAGAGGCAGTGTTAAATCAGGGGCCAGGACAATAACATTGAGAAGTATTAGGGTTACCGTATATAGAAGTATTAGGGTTACCGTATATAGAAGTGTTAGGGTTACCGTATATAGAAGTATTTGGGTTACCATATATAGAAGTATTAGGGTTACCGTATATAGAAGTATTAGGGTTACCGTATATAGAAGTATTAGGGCTACTGTTATTCAGATATATTGGAAACCACAATTGCGCTACACGATGAGGCAACTTTAGTAAACTTGAACCCCTATTCAGGCGGGTATAGAGGGCTAGTTCGCTTCCTGTTAGGGAGAGGGAAAAGACAATTATAAAGTTTTAGAGCGTTACAACTAAGTATCTTTGTCTCCCAACAAAATCTGTAAAAGAATCCTGAAAACCAGTGTATACGATCCCTCAATCGAACATTTGTTTCCTATACACTTGCACAGAATCTTTTCGATAATCTTAAATTTCGAGTTATTTACGTAGTCCATGAGTTTTAATGAAACCCCATATGCGAGACCATAAACATTTGAGTCGATTTTAAATTCGATATGGTAAAAGAGGAATTGTAAGTTGAAAAGCTACTTTCATGATAATACACACAAGAGGAGAATATAGGCGTATGGTTGAAATATACAATGTAACACATGATATGCATGGTTATGCGTATCATGCATTGGTATACCAGATCTGATTACCGAAATCATTAAAATATTATTAAAAAAAAATCGTACTCCTCCCCTTCACACACGCAAACACATTTGCTGCCGGCAGCCTCATACTCTCTTAAATTTCGCCCTTGGTTCATTAAAAGTTGAAGACCAGTCATCTAAAGTGACAATATTAACTTTGATTAACGTTAGTACTGTCGAGTTATTTTAGTAGATAATTTTCACATTTTGTGGGCCAAGAATACTGCTGTGCTGCTACTTTACACTACGTTATATGTATATAAACTATTCGAAGTACTATATGCATAAAACTATAAATTCATAACTGAGTAAATCGTAGTGAATAACTTTTTTTGCACAAGTAATATTTTCAATTCAGTAAAATCCCAAATATATAGCAAATTTTACTAATAATGTTTTTGAGAAATTTTTTATCAATACAAACTTTCTATAAAAAAATATTTCTAGGAAAAAAAAGGAAATAAATGATCAAGTATTTTTTAAATATAACCGAAACAATTAACGAACTGAACAAGCCATTACAGAGACAAAATTATTAAATTGCGTCACTGAAATCGCAAAATCTGACATATTAATTGAGCATGTTGTTCTCCATTTCACATTGATATTTCCTTTGCCCTGGAAACTCTGCTACTGAAAGTCACTTTGAAGTTCCGACGCCATTCATACTTTTTACTTTCCTTATAGTATACATAATGTATAAGGAAAGTATTGTGACGGGGTCGAAAATTCGAATTCGAGTTTTCGACGGGAGAGCACGTTTCAAGCATCCCTGATCGCAAATCAAATATTTTTGAGGTGATGTCTGTGTGTGTGTCTGTGTGCGTGAAAGTATGTGTGTGTGTGTGTGTGCCAGTGAGTCTGTGGAGACGATATCTCATGAACGAATGGAGCAAGTCGAATAAAATTTGGTACAAAAACCACAATCCATGAATACTGAAAGCCTATTGTTTTTAAACGCAATCGAATGTCCAGAACCCCCATAAGTTTTCGAACGAAATTTTGAAAAAATCATCAAAAAATCAAGACCTTTAATAAAGTTACACAAATAGACATTTCTCATGTAATTTTGTTTTAGAAAACGATTGACATAAACTTTAGAACGCTAACATGAACCGTTTTCGATATATTGCACATTTTAAAAAAATTATAAAAAAGTCCCATAAATAAAATATATTAACTGTTGAGAAACATGTTCACTTTTCATATGTAATATCATACGATAAATTGGGTGACATCATTCTCGTGGATCTAGCTCGTTCCATTCATAAGAAAAGATACTTTGAATAATACATTTGTATTTGAACGCCAATAGTCATTTATCTACTATAAGAATAACTTATTTCTCCGTCCATAACGCTTAGCGAGAATTTGGCGACGAATTTGGCGGAATGTCGCCAACTCGGCGACTTTTTTAAATGTTGCCAAATTAACGAAAATCTTGCCAAATGGATAAAAATAACGCTAAATCGATGAAAATGACGACTAATTAACGACAATTTAATATCTAGGAAATAATATAAGTATCTACTATAAGAATAACCAATTTTTTTTTGCTGTAAAAGTAGTAAATTCAATGCATTATATAAGGAAAGTCATGTGCTGCCCACATCAGATTTTTTTCATTATATTACGTACATAGGGAAGTAAAACTTAATGTGTTCTGCAGATGATTTTTCTTACATAATAACGGATTCGAATTCTGCGAGAAAATGAAATTTCGAGTTTTCTAATGATTTTTTTATTCACTAAAAATTATAGGCTTATTTTTGCCATCAATTCAAATACGCATACGTAACTTTATTGCACGTTTTGTTTAAAACCTACCTATCTCTACAAATGTTGACGGATTATAGTACTGACTGTGGAGGAAATTGTATTTTTAATATCTCATCACTAGAACGTCTCTCGATAACTTGTAAGAAATGTTGCCAATTTATATTTTGTTTAAAGTATAAATAGTGCAAATGATCATTTTATTACAGTGAGCATATTAGAGTTTTTATATATTTTCATTATAGATCAAGAATATTTAACCCATTAATGCCCAAATCGATTTTTTTAACTTCAATTATTTTTTCGCGTAGTTTTCCTTAACTATCAGTTAGTTAACGTAATTTGTTTTTTACTTTCCCTGCAATACATGGTAATGTATGGGGAATGTATTGGAATCAAGCCGAAAATCGCAACTCCAGTTTTCGACGGATCTACACGTTTCAAGACCTCTAGAATACGAAAAAACCATTTTTAGCGTGACGTCTGTGTGTGTGTCTGAGTGTCTGTGTGTCTGTCTGTCTGTGCAGATTTTGTATCCACTCTAACTAAAAAACTAATTGACCGAATTTCACAAAATTTGGTAGGTAAGTCACTTGTGAGAGTGTCTGGTGCTGATTAGTTTTGGGTGCGATTTGGGATAAAAGAACCCGCCTTTTTTTAAAAAATGACCCGCAAAAGCCTGTATCCACTCTAACGAAAAACTAATGGACCGAATTTTACAAAATTCGGTAGTTGAGTCACTTGTGGGTTACCCTGGTGCTGATTAGATTTTTGTACGATTCGGAAAAAATAACCTGCCTTTTTTTGCAAAATGGCCCACAAAAATCGTCAAAATCTAAACTAAAGAACTAGGTATACTCAAATAAATCCATTAAATGATCGTTTAATACGTAATTTTTAACGACGAAAAGAATAAGACCAACCCCATTACACTAGGACTAGCCGTTCTCGAGATATTTTAGTTTTTCGTTTTTTCTCTACGCCACCTATGAAAATAAGTCCGGTTACCGAATGAGAACAAAAATTGAATTAAAAGTGAAATAAATTTAATTAAAATAAAGAGAACGTTAATATAAGTCTGCAGGTGAAGTCATGTGCTGCTCACATCAGATTTTTTTTACTGTGGTCCATTTTCTTACCGACAGAGTTAATGAGTTGATATCAGGAGAACGGCGAGATTTTTAAAAAATTCGAATAAGCTATTTTGTCTTTTAGCACACATCTCGAGCGATTTTCTCACAAATCGGTTACTCGACGACCAAATATATTATCACAGAGTTTTTATCTTGACGTCATCGGAAAGATCGAAAAATTTTCTTTCCAACGACGTTTGAATCGAATCCATAGAATAATTTCTTAATATTTCTTTATTTATTTTTATATACATCGAAATTTGCCGTTTTTAGGCGATCCAATGCTTATTTCGTCGCATTTGGAAAAGGAAGATTAGCACATTTCTATAGTTTGGTGAAAAGTTGTGTGTATCTTCGTATTTTAACAAAATAATTTTGTAATTACTATTTTTTTAAGATCTATTAAGCAAACGTATAAAATTTGAAATTGCACATACCGTAAATGAAGTCCGGTAGATTTTTCTCCCCGCTGGACTGCGCATGCTCAACTCACGCTGTGGTTTAAGCCACATATTTTTTCCTAGAGAAAGGATCGTTTATTATTATTATTATTTATTTTATTTATTTTTTCTGTTTGGACGGCTTGCATGGGAATTGTTTTTAAACAATTAGAGGAAATGAAGCCGGTTTGAAAAAGCGATTCTGTAAATGTGTTGTTTAAGTAGAGGGCACTTATTTAGTACCCGGGGAACACCGAGTAATTTGTTCTAATATATTATAAGGGAAGCTGCAAAATGCTCTTAGATTGACAGGTCGATTACGATCTACGGTTTGAGCTCCTGTCCCGAAATTTGAATTTAATTTCCTTAATTTTTTTTTCTAATATTAGCAATTAGAAAAGTATGAAAAAAATAATACTCCCCATAATTTGTAACAATTTTTAATATGAATGCATTAAACATTTTGATTAGGACATTAAATGTTTATTATGATCTATTAAGAATTCCAGGTAAATATTACCAAATATGTAACATTGTGAGAAATATCAAATAACACCATAATTATCTCCAATATTTTCACCTTTCCCTCAAAAACACGCATGCACGCGCCTCTGTCGTGGATACACCAGACAACCACCTGTGTTCTGGTTGTCAATCGCTGTCGTCAATCTGTCCCTATTCTATAGAAAATTTAACTCTTGCTTGAAAGGTCACTCCCATCACGCGAAGCCCTCACGTGCTTTCTCAATGGCTGGAAGTGACAACGTTTTAGTCGGCGATAGAAGTAGAGATGCAAGGGATGAATGAAAATTTCGTAACGACTCTAGAAGAATGTTTTCTTATGAAGGGCAGTAACTACAGCAATAGGATTTGCTCATAATTCACTGATATGAACATGGTTTTGATCGCATATCTTTATTATTTTCGCATTTCTTTATTACAATATGCATTGAGTTTATTAAATATGGTCATGTATAGGGAAAGTATTTGAATAATGACTAAAACTTGGAATTCGAATTTTTATGGATTTACGTGGTTCAAATATTTTTGCAAACCATTGTATCTATAATAATTGTGTAAAGTGGTTGTGGCTTTCTAGACTCACCAGATGCTTCTCGGTGATCCGGAAGACAAAATATTTGCTACCACAAGAGAGAGTCTAACGGGGGCCAAACTATCAATACCCCCTGGACAAAAAAAAATGCAGCTAGGCTATGTTCTTACTGAGCTGTCAGTTTAAAGCATAAGACTACTACGACTTGCAGAGAGTTGAAACCAACTTGTCGAACATGGTTTCAAAGTGTTTATTTAATTTGTTATACCCAAAACATACCTGTGATATGAAAAGCAGCTTACAGGATTTTTGCAAAAAATGGTCGGGTGCGGGTTTGATCACTGTGTTGAATTTTTGTTTGGAGGCTGCTGCTGCTTCCAGGCGTTCTCGATACTTTCTAATTCGTTGAGCTGCAGTCTTCTTGTATTCCGCATCACTTGCTTTTACCTTTCTCCACTTTTACTTGCGATCATTCTGCGAATTCCATGGTATTGTCGAAAATATTAACCCGTTCACAAGAAAACAATTTAAAATATAATTAACCACTATTATATGTTCGTTATATATTTAAATAGACGTATTCCAGAACTTTAAAACAATGCCACGTACAGCCGTTTTGCACTCTTGATAAACCGCGAAGTTGTAAAAGTGTTCTATGGTTCGAAAGAATGCAATTTTCAGTTCAAATCACTGTTAAATGTTCTTTATATACACTACGTGACGTGAAAATGAGGCACCAAGAAGGAGTGGGCAGAAAAATATACAAATTGCAAAGTAGACGCAGCTCACCGAGTTATGTAAATTATGCAAAATGCGTAGCGGTCCAGCGCCCGTTGAGTGAGAGATAAGGGAAGGAACCTGCAAAACCGGAAATAATCGCGCAGTTCTGTCTGCCAGGGAAATCATTTTGCAATTTTTTTTGTCTCAAAGGAAACGTGTAGTAGCAGAGAATGCCAGGCCGCCGCCAACAGAGGCAGTTCCAGTAGATATACGATTTCACAAGGGATCTGGTACCCGGATTCAGAAGGGCAGGTTGCTCCATATGTCAAATTTCAAAGGACAGCCACCTACATGCGTCCACGGTGCACCGGCTGTGGCGAAAATGGTTGAAACAAGGGAATGTGGCACGTTTGAGCGAAGCCAGTACGACCAGAGCGACGTCAGCACACGTGGACCGACGCATCCGTCGGCAAGCGTTCGTGTCCCCGCAGACCATTTTCGTCGCTCCTTTGTAGCATGTGCAGGACATCTTTGATGCTCCTATATCGACCAGGACCTTTATCCGCTGATTAGTAGCTGGCGACTTGTACTCATGGCGCTCGTTAGAAGACTGCTTTTGACCCAATAGCACAGACGCCTCCGTTTGCAATGGTGTCGGGATAGAGCCACATGGACGGCGGAAGGGCACAAGGTCATGTTCTCAGACGAGTCACGCTTCTGTTTTAGTTATGACACTCGCCGTGTACGAGTTTGGTGCCGAAGTGGTGACAAGTCCAATCCGGCCGCATCTATGGAACGCGACAACGCGGTATCATGGTTTGGTGCGCCATCGCCAACGATAGCAGGTCACCTCTGGTCCGTATTGAGGGCACTATGACGGCCCAACGGTACGTGGATGACGTGCTTCGACCGGTGACACTGTGGTGCCACCATTGCTGCGGGACTACGCAGTTTCTGCTTGACCAGTAAATGCTGTAACGCGCATGTCTGTGACAAGATATTTAAGATGTTGCTTTTTTTGCTGTTAATTTGGATGCGAATATATTGAAGGTTGCTCCAGTTAAAAATTGTATATTCTGAAACTTAGGTTTTAACTTGTTCAGGGTTGAAGTACTTTATGTACTTCACCACATATGATATTTTTTAGGAAATCTTGTTTTATCCCAGATTGTGGTTGAATAGAAACAATTTTTTACATGTTATATATATGCATGGTCTTCGGAGGATGTTTCTTACAATTTTTTTGTCATGTACATGTTCGCGAGTTAGGTGGCCTAATGATATTATTGATAATTTGTACAGTAATATACAGGTTGTAAAATTCTAGTTTTAGCTGTATAATAATAGATTTGGAATATCGCTGAATTTCTTGAATAAATACTTTAGAAAAGCGGATTCGTGCCAAATCGCTAAACATGCCGGGGAATAGCTTAACCGAGAAAAAATCCAGACTCAGCTTGAAACACAATCGGAACAGTTAGATCTGTGTAGGGGCTTTTAGTAGTGGGGGATCAAGGGTGGCTTTTAAGGCACCTAATTTTTGGGAAACAGATCCTGCTTTGCAGTTTGCTCAAATAGAATCGCAATTTATAGTAGCAGAAATTTTTGTGGATTTGACGAAATTTCATTCGGTTGTTACGTCACTTGATATGCGGATATTGATATGTGTTCGCGATGTCATTCTAAACCCCCAGCTGGGGAAGCTTATCATGTTTCGAAAGCAAGGATTTTGACATATTATGAGCAAACCGAGGACTCGAAGTTTAGGTTATTGCTAAATGACTTGCATTTAGGCAATCAGCGCAGTTATTACGCGAGGTGGAGAGTTTAAATGGAGGCAAGCTCAGTGAAAGCGCTTTGCATACCTTGTAGATGCGGAGATAATCTGCTCGGGTTCAACAAATTCTTAGTGTTTGTTCTGAGGAATCTTTGGAATTATTTAGGCCGGCAGAAATTGCTGATAAAATTTACGAGGGTCCCAGAAATAATGCAGTGATTTCGAGCATTTCAGGTAATAATTCTGATTTAGAAGTAATCAGAACATAATTAACTGAATTGAGAAATGCAATTCAGAATCTCAGTTCCGTAGCTAGGTCAAAAACTAAGTTTCAAACATAGAATAGATAGATCTTCATCAGGTTCGCGTACTAATGATTTCTGCTAGTATCACGACTGACTTAAAGAGCAAGCTCATAAATGTCTCGCCATGTAAGTGGTAGAGAAACTAGTGAGCACTTCTGTTCTGTCGGCAGCAGATAATGTGAGTGCTGGTTGCCGACTGTTTACATATGAGCAGGCTACGAAAACTAAATTTCTGCTTGACAGCGGTGCTGCAATTAGTTGTTAACCTAAAAGACTTACTTTACGAAAGGACTCGGGTGATTTGCTTTTGTTTGCGGGTAATGGATCGGTGATTAAAACATTTGGTAGTATTATGTTGGATTTGGATTTCGGACTTCAGAGGCAATTTAATTGGAATTTGACTGTTGCTGATATTTCTACGCCCATTTTAGGCGCGGATTTTCCGGCAAATATGTGAAGTAATATTGCGTCATTTCTACATTCATGATTGTACATTATTTTTGTAATGGAAACCAAATATTTTATTTCGTATACAAATTACTGTATAATGACTTCCATTAATTAGTTTTGAACCAGCCATAAATGTACATTCAAATGTGTTCAGAGTAGTAAAAAGAGAAGAAGAAAATTTTCCCATGTTAATCCATGTAAACTTTGGGATTTCTTTTCTATGGATATCCACGCTCCGTAGAAAAAAAATCCAAGAGATATTTCAGGGCCATTAGTTTCTCGCTAGTACCTACCGTTTCCACCCAATTCCAGTTGAAACTAACTGAAACAAAAGTTGAGGTTCCCTTGTCAGTTATATGAACTTGTCAAGAATAAGCGTAAGAATGATAAAACACTTATCGCTTGGATTGATGAGTCTAGGGAGGCGTTTGAATGTTGTAAAAAGGCTATTGTTGATGCAACTTCCCTTGCATTTCCACTCCGGATGTGCCGTTGGTGTTGATGGTCGATGCTTCTGAGATAGCAACAGGTGCAGTTTTGTAACAGCAGGTTGAAAAAGGTCAGGAATATTTAGTTTTTTTTCTAAAAAACTATCCCTTGCGCAAATTAAATACAGCACGTTTGATCGGGAGTTATTAGGAGTTTGTGCAACTGTTGATATATTGGAAGGTCGTAACGTAATTGTTTACACTGACAATAAGCCATTAACGTATGCATTTAATCAAAAGCTGAATAACTTTTCTGCTCGACAGGTTCGACATTTGGAATTAGTCAGTTAGTATACAACCGATATTAGGTACATTCCGGGGGACGAAAATGTGGTCGCTGATACTTTGTCTATAATCAACACTATAAGTTTGTCGGGTTCTATTGATATTAAGAGTATTGCTGTAGATCAGTTAGAGGATCAAGAGTTGCAGGGGTTATTAAAAACGCATACCGGTCTTGAGTTGCATCTCATGTCTTTCCCTGCTTGTAATAGTTCTATATATTGTGACGTGTCTATGAATGTACCTAGACCTTTCATTCCAGCTATTTGGAGGAAGACAGTGTTCGAAAAGATACATAACCTGTCACATCCTGGTACGAAGGCAACACTGAGGTTGTTACAACAACGTTTTGTCTGGCGTTCTATGAAAAAGGATTGCGCTGAGTGGTGCCAATTCCAAAGAACCAAGGTATTTAAGCATACTAGAACACCATTAGTGGAATTTCCTCTTGTTACAAATCGATTTTGCCAAGCACATTTGGACATCGTAGGATTGTTATTACCGTCTAAAGGAAATCGGTATCTGATGACGTGCATCGACAGGTACACGCTGGCCGGAAGCAGTTTGGATTCAGGACCAGACTGCGGAGATGGTGGCTGAGGTTTTTCTCAACAATTGGATAACGCGTTTTGGAATGTCAGAAGTTATCACGACAGATCGAGGAGCAAATTTTGAATCTCGATTGTTCCAATGTTTATCCAAATACTTAGGAGTACACAAATGTCGTACCACCGCATACCGCCCTCAAGGAAACGGTATGGTAGAGTGGTTTCGCAGAACCCTTAAATCAGCCCTAATGGCGGTAGATTCAGTCCATTGGAGTGAGGCCTTGCCATTGGTGCTATTATCGCTAAGATCGGCAGTGCGGGAAGAGTTAGAGGCTGCACCGACTTAGTTGGTTTACGGTACAACCCTCCGCCTGCCGGGTGATGTGATTTAGAGTTCTGATCGAGTGGTTATGACTGCAATGTAGTTTATACAAAACCTCAGGGAACAAATGTCGAAACTGAGACAGATCCCGGCAACTAACCATTCTATACATAAAGTGTACTTTTTCAGAGATTTAAAAACTGCTCTCATGTGTTTTTGCGAGTAGATCCGGTCAGGAGACCATTAGTTCCGCCTTACAAAGAACCATTCCCAGTGTTGTCAAGGACGGACAAGGTGATTGCCATTCTGCAAAATAATCAAAAGCAAAACGTGTCATTGGGCAGAGTCAAGCCATCTTACTTGCGGAGTCCAGATGGAGATGAGCGCACAAATGTTTTTGATACTCCCATTTCTAGCGGCCATAGTTTTACTATGTCTGGCCGGCAGTGTAAACCTGTGGTGCGTTTTCAGGCCGGGATTTAGTCTGTGGGGGGGGGGGGAGTACTGTGGTGCCACCGTTGCTGCGGGGCTACGCAGTTTCTGCTTGACCAGTAAATGCTGTAATGCGCATGTCTGTGGCAAGATATTTAAGATGCTGCAATCGTCACGACTTCCGTCTCGTTAGCTGAACTATAACATGTATGTATTAAATTAGATGAGTTAAGCTGCGGAAGTTTTGAGCCAAGCATGTAATATAAATCTATATCTTTGTTGTGCTAAAGTTTCTTGCTATTAAATTGTTAAGTTTTAAACCGTAGTCTTTTCTTGCACGAGCGAGTCACGTCATGCAACACACGCAACCTGTCTAACGTATCTGGTGGTTGACACTTTCCTTGCCACGTATTAAAAATGGCACTTCACTCTCATAAAATGCTGACCACACAACACTACCTTTTCTTCAGAAGGTGCCCAATGTCATTTACCAGCAGGATAACGCCCGACCATACACGGCACACATCAGCCAACATGCCCTGCAAGGTAGCCAGGTGTTTCCCTGGCCATCAGTCTTCCCTGATCTCTCACCAATCGAACACGTCTGGGACGTGATTGGACTTCGCTTGCGTGCGCTGCCACAGCCGCTTTTAGAAGACGAACTCTGGCAAATGGTTGACAGGGAATGGGCAGCCATCCTTCAGGACACCATTCTCACGTTCATTGACTCTGTACCTAGACGTGTTGTTGCTTGTATCGCCGCCCGCGGTGATCCTACAATCTACTGATCAGACGGTGTTATCGCTCAGTGTATAGGTATATCATGTTGTAATAAACTTCCTTTATTGTTCGTTACTGTATCTCTGTTTTTCATCATTTTCTGTCCACTCCTTCTTGATGTCTCATTTTCACTGTCACGTAGTGTATTTGAACAGATCTTGTTGGGAGCTTTAAAACGATACCACGTATAGTCGTATTACGCTCACAGTTGCCGAGATAGACCGAATTACATGCGGAAGCATGTCGAGAAATATTGCATTATTTTACCCGGCGAGAGGAGCGTCTCATGCACGATGAATTGCTCAGTATGGAAATATTGAACCACATGCTGTTTACGAATATGCTAACACGATTATTGTTCGGCACGTATTTTTAACGATATAACGATTTCAATTTGGGCCCATTTTTGCCATAGACGGTCGGTCGTAAGTCGTCCTACACTATCTGCGAAATTAGACGTAGTCCTACGTCGAAGTCCATACAAACCCTCCAGAAGCTACTTCCGGTGAGCTACATGGCTGAAGCTTTGCACATTTGTAGTATTAATCACGAGACAAAGAATTTAAAAGAGCCGGAGTTTCGATTTTCTCTCTGGAGATGAAGAATATGATATTTTTACCCAAATGTATTTCTAGACTCTGGCTTAGAAGGCTGAATCATTGTAAAAAAAAAGTATATATATATATATATATATATATATATATATATATATATATAGTTCAAAATATTAAAATATTGAAATTGTTTTTGTATATTTAAAAAGGGCACCCGATTTCTAACAAAGAATCGCACATGGTTCTTTTTTGTCTATTGGGTTCGGAGATATACGCATCAGAAGTATTTACATTTTTTGTAAACCTCCAACGTCAGGGATTATGCGACAGTACTGATGCCAAAAGTAATATTCAGCATTCTGATTTGTAAATATGCTCCAATTTTTGCAAATCTATCTTAAAGAGTTCGATTAATGCGACGCTATTCATTATTTTGGTTCTGACCTTAATGCAGCAGGAGGAAATTGAGTGTTGTCCCGTTCAAGACTTTGTTTAATAACTTTTAAAGGTTTTATAACTTTTTTTATTACTAATGCTTAATGCAGGCAGAGAAAGTTTTTCACTTAGATTTAAAAACATAAAAATTTGAAGTATGTTAGTTTAAGTTTAAATATAGAAACAAGTTAAAGACTATACGTCTATTGCAATCTTCAAACTCTTATCAAATTTCCTTCACAATTTAACACTAAAAACGTATTTGAAACTAAAATTTGAAACTGAAAGTAAAAATTTGAATCTGTATTTCAATCACAAAAATAATGGCTGCATTTCAATACCATTCTCATGCATTCCTTCAAGAGGTATTTTTAGAATCATGCGAAGCATCGAAAATAATTAAAATATTCTTTTTGAAATGAAGACGAAAAGTAACATTTTGCAAACTTTCAAACTGTGCTGTGAAATTTATGATTTTATTTCAAGGATATGTTTCGATAAAAACAAAACTTTGCAAACTTCATAATTCTAAACATAAGTGTGCAGCAGATGACTTTCCCTACATGTTGAAATGAAACGACTTCCAAAATAGAATATCAATTGCAACATCCAGAAAACAAAGTTATTAGCATATTCCGAAAACTGGTTGGTTTAGTAAAAATCTGATGTCTGCAGCACATGACTTTCCCTGTAGACTTATATCCACGTTCTCTTTACTTTAATTGAATTTAATTCACTTTTCGTTCTCATTTAGTAACTGGACTTATTTTCAAAGGTGGCGTAGAGAAAATACGAAAAAACTAAAATATCTCGAGAACGGCTAGACCTAGTGTAATGGGGTTGGTCTTATTCTTTTCTTCGTTAAAAATTACGTATAAAACAAGCATTTAAAGGATATATTTGAGCATACGTAGTTTTTTATTTTAGATTTTGGCGATTTTTGCGGGCCATTTTACAAGAAAAGGTGGGTAACTTTTTCCGAATCCTGTCAAAATCTAATCTGCACCAGAGTACTCCACAAGCGACTTATCTACCGAATTTTATGAAATTCGGTCCATTGGTTTTTCAACTACAGTGGATACAAGCTTTTGAGGGCCATTTCTAAAAAAAGGGGGGTTCTTTTATCCCGAATTGTACCCAAAACTAATCAGCACCAGATTCGGCCACAAGTGACTTACCAACCAAATTTTATGAAATTCGGTCCATTAGGTTTTTAGTTAGAATGGATACAAAATCTGCACAGACAGACACACAGACAGACAGACAGACAGACACTCACACAGACGTCACACTGAAAATAGTTTTTTCGTATTCCAGAGGTCTCGAAATGTGTAGATCCGTCGAAAACTCGAGTTGCGATTTTCGGCATGATCCCAATACTTTTCCTATACATTACCATGTATTGCAGGGAAAGTCTGATGTGGGCAGCACATGACTTTCCCTGCAGACTTATATCCACGTTATCTTTATTTCAATTAAATTTAATTCACTTTTAATTCAATTTTCGTTCTCATTTGATAACTGGACTTATTTTCAGAGGTGGCGTGGAGAAAATACGAAAAAAAACTAATATATCTCGAGAACGGCTAGTCTTAGTGTAATGGGGTTGGTCT